>CAWUFW010003767.1:1200000-1725237 GCA_963921515.1 Calotriton arnoldi | reverse complement strand
GACTAACCTCCTGACAGAAGTGCTTCAGCCGGCGGCTTCCTCTTCGGAGACTGTGCTGCCGTTTAATGACTCAGTCACTGACGTTCTTTTGGGTACCTGGTCCAAACCCACCACAGGGGCTCCTGTGGATAGGAACGTGGCCCAACGCCATCGCCCTCCTCCGGGCGACCCCCTGTTTCTCTCCCAACATCCCACCCCTGAGAGCTTGGTTGTCCAAGCCTCTGCCTCCCAAACAGCCTTCCCTACCGCCCCTCCGGATAGGGAATCCAAACGCCTGGACCAATTTGGGAAGAAGGCTTTTTCTTCCTCCAGTGCTGGCTTGCGGTCCGTCAACACCGCTTGCCTTTTGGGCCGATATACCCACTCCCTGTGGGATTCGGTGGCAACTGTTTTGCCGCAGTGTTCTGAGGAGGTCCAGACACTGCTTACCCGCGCCATTGCGGAAGGGCGAGATGCGGCTAAATACACCATCCATTGTGGCCTTGATACCGCCGACTCGCTGGGCAGATCGCTTGCGACGACGGTGGCGCTACGTCGCCACGCCTGGCTGAGAACAACTGGTTTCTCGGGTGATGTCCAGAATACACTCATGGACATGCCCTTTGATGGAGTCGGTCTTTTTGGTTCAAAGGCAGACCATGCGCTGGAGCGGTTTAAGGACTCACGGGCTACGGCCAAGTCCCTGGGCCTTTCTGTTTTACGCCCTCCGCTCAGCTCTGCTTTTCGCCCCTTTCGTGGCCACGGAAGGGGCGCCCAGTCACGTCAGCTGCCCAGCCCGCACAGCAAGCGTCCACGCGTGGCCGAGGACGTGGATACCGCCGTGGCGGTTCGGGCAACCAGCGTGCGGGTCAGGCCACCACCTCCAACCCGTCCGCGGCCTCCAAGCCCTCCTAGTCCCTCCTTTCCGGTGCACAGCACGCCAGTAGGGGGCAGGGTCCGCCATCACCTTCACCACTGGCGTCCCATCACCTCGGACAGGTGGGTCTTGGACATTGTCCGAAGGGGCTACTCCCTCCCCTTCGAGACCACCCCCTAGCCATGCCACCTCAATTCCACCGCATGTCAGGGGATCACTTGGTACTTCTGCAGAAGGAAGTCACGGCCCTCTTGGCCAAGAGGGCCATCGAGCATGTTCCGACCCCAGAAGTAGGGCGTGGTTGCTACTCCCACTACTTCCTGGTGCCCAAAAAGGACAAGGAGGACATGCGTCCTATCTTGGACCTCCGGAACGTCAATCGCTTCCTCCGGAAGGAGAAGTTCAAGATGCTCACCCTAGCTCAGGTCTTGACTGCCCTCGACCCTGGAGACTGGTTGCTAGCGTTGGACTTGCAGGACGCTTATTTTCACATCCCCGTCCTGCAGGCCCACCGGCGTTACCTGCTGTTCACGGTAGGCCTCGAGCATTTTCAGTTCACTGTGCTCCCCTTTGGCCTTACAAGTGCCCCTCGGGTGTTCACGAAAGTGATGGCGGTGGTCGCAGCTCATCTGCACCGGGCAGGGGTTCCAGTCTTCCCCTACCTCGACGACTGGTTGTTGAAGGCGGGCTCGTCCCAGGCAGTCGTCTCCCACCTCCAGACTACGGCCGAACTCCTACACTCGCTGGGGTTCTCCATCCATGTGCCGAAGTTGCATCTGATTCCTTCTCCACAGCTCCTTTTCATCGGAGCAGTTCTGGACACGACGCAGTTTCGGGCCTATCCTCCCAAACGGCGAGTCCGGGATATTCGGGCTATGATTCCGATCTTTCAGCCTTTATCCTGGGTTTCGGTACGGATGACCCTGAGGCTGCTGGGCCTCATGGCCTCCTGCATCCTGCTGGTCAATCATGCCAGATGGCATATGCGGGCTCTGCAGTGGGACCTGAAGTTCCAGTGGGCGCAGCACCAGGGCAACCTGTCCGATCACGTCCAGATCTCGGAGGGGACTGCACAACAGTTGCAGTGGTGGCTCTCGAACCGGCAATGGGTCATGGGCAGATCCCTCTCCCTTCCCCAGCCAGAGCACACAGTTGTGACGGACGCGTCCCTTCTGGGATGGGGCGGTCACATGGGAGAGGCGGAGATCAGAGGCCTCTGGTCTCCGGCGGAGTCCCGGCTCCATATCAACCTTCTGGAGCTCCGGGCGATCCGACTTGCACTCAAGGCATTCCTTCCCTCTGTCAAAGGGAAGCTAGTGCAGGTGTTCACAGACAACACCACCGCCATGTGGTACTGCAACAAACAAGGCGGGGTGGGGTCGTGGACCCTTTGTCAGGAGGCTCTGCGCCTCTGGACATGGCTGGAACATCAGGGCATGTTCCTGATGGTTCAACACCTGGCAGGTTCCCTGAACGCCAGGGCGGACGAACTCAGCCGCAGGTGCATGATGGATCACGAATGGCGTCTTCACTCAGAAGTGGCGCAAGGACTCTTTCTACAGTGGGGAGAGCCTTGGTTAGATCTATTCGCCACCGAAGAGAACGCGCAATGTCATCAGTTCTGCGCGTTGGAATTTCCAAGGCGGCACTCGCTCGGCGACACTTTTCGTCGCGAGTGGAGTTGCGGTCTGTTGTACGCCTTTCCGCCTATACCACTTCTACCCAGAGTGTTGAAGAAGATTCGGCACGACCGGGCCCAAGTCATTCTTGTGGCTCCGGACTGGGCTCGAAGAGTTTGGTATCCCGAGCTACTCAGTATGAGCGTAGATCCCCGATCCGTCTGCCTCTTCGGGAGGATCTTCTGTCGCAGCAGCAGGGGACGGTCCTCCACCCGAACCTGTCCAGCCTCCACCTGCTTGCGTGGAGATTGAGCGGCGGCAGTTGATTCCTTTCGACTTGCCTCCCGAAGTTTGTGATGTGATTCTGGCAGCCAGGCGTCCCTCCACTAAAGTGGTATACGCCTGCAGGTGGAACAAGTTTGTGGCATGGTGCACAGCAAAGGCTGTGGATCCCCTTTCTGCCCCTCTCTCTGAGGTTCTCCTGTTCCTTCTTTCCCTGGCCCAACAGGGTTCTGCCCTGGGTACCATCAAGGGCTATCTTTGTGCCATCTCGGCCTTGCTCAGGCTTCCTGATCAGCCCTCCTTTTCAAGTCCCCTGTTGTTAACAGGTTTCTAAAAGGCATTACACACCTCTTCCCTCCTGTTCCGTTTGTGATGCCTCAGTGGGACTTGAACTTGGTTCTTACCTTTCTTATGTGCGCTCCCTTTGAGCCTTTACATAACTGTCCTCTTCGTCTTCTGACTCTGAAGACTGCCTTTCTGGTGGCCATCACCTCCGCTCGGCGGGTGAGTGAGCTCCAGGCTCTATCATGTAAACCTCCCTTTCTGTCTGTCCATCCAGACAAGGTTGTTCTTAGGACGCGTCCGTCCTTCTTGCCAAAAGTGGTTACTGCCTTCCACATTGGGCAGACCATCACTTTGCCCACCTTCTTTCCGCCTCCTTCCAGAGAGGAAGAGAGGCTCCACCGTCTGGACCCAAAACGTGCGCTTTCCTTTTACATCGACCGCACACGCCATTTCCGGGTGGATGACCAGCTCTTTGTTGGCTACGTGAGCACCAAAAAAGGTCGGGCGGTGCACAAGAGAACCATCTCCCGCTGGGTAACCTTGTGTATCAAAGCCTGCTATTCTTTGGCTAAGAAGGAGCCTCCTGTTGGGCTGCGTGCCCATTCCACCAGGGCAACGGCTGCTACCACGGCTTTGGGCCGCGGTGTTCCGCTGCTGGATATCTGTCAGGCAGCTACGTGGGCCTCGCTGCACACGTTTACAAAGCATTACTGCCTTGACAGTCAGGTCCGGAGGGACGGCTTCTTTGGCCGTTCTGTCCTCCGGGACTTCCTTGTCTGATCTTTGTTCGCAGACCCACCACCGGGGTTGGTATTGCTGGGGTATCTATTCTAAGGTAAGGAATCTGTCACTAACGTGTCTCTTTCAGATGCACAAGTTACTAACTTGTGTAACGATATATCTGTAAGAGACAGTAGTTAGTGACAGATTCCTTACCGCCCACCCATCCTCCCCGTTCTGCGAACTGATTTCTAGGGTTAAGGACATCCCTTTCAGGGCCCTAGTATTTTTCAGACACCTATGTCAGCTTCTTGCATGGCTCTGCGTTCCTGGCGCGGAAAGTCGTGTACAGAACTGACGTCAGCGCGCAGGGGCGGCGTCTAAGTACTGCCCGCGACGTCATCCCGGCGATCACGACGCCGACGACGGACGCGGAGCCGCACGACGCCGCCTACCGACGCGCAAGGGTACTGCTACGCAAAAAACTTTCCGGATCCAGCCTGACGCCTGGGGATATTCTAAGGTAAGGAATCTGTCACTAACTACTGTCTCTTACAGATATATCGTTACACAAGTTAGTAACTTGTGCTTTAAAGACCTTTCTCCCAGTTACTAAGTCTGAACTTTAGGGGAACGTTTCTAACAGCTTTTGTGAAGGCTCCATTAGAACCTATTCTCAGAACGACAGTCAAGCATCTTTCTTGGAGCAGTGTGTAGGATGATGCACTCCTTTACCAAGCACTGGATGTGCAGTCCAGAAGTGACTCTTCAGTGGGGTAAACAGTGCTGTGTAGCTTGTTTGATTAAGGTGAGCTTTAGTCCCTACCACTGTTGTGATTACTAGTACTACTATGTTAATTATATTCAACCAGGTAAATATCAAAAAGATCCAGTACTAGAGAGGAAAAAGGTTTTTTACCTGTAACTATAGTTCTTCAGTGTTGGTATGTTTTATAGAGTCAAGTGAGACCTGCCCTCCTTCTCTGTTATGAGGCTTCAGTATTGATTAAATATGAGCCAAAAACGAATAACCATTGGAGCCTCTGTGGGGAGCAGAGTCCACTCTCTCTTCACATGATTGGCCAAAATTTAGGACAAAAAAAGTGAGGATAGCAAGCTGTTAACAGTTTTTAGCTCTTTTCAATGTTGCTTAATGTTTGAATGTACAGTTCGGTTATAACATTGTCTACAGAGAATTCCCAGCCTGATGATTGAATATTCAAACTTGGATCTGTGAAAGATTCCAACGTGGGAAAACTGACAGTAATTAAGTAACATTTTTCTTAACTTGCACTAATGGTTGAATGCTTCACAGTTGAGATCAATGGCGAGAAACATGCATTGAACACTGCCTGTGATGTATCTGTCTGTAGTTTGGGTTTAAACACAATTCTAGTACACAATTGCTTGGATGAAAATAAATAATCCAAAGGACTAAGTCTGAATCTAATACCTTTTTTTTTTTAATAGTGGAAGACACAAATTCACAGCCTGACCCTCCAGATCTGATCAGTAAGCAAAAGTGTATGGATTCTTTAGCGGCTCTTCGTCATGCCAAATGGTTCCAGGTGAGAATCCTTTTACTCTTTACAGCACTCACATATGAAATATAGAGCAGGCTGTCTGGCCTTGTGCTGTAAACAGACTTGGCATGCGTTTTTAAGTTTTTGTATATTTTTACTAATTCAAAAGTGTATAAACACTTTGCTCAGGACAATTAAGTTGAAAATGAACAAAATGAGTTACAATTGCTCCCAAAAAAAATTGGAGGGTAGCAGACTGAAGTCAGTGAAAGCGGCCATATGCAATAAAGTGAAACTGAATGTGAAACAGGGGTGGTGTTCTTCATACTGAGATCTTTATTATTAGTCCTAAACACTTTAAAAGTCCTACCTGTGTGCAGTATCCCAGAACACTTTTTTTATAATAATTTTTGAATTCAGATATATACTACAGTCTGTCTAGTGCTCAAGTTATTTCATTTGTTTTTTTTCTTTATAAACATAACTAATAAATTGTAAAATTCTCGAAAAGAAAGGAGCAGTCTAAATATTAAGTTCTAATCAGTACAGGTTACTTCAGATTGTCTGTGTGAATCCCTTCAAGGTGCCAACTAGATCTGGAATTTTATCCCTAGTACTGTATATACACTGACCATAAGTGGTTCTACTCTGTCGGGTCTGAAGTTTTGCTGCTCTCCAGAAAGGAACATATACGAGGCGCTCTGCATTCAGTGACATCAGTTTCTGTTTTCCGTGTCTAGAGACGCAGAATCGGATGCCATTGGTGATTTTCTGCAATTTATTTCTTTTTTCCATTTACCCCTCCTTTTTTGGGTGATGACGCCCCTCCAAATAATAGTGCACTAAACCTCTGGATTTTGATGCATTCAAACGTCTGTTACAGGTCCCCATTCAGGCTGTTTCTGGTGTTCGGTTAAATCCCACTTAACCACCTCCCGCCATTTGGGAGAGGGAGGGGAACATTTTTATTGCTTCCTTAAATTTGAAATGCAGGTCTCCATCCAGACCTAAAAAAACAAACTCTGTTATCGACCCACTGTTTGAAACACAGGTAGTAAGAACATGGCAATATTTCAGAGCATAGTAAAATGTTGAAAAATTCTGAAGAAAGATCCTCCTCTTCAGTCCCTGTACCTGCCTTGGACCTCCCAAGTGAGTTTCAATCAAGCTATGGCTTTGATCTGCTATTCAGAAGATCATGTTAGCCATCTTTGTTAAAATCCACTCTGACATGCTTATGCTGGTCATTATTGTGACTCTTCTTGTGACGTCGGCACCAGCACAATTATCTTCAACCTCTGCTCCGTCCTTTAATCTATAGCTGTGTGTAAATCTTCTGCAGTCTGCCTTATCCTAAGCTTCTACTTTTCCATCGCTAACGTCTGCAGGCCATCCATTTCTCAGCTTATTTTTTAAACTGCTAAAACTAAATTTGACCAGTACCCAATAATATTGAAAGTCCTTGATTCAGCTCCCAAGGAAGTGATGGTGCTTCTGTTGCTGCAAAGTGGTGTTTCTTTGAGCCTTCAAGGACATTTTTGACCTTTAGAATTTTGAAAAAGGTGGCTAAATTACATCTTTTCTGTATGCTGTTGTACCTCCAAGGTTGACTTTGGTCGAGGAGAACTTCAACTGAGACATTTCTAGATATAAGAAGTATGATAGAAGCACTTCTTGACAGGAGATAGGATTAGAGGTTTGCTAATTGAAGGCCTCTTTGCTTCCTTATTGTTGTTTATGGAAGACTGTGGCAAATTCATGTGCCATTTTTGTCTGATTTCAGGAGCCATGCTGCCAAAGTTAATGATGTCAGCTTGGATGGAATATTTTGCCGTGTAATCTGGTTAACAGGTTTGGTTTGCATGGCAGCCATGTGTGGTTTGAGCAACATTTGTAGTAGGTCCATGAACCACCATTCTTTGTCCCATTCAGAGCAGTTAAGATCATTGTTGCTTGAGACCTCGGAAATTTAACATCTGATAGAGACATCTAGCCACAGATTCCTTACTTTAGAATTTCCCAGATGTCAGACTGGAGCTGGAAGAATTTTCTTAGAGTAATACCCTTGCACGCCGGTAGATGGCATCTCTCAGCTCCGCGTGACGTTGTCTAAGCCGGTGTGCCGTCTGCCTCACGTATATAGAATGCTTCGACTTCTCCCCGCTGGTTGGCCGATGTGACAGAGGAGTCTCGGCGCTTTAGGCGTCATTTTGCAGAACATGCGCCTGGGTCGGCTCTGCGCTTCCCTGCCTTCCCGGGAGCCAGAGTGACTGCCGCCCAGCTCAAAGAATTTATTTATACCATGTGCCTCATATTTACGCGGCCTGAAGCTTCTGGCGTGCCTTCGGGCCCCGGGGAATAAGATGGGGCTCCATTGAATTCCACGCCGGCAGCTCTGGCGCCGATGCCCCCCTGGATCCCGTGTGGATCTGGACTGATGCCGGTCGCGTAACTACAACCGTCCCCGACGCTGGCCCAGTCGCGGAGACTCCTGATGCCACTGGCCCCATTCTTATCCCCGGCGACCCAGAGCCGGATCATCACCTACCGACGCCGAACTCACCCTTGGGTCCTAGGTCAGTTCCTCAGCCTTACTTTGAAGGGCTAGGAATGGAGGAAAATTGGGAGGGGTAGCTGAAGCCTTTACAAGACCAGCTTGAGCACGAAATGGACTGGTATGAGGAATTGAATGAGGCCAGTGGACTGGATACCTCTCCAGATTCTGGCCTGCTTTCTTCCCCTACCATGGCTACGGAGGAGGGAGCTTCATATGCTATGTTGGTGAGAAGGGCAGCTGCGGTCCTGGACCTTCAGCTGCCTTCGGTTGAAATCAAGACAAACATCTTGACAGAGGTCCTGCAGTCGGGTGTCTCTTCCTCGGAACCCCTCCTGTCATTCAAAGAAGTCTTGACTGATGTCCTTCTGGGAACCTGGCCCCAGCCCAACACAGGAGCTCCTGTGAATAGGACAATTGCTTGCCGCCATCGTCCTGAATCGGGTGACCCTAATGTCCCCACCAACCACCCTACCGCCGAGAGCTTGGTGGTCGAAGTCTCTACCTCACAAGCCGCGTTTCCTTCCGCACCCACAGACAGGAAATCTGAGAGGCTGGATAGCTGGGGTAAGAAAATGTTTCTTCCGCCAGCCGTACATTGTGGGCTGTTACTTCCCTGTGGGAAACGGTTGCGCATGTGCTGCCACAGGTCCCAGAGGAGGCCCAGGCCATCCTCTCCCAAGCAGTATCAGACAGGAGAGATGCAGCAGTATCAGACAAGAGAGATGCAGAAAAGTTCACCATTCGCTGTGGGCTTGACACGACCGACTCGCTGGGCAGAGCAAAGTCATTGATGGTGGCTGTTCGACGCCATGGCTGGCTGAGAACTTCTGCCTTTTCTGGGGATATCCAGGCTTCGTTCATGGACATGCCCTTTGATGGCACCCGTCTCTTCGGAGACAAAGCAGACATGGTCCTGGAGCGCTTTAAGGACTCACGGGCTACATCCAAGTCCTTGCGTCTCTCAGTGGCCACACGTCCCCTGTCTGCTTTTCACCCCTTTCGTGGCTACGGAAGGACCTTTCAGCCGCACCAGCCATACCCCACTCAGAAGGCCACACAAGTTCAGCAACTTCTGCGCGGCCGTGTGCACGGCTCGTTCCGACCCTGTGGGTCGGGCGGCCAGAGGTCGGGTCAGTCCACTGCCCCCCGGCAGCCTCAGCCTCCAAACCCTCCTAATCTGGCCCTTCAAGATCATGGGCGGCCAGTTGGTGGCAGGATCAGCCATCCCCTCCATCACTGGCAAAACATCTCGTCAGACAGTCCGAAGGGGCTACTCCCTCTCCTTCAAGACTACCCCTTCTTCCATGCCTTCAACTTACGACCAGCTGACGGAGGATCACCTGACTTTGCTTCAGGAGGAAGTCATGACTCTCTTATCCAAGGGAGCCATAGAGAGGGTTCCGGCGCCAGAAGCAGGATGTGGTTGTTCTGGTACCGAAGAAGGAAAAAGGCCTGCGCCCTATCCTAGAGCCCTCAACTACTTCCTCAAAAAGGAAAAGTTCAAGATGCTCACTCTGGCCTTGTCTGCCCTAGACCCAGGAGACTGGATGGTAGCATTGGACTTGCAGGACTCCTACTTTCACATTCTCGTAATGCTGGCTCATCGGCGCTACCTGCGGTTTACGGTAGGCCACGAGCACTTTCAGTTCACGGTGCTCCCCTTACCAACACCCCTCTGGTGTTCACCAAGGTGATGGCGGTGGTCACAGCTTATCTGCGCAGATCGGGGTACTTTCCCTATCTTGACAACTGGCTGTTGAAGGCGAGCTTGCCCCAGGCTGTCGTCTCCAACCTCCAGACTACAGTGAACCTCCTGCATTCACTGGGGTTCACTATCAATGTGCCGAAGTCATACCCGACTCCCTCTCAGACGCTCCCTTTCACCAGAACTGTTCTGTACACAGTGTAATTTTGGGTCTATCCTCCCTAGCGGCAAGTACAAGATATTCAGGCTATGATACTGATGGTTCAGCCTCAATCCTGAATTTCAGTGAGAATGACTCGGAGGCTGCGGGGCCTCATGGGCTCCTGCATTCTGCTTGTGACATATGCCAGATGGCATATGTGGGACCTGAAGTTTCAGTGAGCGCAGCATTGGGAAATCTCTCAGACATGGTCCAGATCTCGGAGGGAACTGCACAGTACCTGAAGTGGTGGCTGACCAACCGGTGATTGGGTCAGAGGCAGACCCCTCTCCCTGCCCCACCCAGATCTCACAGTAGTGACAGATGCATCGCTCCTCGAATGGGGGGCCATCTGGTAGAGGTGGAGAGCAGAGGACTCTGGTCTCCGGCAGAATCCAGACTCCACATCAACTTGCTGGAGCGCCGAGCGATTTGCTTGGCGTTAAAAACTTTTTTTCCTTCAATGAAGGAAAATCTGGTTCAAGTGTTCATGGACAACACCACCGTCATGTGGTATTGCAACAAACAGGGCGGGTGGGGTTGTGGACCCTTTGTCAAGAGGCCCTGCGTCTCTGGACATGGCTGGAACAGCAGGGCATATCCCTGGTGGTCCAACACCTAGCAGGTTCTCTGAATGCCAGGGTGGACAAACTCAGCTGTTTGTGCCTAACGGATCATGAATGGGGTCTCCATCCGGAGGTGGCGCAAGGTCTCTTCAGCAGTGGGGAGAGCCTTCGTTAGATCTGTTCGCCTCCGCTGAGAATGCTCAATGTCAGCAGTTTTGCGCGTTGGAGTTTCCAAGGCGGCTTCGCTCTGAGACGCTTTTTGCCTCGAGTGAAGCTCAGGCCTCCTTTACGCCCATATCACTCCTGCCCAGAGTGTTAAAGAAGATCAGGAGCGACCGGGCCCAAGTCATTCTTGTGGCTTCAGACTGGGCACGGAGCATCCGGTATCCCGAGCTTCGCCAATTGAGCATCGATCCTCTGATCAGGCTGCCCCTTCAGGAGGATCTTCTGTCGAAGCAGCAGGGGAGGGTCCTCCACCCGAACCAGTCAACTCTATGCCTTCTTACATGGAGATTGAGCGACAGCAGTTGATAGCATTCGACCTTCCTCCCTAAGTTTGCAATGTTAGTTTGGTGGCCAGGTGACCGTCCACTAAGACCGTGTGGAACAAATTTGTAACATATTGACAGAAAGATCTTCTCTCTGCTTGCCTCTCTCAAGTCTTACTTTTTATTTTGACCCTTGCACTGTAGGCCTCTGCTCTGGGCACTCTTTAAGGGAGCCTTTCGGCCTTGTCTGCCTTTTTTAGGCTGCCAGACCAACCCTCTTTATTTAAATCCCCTATTGTAAATAGATTTCTTAAGGGGCTTGTATATATGTTCCCACCTGCCTCTTTCATCATGTCTCAGTGGGACCTTAATTTGGTTTTCACCTTCCTGATGTGTGCTCCGTTCGAACCTCTGCACAACTGCCCCCGCCGGCTGCTTACCATCAAAACAGCGTTTTTAGTGGTAATAAAGTCTGCCAGGAGGATGAACAAATTGCAGGCTATGTCATCCAAGTCTCCTTACCTGACCATCTTCCCTGATAAGCTGGTGCTTTGCACTAGGGCCTCTTTCTTACCAAAGGTGGTAACACCATTCCACGTGGGGCAATCTGTCACCTTGCCCACTTTCTACGCTCCTATGCACCCCTCTAAAGAAGAGGAGTGACTCCACTTTCTGGACAGAAAAAGAGAGTTGTAGTTCTACCTTGACCGCACGAAAGAGTTCCAGGTGGAAGACCAACTCTTCATGGGGTACGTGGGAGCGAAGAAGGGTCATGCGGTGCAGAAAAGGATGATCTCTCGATGGGTTGTCCTTTGCATTAAAATCTGCTACGCTCTGGCCAAAAAGCAGCCTCTTGAAGGCTCAAGGGCTCATTTTACCAGAACTAAGGTTGCTACCTCTGCATTGCAACGTGGAGGCCCGGTCCTTGACATTTGTCAGGCAGCAACTTGGGCATCTCTGCACATGTTCACAAAGCACTACTGTCTGGACAGTCAAGTCCGCTGGGACGGCCTTTTTGGCTGCTCTGTCTTGCAGAAGTTCCTGGTCTAAACTTGTCTGCAGTCCTTCCTCCCGGGATGGTATTGCTCGAGTATCTATTCAAAGGTAAGGAATCTGCGGCTAGTTGTCTCTATCAGATGGACAAGTGTAGGAAAGTAGGATCTGCTTTCATGGTTACCCCCACTTTTTGCCTGGTGTTATGCTGTTTCTGACTAGTCTGACTGGGATCCTGCTAATCAGGAACCCAGTCTCTGTTCTTTCTCCCATAAATTGTTTATGGTGAGTACTTAGGTACATCCCAGATTGGCTACTAGTGTACCCTTATAGGTCCCTACTATATGGTACTGAGGTACCCAGGGCATAGGTACACCAGGGGTCCCCCATGGGCTGAAGCATGTATTATACCACCCATGTGAGACCATTCAAAATGGAACTACAAGCCTGCCATTGCAGCCTGTGTAAGCTTGTGCTAGCACCACTTGCGACAGAGATAGGTTTCCCTATATCTAAGGTCACTACACTTAAAACCTATGACACCCCTAAGGTAGGCCTTTCAATCCTGAAGGCAGGGTGCTCGGTTCTAAGTATGAGGGTGCCTCTGCATGAGCGGGACACCCCTACAACTTACGGAGTCCATTCCCCCGGGTTGTAAGTGCATCAGCCATATAACATATAGAGGGGCCATGCGTCATTACGCGATGACCATCTCTAAACTGGCTGTAACGAACCCTGTCATGTTTGGTATCAAACATGTTGGAATCATACTCTCACACCGTAAGCGGTGTGGGCGGTATGATTCCATGCACTGTAAAGCTCCTCCAGGAGGCCTGCAGTGCTCCCGGTGCCAGTCTTCCAGAACCAGACAGCAAGCTAGGGCTGCTGCCGACCAGAGACATGTTTCTGCCCTCCTGCTGCGGAGCCAAGCTTGAGCAGGGGAAGGCAGAACAATAGATATCCTGTCACAGGGAGGTGTGACCACCACCCAGACAGGGTTTAGTGTATTGGGGCAGGGTGGGGGCGCTTGCCAGTGCCACTGAGACTGCTTGAAGGGCACACTTAGTGCCCTCCTTGCATAGTCCAGTTCAGACCAGTTCAGGAAGCCCTTGGCTCCCCCTCTGGCGTGAAACTGGACAAAGGAAATGGGAGTATCCTCCCCACTGTCCAGCCCCTCCCCTGGGAGGGAACCCTGAATAGTCCCAACTCTCTCCTTAGGGTACTTAAGGGCTTACCTGTAGGTGAGTCCCTAGATTTGTCGTTGGACAAGATTCAAATCAAGACACCACTTCATCTTCGACTGTCTGGACACTCTGGACTTTGCTCTGGGCACCGAGACTGCAACTGGGAAGACTCCTGCTGCTTCTGGTCTCGTCGTCCTGCTCGTCCGCTGTTCAACCTTTTTATGGCTGACCTTCCGCAAGTTCTTAACACCTACAACTCACATGCATCTAGGCTAGGAGGTAAAATACTGACCAATCTAATGTACGCCGATGATGTAGTGCTGCTCAGCCATGCCTATGTTGGTCTCCAACATTTACTCACCGAAATGCAGAAATATGCCACAGAGAACACTTAAAAAATCAACTTTAGTAAGACACGGACAATGACAATAAACAACAAAAAGAGATGGCACTTGGGAGATACACAGCTTGAACCAACAACTGAATACAAGTACCTAGGAGTTATCATTGATAAAGAAGGGGCATTCACTCGCCAGAAAAGAAGAAATCAGAAGGAAAGGGTTGGTCATATCAATATCGATGAAAAATCTCACAAACAAACTGACGGGGCCTACATTGAGCCCGCGCCTGAAGGTAGTACAAGCCAAATTACTCCCTACAATAACTTATGGCAGCGAAGCAATGCGAGGTAGAGACGCCAACTTACTGGATAGCATGCTAGTTAAAGCATACAGAACCATGTTCTGCCTCCCATCCTATACTTCAGCAGCTCAAATAAGGCTGGAGTTCGACTATTAAAACAATCCCTGGCTAGGCATGGATCTTACATTATCTGCTGGAACAAGATCAGAACCTCCACCTCAAACTCCTTAAACCAACTGCTATGGCAAGAACTCCAGTACAGGGAAACCTCCTGCGCAAGAAGTTACCTACAGGAATCTCTGGAAACGACCAGACTCTCCGAGCTCTGGAACACACAGCTTCACCACTTAACTTTCAAAAAAGTGGTCTGGGAGTGCGTACAACATCTCTCATTGGTGGAGGACAAGGCTACATTCTCAGCCAGATCTCATGCCTGGATGACCCTAAACTCCTATAAAACACTTGCACCTCAAAAATATTTCAATCAGGGTTATCCTAAACCAATAAAAATAAAATTCCTACGGCACAGATTGGGCATTCTTCCATGTACTCAGCACCTTCCACCTTGGTTGAGGGGCATCGACCCAAAGCACTTGCAGGCTGTGCGATACGGAACAAGGAGACATTCTGCACTTAATCTGCACATGCAAGGAGCTGCAGCAAGAGAGGTCACAGCTGTTAAAGGCCCCTTTCAAGCAGAAAGGAATCAGCACCAGGAGGCAAGCGGTGCTGGCATGTTTTGACCCGGGGGCCACACAACTGAACTGCAGAACGGTAAAATTTCTTATGCTGGCCGAACAAAAAATGCCTAAACTGACAATCCAACATCAGCAATGTCAGTAATAAACTGCCGGTGTAGCCATCGGCTCGCAAGCTGGCCGCTGCAAGATGAAAAGAGCACCTTATTAATGTATACAACTTCAGCTGGTGCCAAATCTATTAAGTGTCACTGCCAAACATGTATGCACTGTGCGGCACCTTACTACGTGTATTTCTGGTTTTAGTAATGTATCTAATGACTGCACTGCACTTTACCGCACAAATCATTGATGCACTTTAACGGACTACATCGTCTATTTTAACCACAGTCAGGTACATTCTGTACAGCATTTTTAGTATGTGAATTATTGGTTTTACCGGGGTACAACACCAGTTTTATTGGCTATTTTAAAATGTTGCAATGGTTTTCAGTAACTATGCAAATAAAAAATAAACTTGAAACTTGCTCGTCCGCTGCAACGTCTGTGTCTGTGCTCAATACAGGATCCTGACAAGGCATGTGGGCATCCAAGACACCTGAGGGAGGAATCTCCCTTGAAGTGAAGGAGTCACTTCCCTGCATCTGCAGGCACCGCAACCAAGCTGACCGGTCTGCTGCTCCTGGGGTCCCACGGACTCTGAAAGGCTCAGCAACACAGGTGGTGATTCGACGACTCCCTCAAGGCCTGCACTGTCTTCTCACTGAGTTTGAGGCCAGTATCCCTTGTCGGAGTCGCAGGAACCAAACCCCTGTGCACCGCTTCAACTTGCCATTGCAAAGGCTTTTTGGCTCACTTCCTCGGAGATCTTCGGGCTCCAAATAGCCCCCACCTCAAGCATCTCCTGTGACGAAGATCTTTGTCCTCACCGCATACCTTGCACCGTGGGCCTGCATCTTTGGTGAGCTGCTGGAGGTCCTCTTGCGACTCCCATACCTCCGGCCTATGGGTCCTCTCGAGGGCCTTCTTTTGCTTCAGTGGGCTCCCCTGATTGCTCGGGGCCTACTCTGACTCTCCTGCTTGTAGTGAGTCACCTGGACCTTGCTGGTCCTGAAACTGCACCTTTTTCACTTGCCACATTGTTTGCAGTTGCCAAGTCTTGCTGGTGCTCCCGAAAAACACCGACCCCATACCTCTCGACATCCGACGTGGGGCAGCTCGTGAACGGCTCCTGGTCTTCCACAACGTTGCCTGGTCCACAGCTGCAGCTCCAAGGTCACCGTCAACTCTCCCGCAACACCCAACAACGGTGGGCATTCGTCTTCCTTGTCTCCTGACTCACTCCCTCTGCTTGCAGGTACTTCTCAACTTGAATCCACATTTGGGTTCCCCCGGACACTTTCACCTTCTTCGCCAGTGGCATCTTTCTGAAGTCCTCCATTGAGTCTGACGGCAGTTTCTGACGCGACTTCACACCTATGCACCCGGCTTCCTTGGTGTAGGTATCCTGGTTCCTAGGGTAGCCACGGGTGGGGTGGGGTGACTCTCCAACCTTCTGTCTTCCATGGGGTTTCTTCAGGGTCCACTGAGAAGGGTCCTTCTTCCTTAAAATTGCAACCGCGACTTACCCATTGACTTGAATTGAGCACACTGTCGTGTTCCACGTGGCCTCCATGGGGTTCCTGGTTACTTACCTCAGGTGGTTCCTTGGGTCCCCAGCACTTCTACATCTTCTGGGTATAGTCTTGACTTGGGTCGTGGTTCGCATACCACTATTTTAGTATATGGTTTGGTCCTCCCTGGTGACCACTGTGTATATCGTTCTACTTACCTTTTTCTATTTGCAAAGTATTGTGTGCATTGTGTATATCTCCGGGTAGGAGATATCTATGTGTGTTAGTGGGTATCTTATAATAAATACCTATTTTTATAATTAAATTGTTTGGTTCTTTATCACTTAATCTATACCTATAAGATTGCATTCTGGAAAAACAAGCTGCTTTACACTCCTTCTGGACTAAGCCTGACGGCTGCTCTCAACAGCTACCACTTAGAGAGCTTTCTAAGGTTGTCTAGGACCACTAAAATCACCATAATGGTTGTCTGGATTTGTGCATGGTGCTACCCTTACATAAGTGTGCACCATATACTAAGCCAGCCTCCTACTAGATGTCTCTATCAGATGGACAAGTTACTTGTCTTTGGTAATTCCTTATCTGGTAGAGACATGATCTAGCCGCAGATTCCTTGTTGACCCACCCATCCTTCCTGCACTGCGGACAGGTTTTTAGGGTCAGGGCGATTCCCTTTCAGGGACCTAGTTGTTCAAAACACACCAATATCAGTGCTTTTCATGGCTCCGCGCTCCTGGCATGGAAAGTCATGAAAATTAACTGACATCAGTGCACCGAGGTGGCACCTATATAGGTGACGCGGACATCACAATGGCGGAGAGGATGCCGACGACATCACAGGGAACCGACTGACGCCACCTACTGGCGCGCAATGGTATTGCTCAAATAGAAATCTTCCGGATCCAGTCCGACGCTTGGGAAATTCAAAGGTAAAGAATCTGCGGCTAGATCATGTCTTTACCAGATAAGGTGTTATCGAAGGTAGGTAACTTGTCCATCACCACTGCTATCAATGGGTTGAGAGTAAAAGCCTACAGTAATGTCTTTAACCAGTTTATCAAAAAGGCATTTCTCAGTGATTCTGGTTACCATCTCCTAGAAGTGAAGCTTTGACATTTTGAGCAGTGCAAATAGATCTACCCTTGGTAATCCACAGTCTAAGGAGGCATCGCAAAGAACGTCCTAGTCTAGGATTCATTAATGGTTTTCTTCTAATAACTTGCTGAGTAGATCTGTTTATTAAGTTTAACCACGTTTATTGTCATGTTTCTGGCTAAGAGCCACAACCACATTTTCTGTGCCTCTGGGACTAGTGTTCTTACGCTGGTGTCCCCCTGCTTGTTTAAATAGTGCTGCGTGGTGGTGCTGTCTGTCTGCATCAGTACTCAATCTGTTGTAAGAGATTGCAAGAGCCAGGCGGTCTGCTTTGAGCTGCACAGACCCTGTACCATTAAGTGCGGTAAGCTCCCAACCTAAACCAGAACCATCCATCAGAATTGTTTGAGTAGGAGGATTCTGTAAGAACTGTTCTCCCTGAAGCAGGTTGTTTCTTTTTCACCACCATATACGGTCTTGCTATTTGCAATAGTCCAAGTGTGTTGTACAAATTTTTCTCTGCTTATGTCAATTGATACTTCAGATACTGTTGTGGTGGTCTCCTATAGAGTTTTGCCTTTTGATCAGTAAAGATGCAGGAGGCTATTAAACTTAGAAGTAAAAAATCTGGTGAGGTGATACATTTAGACATTTCTTAAGATTATAACACTCAGTTCTGTGAAAAAACACTGTTCCTTGTTTTTTCTCTTAAATGGCTCCCAAGTAAGTGAACGTACTTTTGAAAATTGCTTTGTAGGTGCAGCCAATCTAGTATCAAGACTTGAAGGTCCTCCTTTAATTTGACTTAATTGCTGGCTTTTGAAAAGCTTGTCATTCAGAGATGAATAAACAAAGATTTTTGGACAGACAAGTGAGCTACACTACAGCCATACATTTGGAGATGGTTTACAGTGTGGATTTCATTCTAAAGGAGAAACTGCATATTGGAAGTGCTTTTTCATACCTCAAAACTGAGAAATTTCCTGTGCCTCTTTTTTACTCGAATGTGACAGTAAGAGTGTTGTAGGTCTACTTCACATGTTCAGTCCCCTTTTTGAGATGAGGAAAGATTTTATGACGTTCTAGCATATGGAATCTTTCCCACGTGATCCACTCGTTGGTTAGTCACAAGTCTCATGATCCATTTGTTGGTTAGTTTCAGGTATATGACTGGTCTGAAGTTCTTCTTCGCACCCCTCTAACTGATTAGGAAATGTCTTGAGTATACACATTCCTTTTTCCCCTGTGCCGGCAGGTGGTAGGTTCTCTTACTCTCTTCAATAAAGTAGACTGTCTCCTTTTCTAGACCGAGAACATGGTATTTCAGCATCAAAGTACGTGGACCACAAAGAAGAATGATTAGAAACAAAGAGAATTCATCTCAAACAATATTGAACACTTGCTTGTCCCCAGCAATGTTTGCCCTCTTCTAGATATTGTGATATACAGTCCTCCCCAAAAGGCTGGTGGAGGAGTCACTGTCTGGAGGTGGATAGTGGACATCTATACGTAATGTGCTGATTGGAGGTTTTTACATCCAGAACGATGTCTTTGATGATAGGTGTACCTCTTTTGGCGTCAAGTGGATTGAACCCTTGGTGTTGATAATGTCAAAGGCTCATCTGCAATCTAATTCTTGTTTCCTGAAGGAACCAGTTGTGCCTCTGTGGCAGCTGTCCTGCAAGACTTTTTTCATGATGCATCCATACTTTTGCTTCCGTTTTCTGGGGGAGCCAATCTCTCAGGAGCCAATGTGTGGTATTTTTAGACAGCCGAAACCCTGTTTGAATCAGCATTTGGATCTAGACAAAGACATGGCAGATCTTGCTTTGGAGGCTGGTATTTCCTTAGAAGCTTATGAGTGGGTGGCATTTATCCTCACAGGAGTGAGAAATACCTCCCCTGCTAATTCCTATTGCCATTGTACTAGTGGTCTGGGCACTGCTCTTTGCTGGAACATCCCCATAGTTATAGAGACTATGGTATAATTGTTAAGATTAAAGGCACACTTTTGTAATTTAGGCACCTTACTTCTGTAGTCACATTCTATAGCCTACTTTTTCTCCCTCTCCTAGTAGGTTTATGAACCCTGTGTGGAAGATTTTAACATGTAGTTGATGGAACTGAGCAGTGAGGCAATCTGGCCAGTTTGATACGCTGATGGAAGAATTTTTTTTTTTTTTTAGTACCTGGTCTGAACTTTATTCCATCACTGCCAAGAATCTTTTCTGTGGAGAGACAGCATAGCACACCACCCCTCACTTTTCTGAGTTTTCGCCTGGCCAGAATTCTACTAAGAAGTGAGCACTGCACTATCTGCAAAGGTCTTTGTAGAAATGACATGGCTTGATTGCACGCTTTATTAATTTTCTTTTTGAAATTCAGTATGATTTCAACTCATTAAACCAACAACGAAAGCAGTTTAGGAATTAATTTTTTGAACTTTATTAGTTGCTTCAAAGCATATATATTCATATGTATAACATTTCATTTTCATTACGCCGTGGTAATCGTTTTATGCCTTTCTTTAGAAGCTTACTACAAACATGCAAACTATTCACACTGTTGGAGGTGAATTAAAATATACGGTCTTAGTTGTTTCAGTTTATTCAGTAACGCACAAGTTACTACTTGTGTAACGATATATCTGTAAGAGACATTAGTTAGTGACAGATTCCTTACCTTAGAATATCCCCAGGCGTCAGACTGGATCCGGAAGGTTTTTCGTCAGCAGTACCCCTGCGCGTCCGTAGGTGGCGTCGTAGGCGCCGAGATGACGTCACGGAGACTACTTAGGCGCCACCCATGCGCGCTGACGTCAGTTCTGTACACGACTTTCCGCGCCAGGAACGCAGAGCCATGCAAGAAACTGACTACTGGTGCCATGAAACTAGGGCCCTGAAAGGGATGACCTTAACCCTAGAATCAGTTCGCAGGATGGGTGGGGCGGTAAGGAATCTATCACTAACTAATGTCTCTTACAGATCTATCGTTACACAAGTAGTAACTTGTGCATCTGAAAGAGACACGTTAGTGATAGATTCCTTACCTTAGAATAGATACCCCAGCAATACCAACCCCGGTGGTGGGTCTGCGAATAGATTACACCAGAAAGTCACGGAGAACAGAACGGCCAAAGAAGCCGTCTCTCCGGACTTGACTGTCAAGGCAGTAATGCTTGGTAAAGGTGTGCAGCGAGGCCCTCGTGGCTGCCTGACAAATATCCTGCAAGGGAACGCCGCGTCCCAAGGCAGTAGTGGCTGCTGTCGCCCTGGTAGAATGGGCACGCAGCCCTACAGGAGGCTCCTTCTTAGCCAAGGAGTAACATGCTTTGATGCACAAAACGACCCACCGAGAGATGGTGCGTTAGTGCACGGCCCGATCTTTTTTGGCGCCCACGTAGCCAACAAAGAGCTGGTCATCCACCCGGAACGGTTGTGTGCGCTTTAGATAGAACGAGAGCGCACGTTTTGGGTCCAGACGATGGAGCCTCTCTTCCTATTTTGAAGGATGCGGAGGCGGAAAGAAAGTGGGCAAAGTGATGGTCTGCCCGATGTGGAAGGGCGTGACAACCTTTGGCAAGAAAGAAGGACGGGTCCTTAAAACCACCTTGTCCGGATGAACAGAAAGGAAAGGAGGTTTAGAAGAAAGAGCCTGGAGCTCACTCACTCTTCTGGCAGAGGTGATAGCTACCAGGAAAGCCGTCTTTAGAGTAAGAAGACGTAAAGGACAGTTTGAAGGGGCTCGAAGGGAGCGCTTATGAGATAGGTCAAGACAAGATTTAAGTCCCATTGAGGCATTATGAAAGGCATGGGAGGAAACGTGTGTGTAATGCATTTGAGGAAACGGTTAACAACCGGGGACTTAAAGAGAGAAGGCTGATCTGGAAGCCGGAGAAAGGCGGAGATGGCCGAAAGATAACCTTTGACAGTGCCCAGAGCAGAGCCCTGCTGGGCCAAGGATAGTAGGGACAGAAGGACTTCAGAAAGAGGGGCAGAAAGGGGATCCACAGACTTCGCTGTGCACCATGCCACAAACTTGTTCCACCTGCAGGCGTACACCGTTTTAGTGGAGGGACGCCTGGCTGCCAAAATGACATCACAGACTACGGGAGGAAGATCGAAAGCTGTCAACTGTCCACTGTCGCCGCTCAATCTCCACGCATGGAGGTGGAGGCTGGACAGGTTCGGGTGGAGGACCGTCCCCTGCTGCTGCGACAGAAGGACCTCCCGAAGAGGCAGTCGGATCGGGGGATCGATCGCCATGTTGAGTAGCTCGGGATACCAGTATCTTTGTGCCCAATCCGGAGCCACAAGGATGACTTGGGACCGGCCGCGCCGAATCTTCTTCAGCACTCTGGGCAGAAGTGGTATAGGCGGAAAGGCGTACAACAGACCGCAACTCCATTCGCGACGAAAAGCGTCGCCGAGCGAGTGCCGCCTTGGAAATTCCAACGCGCAGAACTGATGACATTGCGCGTTCTCTTCGGTGGCGAATAGATCTAACCAAGGCTCTCCCCACTGCAGAAAGAGACCTTGCGCCACGTCCAAGTTCAGACGCTATTCGTGATCCATCAAGCACCGGCGGCTGAGTTCGTCTGCCCTGGCGTTCAGAGAACCTGCCTGGTGTTGAACCACCAAGGTAATACCTTGATGTTCCAGCCATGTCCAGAGGCGCAGAGCCTCCTGACATAGGGTCCATGACCCCACCCTGCCCTGTTTGTTGCAATACCACATGGCGGTGGTGTTGTCTGTGAACACCTGCACTACACCTCCCCGGACAGAGGGAATGAATGCCTTTAGTGCAAGTCGGATCGCCCGAAGCTCCAAAAGATTGATATGGAGCCGGGACTCCGCCGGAGACCAGAGGCCTCTGATCTCCGCCTCTCCCAAGTGGCCGCCCCATCCCAGGAGGGACGCATCCGTCACCACTGTGTGCTCCGGTTGGGGAAGGGAGAGGGATCTGCAACTGCAGAGCCCGCATATGCCACCTGGCATGTTGCAGTAGCAGAATGCAGGAGGCCAGGAGCCGGAGGGTCATCCTGACTGAAACCCGGGATAGAGGCTGAAAGATCGGAATCGTAGCCTGAATATCCCGGACTCGCTGCTCGGGAGGATAAAACCGAAACTGCGTGGAATCCAGAACCGCTCCGATGAAGGGGAGCTTCTGAGAAGGACTCAGGTGCGACTTTGGCACGCTGATGGAGAACCCCAGCATCTGCCGGAGGTCGCCGTAGTCGGAAGGTGGGTGACGACTGCCTGGGGCGAGCCCGCCGTCAACAACCAGTCGTCGAGGTAGGGGAAGACTGACACCCCTGACCTGCGCAGATGAGCTGCAACCACCACCATGACCTTCGTGAACACCCGAGGGGCGCTTGTAAGGCCGAAGGGGAGCACGGTAAACTGAAAATGCTCCTGGCCTGCCGTGAACCGCAGGTAACGCCGGTGGGCCGGCAGGACGGGAATGTGAAAATATGCGTCCTGCAAGTCCAACGCTACCATCCAGTCTCCAGGGTCGAGGGCAGCCAAGACCTGAGCCAGAGTCAACATCTTGAACTTCTCCTTCCCTAGGAAGCGATTGACGTTCCGGAGGTCCAAGATGGGGCGCAAGCCCCCCTTGTCCTTCTTGGGGACCAGAAAGTAGTGGGAATAACATCCATGTCCTACTTCTGGCCCAGGAACGCGCTCGATGGCCCCCTTGGCCAAGAGGGCCGTGACTTCCTGTTGGAGAAGCGCTAAGTGATCCCCCGAAATGCGGTGGAACTGAGGTGGCATGGACGGGGGGCAGACTCGAAGGGGAGGGAATAGCCCCTTCGGACGATTTGTAGCACCCAGCTGTCCGAAGTGACAGAGCGCCAGTGGGGGAGGTGATGTTGAATCCTGCCGCCCACCGGCGTGGGGTGCACCGCAAAGCGCAGAATAGGAAGGCTTTGAGGCGGATGCTGCGGGAGCGGAGGTGGGCTGACCCGCACTCTGGCCCCCTGTGCCGCCACGGTGGCCACCACGCCCGCGGCCGCGCTGAGGCTGGTTCTGCGCCGGCCTTTGGCTGAACGGACGTGTATAGGCGCCCCTGCCGCGGCCACGAAAGGAACGAAAAGTAGACGTGGCCGGGCGGGTGGTGGAGAGACCCAAGGACTTGGCTGTAGCCTGAGAGTCCTTAAAACGCTCCAGCGCACTGTCTGCCTTATCGCCAAAAAGGCGAGTACCATCAAAAGGCATGTCCATGAGGGAACTCTGGACATCTCCCGAAAACCCCGTGGACCGCAGCCAGGCATGTCGCCGCAAGGCCACTGTTGTGGAGATGGCTCTTCCCAAAGAGTCTGCGGTGTCCAACCGACACCGAATTGCGAACTTCGCGGCATTCTTCCCCTCTGCAACAGCTTGGGAAAGCACAGCCCGAACCTATTCGGGGCACTGGGGCAGAGTTTGCGCCACCGTGTACCACACAGCGTGAGAATAGCGGCCCAAGAGGCATGCAGTGTAGACCGACCGCAGCCCCAGGCTGGCAAAGGAAAACAACCTTTTGCCAAGCTCTGTTTGGGAAGTGGAAGCCTGAATGACCAGGCTCTCCGGTGTCGGATGAGTCGTCAAAAAGGCAGGGTCACCCGGTGCTGGGCGGTGACGCGTGGCCACATTGTTATCCACAGGGACCCCTGTGGCTGGCCTAGACCAGGTACCCATTAAAACATCCGTTAAGGCCCCATTGAACAGAAGCAGAGGTTCCACAGAACTTGCCGCTGGCTGAAGCACTTCAGTAAGGAGGTTAGGTTTGAGGGTAACAGTAGGTAGGGTAAGGCCAAAAGCCTGAGCTTCTCTATGGAGCACCACAGTGTATGTGGCGCCTTCCTCCATGACAGTGGGATGAGACACAAACCCAGGCGCAGAGGAGAGGCCAAGGCCACCTGCATCCTCTGAGTCTTCTGCTCGAACGGCACCAAGAACGGCACCGGGAGCGGCGCTGGTGGACGCCGATCCGGCTCCATGTCCCAAGCAACGGAACTCAGTGCGGCGCCGGGAATGGTGCCGCAAGGGGCGCTAGGGCCGGAGCCGCCGGCGGAGGACCTTGCGGCGCCGGGGCTGGAGCCGCGGCAAAGGACCGTGCGACGCCGAAGCCGGTGGCGGAGGACCTTGCAGCGCCGGGCCCGGAGCCGGTGGCAAGCAAGGGTCCTCAATAGGGACCGCCGGGCCCGAAGGCGCGCCGGCGGGAGCCCTAGGCCTGAAAAGGCAGCCCATGGCGGCAAGAAACTCTTGCACCTGGGCCGGAGCCTCCTACGGACCCGGTAGGGCTGGCAGACCGCGGGACTCACAGGCTCCTACGGAGCCGTGGGGGAAGGACCCCTGGCCCCCTCGTCCACGTCCGGAGACCGACGGGGGGGGGGGGAAGGTCGGAGAGCGTACGCGCTTCTTCGACCGGTACTTGTGAAGTCTCTTACCCGAGTCCGAGGGCGAAGACGCGGACCCCGAGGGGCGATGATGATGGCTCCGCGGTCGGTCCCTCGACCGACCCCTGGGCGTCGAACGGCGCGGAGACGACAGTCGGGCCTCCAGCAACTTGCGGAACCGCTCCCACAAAGCCTTCGGAGCCATGGCCAGAAGTCATGGTCGCGCTCCAGACAGTAGAAACAGACGCTATGGGGGCAGCCACCGACCTCGGACGGCGGCAGGCCCCGCAAGATTGAAACTGAGCATCCGTACGTGGCACCAGGAGTCAAGACTCAAAAGAAGTAGGACAAAGTCCCAAAAAGAAATTAGTCAAAAAATGACTAGGGTACGTGTTCTTAACCGGATCTGCGCTTGCTGGCGCGGAAAAAGAAAGAACGGACGTCAGCGCGCATGGGTGGCGCCTAAGTAGTCTCCGTGACGTCATCTTGGCGCCTACGACACCAGCGACGAACGCGGAGCCGCACGACGCCACCTACCGACGCGCAGGGGTACTGCTGACGAAAAACTTTCCGGATCCAGTCTGACGCCTGGGGATATTCTAAGGTAAGGAATCTATCACTAACGTGTCTCTTTCAGATAAAACAATTTTATTCATAAAGAAGTACAGAAATCAATTTCCATTCTTGTAGTCAGTAGAAAAACTCATCCCTTTCACGTTTCAATTAGCAAAGCCCTCCTGTTTTTCGCAGATGAACCGCTTTCTCAAGGCTGTTAATAAAACACATAAAAACATCATCATTAGACACAGAAATATCTTATATATATCCAGAAATATTAGCACAATACCATGATTAAAAATAACTCTTATCTGCCACCTAATGTTTACATAGTACACAATGGAACACCATTTGTACTCAACAACATACACGGTATATTGTAAACATATCTTGTGCATCATGAAACATAAGTCACAGAATTAATTTGCACATTAGTCATAAATGCTTATTATAAAACATAATGAAATTTGAGGTCCCATAGTTCTATCTAATGCAATGTAAACCCATTTCACTTGCATCAGATATCAGTGTAACTCATTATTATTGACACAATCCACCTAAATACCAACAATTAATTGATGTCAATATGTAGACTTGTATCTTTTTAAGATATTTTAGTTGTAATGTATTATTAAAGAGCATGGGCATTTTCATTCTTCATTTACCTAGTAAATTTTGGGCAAAGGCATTCATCAAGACGACCTTAACAAAATACAAAAATGTTATAGTTTGTGTCCATTTCACATTTGCTGTTTTACAATATGCTTCAAAATTTTGTTGAATTGTGGCTAATGTGTTAGTATCCCCCACAGGGACAGTTAGTTGGGAATTTGAAAAATCACAGAGATATAAAGCACATTAAAATTCAATGAACTAATCTGGTTATGGACAATGTTTATTCTGATCTGATTGTAGTGCCTAAAACAGGCGTGTTGAGGCAGGCAGAGCCCTTGAACTCCAGGTCGCATCCTCAGCCTTATTCGTAGGGGCTAGGATTGGAGGAAGATTGGGAAGGGACTTATAAGTCCAACTTTATTCTGATGAAATGGACTGGTGTGAGGAACTAGTTGATGCCAGTGGCTTGGATACCTCTCCAGAGCCTGGCATGCTTTCCCCATCTAACCAGGCTAAGGAGGAGGGGGCACCCTTTGCTATGGCAGTGCATAGGGCTGCAAAGGTCTTAGACCTGCAGCTTCCTACTGTGGCGTTCTAGACCAATGCCTTGATGGAGGTCCTGCAGGCTGGTGTCTCTAACTCGGAACCCTTGCTGCCACGCACGCAACCTCAGAATCATCCTGGACTCCGAACTGAAAATGGACCGCCAAATCAATGCTGTCTCATCCTCCTGCTTCCACACCCTCCGACTCCTACAAAAGACCTTCAATTGGATCCCCCTCGAGCACAGAACACAGAAAAACCGTCACCCACGCCCTCATCAGCAGCAGACTGGACTACGGCAACACTTTCTACGCCGGAATCAATAAGAACCTCACCCGCAAACTCCAGAACGCCTCCGCCAGACTAGTCCTCAACCTACCGCGCCACATCACCCAACACCTGCAGACACTACATTGGCTCCCTATCGAGAAGAGAATCACCTTCAAGCTTCTCCCCCACAAAGCCCTCCACAACACCGAACCTGTATACCTGAACCACTGCCTCTCTTTCCACGCACCCCAAAGATCCCCACGCTCAGCCCAACTCTCCCTTGGTACGGTGCCGCGCATCAAGAAGACCAGAACAGGAGGATGCTCTTTCTCCTTCCTCGCGGCCAAGGCATGGAACACCCTCCCACTCCACCTCAGACAGACGCCAACACTCTCCAAGTTCTAGAAAGAACCTCAAGACCTGGCTCTTCGACGGAATGCAGTGAACATCCGGGATCTGCACCCCCCCCCCCTGCCCCCCACACCGCCCATGCCTTGAGACCCCCTCGGGTGAGTGATGCGCTTAACAAACCTATGATTGATTGATTGATTTAATGAGGCCTTGACTGATGTTCTCCTGGGCACCTGGTTCAAGCCCAGCACAGGGGCTCCTGTGAATAGAACAATCGCCCGCTGCCATCGCCCTGCACCGGGCGACCCAACTTTCCTCATAACTCACCCGATCCCACCCCCCCTCCCCCCCCCAGAACATGGTGGTCGAAGCCCCTACGTCTTGTGGCGCGTGCCCTTCCGCACCCTTGGATAGAGAATCCAAAAGGCTGGATAGCTTCGACAAGAAAATATTTTCTTCTACAAGCCTACCATTGCGGTCGGTAAACACTGCATGCCTCTTGGGTCTTTACTCCCATTCGTTATGGGATACGGTTGCGCACGTGCTGCCACAAGCCCCGGAGGAGACCTGGGCTGTCCTCTCCCAAGCTGTTGCAGACAGGATAGAATGAGCAAAGTTTACCATATGCAGTGGCCTTGACACAGCAGACTCGCTGGGCAGAGCAGTGTCCTATGGTGGCCGTTAGGCGCCACGCCTGGCTGAGACCATCTGGCTTTTCTGGGGATGTCCAAGCCATTCTTATGGAAATGCTCTTTGATGGCTGTTGTCTCTTCGGAGATGGGGCAGGCGCGCGCTATAGCGCTTCAAGGAATCACGGGTTGCGGCCAAGTCCTTGGGCCTCTCTGTGTCATCTTGTCCTACGCCCACCTTTCGCTGTTATGGAAGGGGCTTCCAGCCGTGCCAGCTCTATCCTAGCCAGAGGACCAGGCAAGTTCTGCAATCTCTGTGCGGCCGTGGGCAAGGCTCGCCCCGACCCTGTGGATGGGGCGGCCAGAGGTCAGGTCAGGCCACAAACCCCCATCCCTCCCCTGCCTCTAAATCCTCCTAGTCCGATCTTTCCAGATCATGGGCATCCAGTTGGTGGCAGGATACGCCATCACCACCACTGATGGGACATCAGCTCGGACAGGACGGTTCTACAGATAGTCTGAAGGGGCTACTCCCTCCCCTTCAAGACTACCCTTCACTCCATGCCTCCTACATAAGATCAGCTGAAGGAGGATCACCTTGCTTCACTTCGAAGGCAGACAAACTCAGCTGTCGGTGCCTAGCGGTTCATGAATGGAGTCTCCATCCGGAGGTGGTGCAAGGACTCTTTCAGCCGTGGTTAGATCTGTTCACCTCCTTCAAGAACGGGCAATGTCAGCAGTTTTGCATGTTGGAGTTTCCAAGGCGGCTCTCGCTCGGCGACACTTTTTGTCTTGAGCGGAGCTCAGGCCTCTTATACTCCTTTCCGCCCTTACCACTTCTGTCCAGAGTGCTCAAGAAGATCAGGAGCAGCTGGGCCCAAGTCATTCTTGTGGCTCCGGACTGGGCACGGAGGTTTTGGTATCCCAAGCTTCTACAGATGAGCATCGATCCTCCGATCAGGCTGCCCCTTTCGGAGAATCTTCTGTCGCAGCAGCAGGGGAGGGTCCTCCCCCCGAGCCTGTGAACCCTCCGCCTCCTTGTGTGGAGATTGAGCGGCGACAGTTGACAGCATTCGACCTTCCTACCGAAGTATGCAAAGTTATTCTGGCAGCCAGGTATCCCTCCACTAAGTCGATATACGCCTGCCAATATCAGAAAATTTGTCAATATTGTGCAGAACGGTCTATTGACCCTCTGTCTGCCTCCCTTTCTGACATCCTCCTTTTCATCCTATCTCGTGCCCAGCAGGGCTCTGCTCTAGGCATACTAAAGGGTTACCTTTCGTCCCTTTCTGCCTTTCTACGGTTGCCAAACCAACTGTCACTATTCAAGTCCCCTATTGTAAATAGATTTCTGAAGGGGCTTACACATTTGTTTCCCCTCTCATGTTTTATCATGCCCAAGTGGGACTTTAGCTTGGTCCTTTCTTATCTAATGTGTGCACCATTCGAGCCACTGCACAATTGCCCCCTCCGGCTGCTTTCCATCGAGACAGCCTTTTTAGTGGCAATAACTTCTGCCAGGAGGGTGAGCAAGTTGCAGGCACTTTCTTATGAGCCACCTTACCTGACCGTCTTCCCAGAAAAGGTAGTGCTCCGCACTAGGGCTTCTTTTTTGCCTAAAGTTGTGACGCCTTTCCACCTAGGGCAGTTTGCCACCTTGCCCACCTTCTAGGCTCCTCCGCATCCTTCTAAGGAAGAAGAACGTCTCTACCCAAAAAGTGTTATTGTTCTACCTTAACCGCACTAAAGAGTATCGCGTGGACGACCAATTCTTTGTGAGATACGTTGGAGCTAAGAAGGGACGTACTGTGCAGGAGAGAAATGGGTTATCCTCTGCATTACAATCTGTTACGCTTTGGCAAAACAACAGCCTCCTGAAGGCCTCAGAGCTCATTCTACCAGAGCTAAGGCAGCTAACACGGTTCTCGAGTGTGGTGTCCCAGTCCTCGCATCTGCCAGGCACCTACAGCTCTGGATATTACCGAGGAAGTTCATTAGTCTGTCACCATGTTTCACATCTGACAACTTTAACATATAACGGTGTGTTGTCAGTGTTTTAAAGCAGTGCATCTGTACATAGAACAGCATTAGAATACTCATAGACATCATATTATTTATCAGCCTCACTTTATGATCCACATTCTGGACAATCAAAGAAGCAGACAGTAATGCCAGGACATAATTTTCCAGATTCCAGCCCCTCCAACGGCTGTGTCTTTGATTCCATAATCAACCACTACTGTGGTGTCACCATTGACAAAGACACTACCTACGATATCATCATGCTTTGTTCTGTAGGCACCATCTACTACATCGGGAACAACTTCATCGTCAGTGAGATTTCAATCAATAGTGGACCTTTTGGCAGTTAATACACAGTCTGTAGTCACTGTTTCTTCTGCAAGGTCTCCAATTTAGTTGACGATTCCTTTTAATCCTTGCTTTTTTTCCTGTACTTTCTCATCCAGAGACCCTCCTTCAATATTTGTCTGGAAGACAAAGTAGTGAGATTTTCTCAGAAGGAAGCCTTCCCTCTGATTTAGTGCCTTTTTTCTCAAAGGAGGACGATAAGGAACGTTTCCACAGACCTCCACATGAATGAGACATGGTCATTCTCCTAGGGATTTAAAAATAAGGTATGTCACTATTAACACTGATGAGGAGGGTGAACCCATTAATCGTCCACGGAGGCATGAAGACCCAACCTTGTTGCCTCAAAACCATGATGACAGGCGCATTGACAATCCACTAATGGTGACAGCACCTCTGGACATGCTAACTTTTTCGCAATCCATGATGTATGATTTCTATAAAAGAGTTCTAAATGCCAGTCCTTCTGGTTCAGGATTATCTGTGTTTTAATTGATTTTAGCTTCTGTTTCTCACCCACCACAATTATTTCCAGGAAATAGATCACTTATTCAATGCCACCAGTGCCTCAAACTTACCTTTAAAACCATCTGCTATGCCTCCACTAATACCACCACCTGCACCGAAGATTCAGTTTAACCTGTGGCAGCCAATGAAGATGATAGAGACATTTGAGCTAAAATGACAATTTTTCCTAACACTAATAAAGACTTAGACAGCCAATACTTAAAGGATGAGAATAATGTTCATGAAATACCTAAACATACAGGAGACCCAGAGTGGGATGAACACGTTGTGTGGATGACTTGAGCCATATGCCACAAACCTGCGATTTCCCTCCCGATGTGATTGGAAGGTTCCAGGCTTTAATCAATAGAGCTTCTAAAAAATGTAGCCTTCCAGTCACAGTCACTGAACAATCATGTTTTCTTTTTGATTTCAAGGAAATACCAATTCTAGATCATATTTGAAAAATCTGGTTACCATCTCTGCTAGCAACTCTAAAGTAGATAAGAAGTACCAAACCTGTGAAGGCTCACCTGCATGTTTGCTAAACCAGGTCAAAACGGATTAAGAACTCTCTGCTCCCTTTACTCCTTGCTCAGCTCCACCTGACAAAGTGAGGAAGAAATTACATTCTATGTGCAGAAGAGTCAATGTACTGGCCACAAACTCCATTAAAGTTTCTAATTAGTAGCAGTATTCTCAAAATAACACTGCTAGGTATGGCATTATTTTGTCCCTTTCAGCAACAAGCTGTCAGATGGAAAGATCAAACAAATTCAGTTTCGAAGGAAGACGAGATGACTTTTGGCTTAATACATGTGACTGTAGATTCACTGTCTATAGGATTTACACAAGGGGGAAGTGCTGTACTAATGCTTAGATACTGATAGCTAAAAGGCACTTCCTTCAAGCTGGAAGTTCAGACCCGAGTAATTGTCATGCCTCTTGTTGGGGTCACTATTTTTTAAAAGAAAGTGAATTACATCTTACAGCTCGTTGAGGCATATAATGATGCAACAAGATCTTTGTGGGCATTGCAGAGAAGGCAGTTTTTGGTTACAGCAGACTCAGCATGAAAAAGTATCACTACACAATTTTCACCCACCAAGAAGTCATGGATCCTCCCAAGAGGCCAGCGCAGTCAGAGGCAGAGAAACCTGTCCAACAGATCAAATCAAGGTATAGAGATGGGCGGTCATCACCAAAGATGGCAACAAAAGAACATCCGTCCATACCGACAGGCGGAAGAATTCAGCATTTTCAGCAAGTATGAAAAGAGATTACTATAGAAAAATGGGTTTTGGGCAATCTAAATAAAGGTCATACTTTGTAGGTTGTCCTAATTCCTCCAGATCTTCCACCTAAGAAGGGGACTCACAAGCACAAACAATTGATGCCGGAAAATTCTAAAATTGTTCAACAAAGGGGCGACAGAGTATTATCTCAACACCAAAGATTGAAGGGTTTTTTCCCTGCAGATTTTCTCTTGTATTAAAAAGATCAGGATAATAGCACCCTGTATTGGACTTTAGACAACTAAATAAAAATCTAAAGAAACAAAGCTTTAAAATTGTTAGTGTGCAGCAGATCCTTTCATTCATTTGGAGCAGTGACTTTCTAGCAACAATAAACTTAGAAGACGAATGCTGTAACACACCCATTCATTGAAGCCACAGAAAATTCTTGGGTTTCAGCATGGCTGGTGTACAGTACAATTTCAAGACTCTACAATCCCTGCACTTAGCAGCCTGACTCCTCAAGATCTAGAATTTGGAACTTTAGACATTCCGTAGGATTGTCGTAAAATATTACAAGAGGCAGGAGCACCATAGATGCTTGAATAATACAGCATGAAATGGAAAAGATTTGTTTGTGGTCTCAGGCTAAAGAACAAGACCCTTTAAAAATGTCTCCATGTCATTTTTTTTAATTTTTTTTTTTACATATTTGTTACATCTGGCATTCTGGTATAGAAGTCTATGAGTTTCCAATGTTGCTCTCTGTGCAGATGCATGCTTTAGAACATTGTGTATGAGGGTTACTGGTCTGATCACTGGGAAGTATTCAAGCATGTTAATCTATGAAAGTTATCAATGCTGAAGAATTGCAGTTACTGGTAGGTAACTAATTTGTTTTGATCAATAGCTGAGCTTCCTTCTTTAGAGGTAATTTTGCTTTGTGAAATTGTGACCACACCAGTTCATTAGCATTGTTTTTTTTGGCAGGTACATTTTTATTTTTTTCCTCACAACTATCCACTTCAGCACTTGACCACCACCAGACAGATTAACTCCTTTTTCTCTGGAATTAAGTATGTTATTTCTTTTGATGCTGCCAGATTCTGACAATCTTCCTGTTTTCTTTTGAACAGGCTCGAGCAAATGGCTTGCAGTCCTGTGTGATAGTTATTAGAATTCTCAGAGACCTCTGCCAGCGTGTTCCAACGTGGTCTGCACTTCCAGACTGGGTAAGAAAGGTTATGTTTCATAAAGGAAGGCTTTTCCAAGTCTAACATATGTGTTTAATGACTAGTAAGTTTTATTTGTCTTTAAAAGCATGTGGAAGGTAAATTGATCCATGGTGTATTGTGTGGGTTTGCCATCAAGGGCCTCTCATAAACATTTCTGACGGACTCTTCTCACCTTTTGAATATTTCCCCAGGCGTTAGACTGAATCCAGAAACGTTTCAGCAGTACCTCTGCACACCAGTAAGTGGCATTGTGTGGCTCCACGCTGAAGCTGTGAGGCGTCAAGCCTCATGTAAACACCACTCTTGTGCTAACGTCACTTTCTTCTTTTTTGCGCCATCAAATGTGCATCCAGAGCTACTCCTTTGTCTCTGACGAGACTCAAATTCTCACAAAAAATTACCTTAATTCCAGTGTGCAAGGGAATAATGTCCTCTCCCAAAACTACAGGGTTCAAAGCTTGTAAGGACTGACGTAAACAGATGTCTGTAACAAATTCTCATGAGGTATGCCTTTGGTGCTTAGGGTCGGAACGCAACTCCAGTGCCTGGACCCAGATGAATCTGAAGGCTATACAGGACTATGAGGTGAAGTTTTACGTATCCAAACACCAAAAGTCTCCACACTCACCATGATTGGACAAGGCAGAAAGGAAGGTCCATTTCCCATGGCAGATCATCATCACGCTTTAAGTAATCGTGTAAGTCAAAAAAGATGCACAAGTAGTCCAAGCGGAACTTATCCCCTTCCCGCCACTCTCAACCTCCTGAGAAGACATAAGGGCGTCACCATGTCTCTCGGTCTAGATCCAGCTCTCAAACAGCTTTGGAGCCAATTGAGTAGTCTCATCCCAATGCAATCTTCATTTCCATGTCCATATGTGAAACCTTTGTAGATTGAGGCTTTCCGTGTGGCCTTGCTGCGCCTTTTTTGCACCCTGCCAACTCCCTCTGGCATACTTCCGTGCTCCAAAGGACTGCGAAAACCTCCAACTGGACTTCCGCCAGAAGGTCTGCCCTCTGCACCAGCTGAAACCTCCAAACCAGCTTTGGCATTGGTTTCAGTCCCTACTTCTGTTCCAATGCTATGACCTGCAACAGACCATTGTTCACTGACGTTGGAGGAGGAGGCAAGCCTATGTTCAAATCCTCCTTCGTGGACATGCTCTTAGATGGCCCCACCCTGTTTGCTAGGAAAGATTTGAAAGACCAGTCTTTGAATGATTCAAGGATAGCAGGGTCACATGATGTTCTTGGGTTTTGTCTGCCCCAGTTAAAAAGTTTCATCAACAGTTTTGCCCCCTTTTTGGCTACGGTAGGAGTTACCAATACAGCCAACACCAGCCACTTAACCAGCCGAGCAAGCTTTCCAGCATTTCGTGACTGGGCTGTGGATCTCACAGACAGTGTGGACATAAAGGGCAACAAGCAGCTCGGCACCCAGTCCCTCCAGCTGCTGCAGTGTCCAGGCATACAGCACTCTATCGGAGGCATGATCCAGCATTTTCTCCGAAGGTGGCAGGCAATCATTCCGGACCAGTGGGTCCTGCAAATTCTCCAATAGCTCTACACCCTTCCATTCCTTTTCATCCACCGTACCTTTCACTACCCTTATGACGTCTGACGGTGGACCATCTGTGCTTTTTGCAACAGGAAGTGCAGGCCCTTTTGACCCAACATGCCATAGAGACGATTCCAACTTTCGAAGTAAAATATGGTTGCTACTCCCACTTCTTCCTGGTGCCAAAGAAGGGCGGAGGCCTTCGTACTGTCTTAGATCTCACCCTCTCAATGCCTTTCTGCAAAAGGTTAAATTGAATATACTGTTCCTGGCTCAGGTCCTGTGTGCCTTCGATCTTTGAGACTGAATGGTAGCATTGGACCTGCAGAACCCTTATATCTGATAGAGACATCTAGCTGTAGATTCCTTACTTTAGAATCCTCTCCAGGCGCAAGACTGGATCCGGAAATGTTTCTACAGTACGTCTGCGTGCCGGCAGAGGGCGTTGCGTGACTCAGTATCTACATCATCCACCAGATGTGACGTCTACAGAGTCCTTATAACACCCTCGCCAACATCAGTTTCTTCTTTTCCACTCTTGCTACGCGGATCTGGAGCGGTTAGGGGCTGTTTTTACAGGCTCATCTCGACATCTTGTTGAGAGAACAGTGTGCTTTTTTCAAGCGATGTCATCTGGGTTTAAACCCTGCAGATCTTGTGATAGACAAATGTCAATCACGGATCCGCATACTGTCTGTTTGTGGTGCCTTGGGGAACAACACAACTTCGAGGACTGCGGTTCCTGCCAGCGGCTTCGGCTAAAGGCATTAAAAGAGCACCGTATGAAACTCCAGGCGGCGTGCTTTTCTGAAAAATCATGGTGTCGTCATTCTTCACCGAAGTCGTTCGGGTGATTAGCCGCCTCCGTCGGCGTCAAGGAAGGCTCCGAGAACCTAAGTCTCAAAACGTAAGTCTGATGCAGTATACCAACCGACGGTTGAGGAGGAGTCTACCCCGTGCCTCCCAAAATATCCTGGAGCCAGGGCTACTCTAGCCAAATGCGGGAATATTATTTTTTTCCTGCAAAAGGGTTTTGGGCATCAGTCTCCCTCTGGTGCAACCTCTGGCCTCCAGGAGGTAGGAAGTACCCTGGCTGGATCCTCACAGGCAGGCTCGTCTTCGGTGACAGTTGGTCCCTCTGGCTATCAGATTTGAGACAGAGCCGGTTCACAGCCCTTCAGGGTTCACACCTTCAGCGTCCATTCAGCCCTTGAAGTAGGTGGCGCCAGTCGGTGTCAACCCTGGGGCTTCGAAGTCTACTCAGCCAGTGACGTCAGCGCCGCCGATGGACACCAAGCCCATTCCTATTTCCAACGTCGAAACGATGCCGCAATGGCGTCGGGCGGCGCCAGGTGTGGCTCCAACAGTTCAGTTTTTTTTTTTAAATTACTCTCCATCTGCTGTTATTCGGCTCTTGTCTGTTTTTCCTGCGGGATTACACAGTTTGGTGAGAGAGAGTCAACACCCTTTGCATGCTGTCCAACCTCTGGTGGAGGAAAATTGGTTGACTGAACTGGGGGAGATTAGTGGATTAGAGACCTCCCCAGTTTCAGATTTACTTTCTCCACCTGGTATGGTAACGGAGGAAAGTTCAACCTTGGCTGAAGTACTGAAGAGGGCAGCTGTGGTGTTGGATTGCCAATATCCCTCAGTGGAATTGTCAATGGATCCCTTGGTGAATATTCTTTGTCAAGGCGAGACAGGAGTGGAGCCTGTGCTCCTTTTTAATGAGTCCATGACTGAGCTGCTTTTAGGAGCTTGGGCAAAACCCATGTCTGGAGCTCCCGTTGACCGAGCTTTGAGCCATAGGTATCGACCCACCCCTGCAGACCCTCTTTGTCATCTGAGACATCCCACTGCAAAAGGGCTGGTGGTTCAAGCTCCTACAGCTTTTTCGGACCCTAATGCGCTTCCTTTGGTTCCATCAGGTAAAGAATCCAGATGGTTAGAAGGTTGTGGGAGGAATATATTTTCTTCTGTAAGCCCTGCTTTGAGGTCTCTAAACACTCCATGTTTTATGGGTAGGTTTTCTCATGATTTATGGGACTCTGTGGCACAGAGGCTGCCTTCTCTGTCGGAGGAAGCCAGAAACTAGTTATTGCACGTGGTGCAAGATGGCCAGGATGCAGCAAGATTTACCATCAAGTGTAGCATGGACACCACTGATTCTGTGGGTAGAGCACTGGCTCAGTCGGTTGCTCTGCACAGGCATGCATGGTTGCATTAGTCTGGGTTTTCAGAGCCTGTGCAGGAGAGTCTCAAAGATATGCCGTTTGATGGTGTTCACTTATTTGGTTGAACAGGCTGATTCGGCCTTAAGGCGATTCAGAGCTGGCCGATCTGCTAAGTTCACTTGAGTTATTTTGTGAGCTTGAGTTTGGTGTTTGTGTTTGTGTAGAGAAGTATCTACACGACTGAGTTATATGTTTCATCTGGTATGTCCATGATAGTGTTTCGCTTCATACAAAGATTTAGCGATACCTAGTGTTTTTTAAACACGGACAGTTGGGATGACAGAATTTGTGTTCCATGATAAGTGGTTTTCTTCCTTATTCTGCTTGCTGCAGAAGTACTGGACTCTGTCGATGACAGTTTTTCAGTGTTTAATTTGTGCTATGTTGTTTGTCTGAGCCCTGTTATTCAGAGCTCACAGTTTGATTTACTCTGGAGAAGAGTTTAGACTCAAGAGTGATATCATTTTGGTATATATTGTACTCTATGTGGAGTATTGTTTGTATGCTGTCGAGAGCATTTTAAAATATGCATTTATATATATGGATCGGGAGGAGTTTACTCAGCGTATGCGTTATTTGTCTTGCGCTTAAGTGGACTGAGTTCTATTCTATGTGTAGGATTAGTTCCCTGTGCTACCTTTGAATTTGTACCCCATTGAAGCTTTGTGGCATATGATTTGCCCTTTAATGAGAGGCTTAGGTGCAGAGACCCCTTAATAGGTGTACTAAGTGTCTATTATGTTTTTGGAGGGTATGGCACTAGGGTGTCTATCCCAAATTTCTTCTACCATTTTCATAGAAGGTATCTGATAGCCTACATTATTTTTTATGTGGCTTCGGCTTTTCTCTGGTACTTGCCTTCCATTTACGTGATATAGCCAAATGCTTGTCTTGTGAACCTTTGACTTGCCTGGAATTATATCATGCTATTACAGATCTTCAGGCAAATATAGTATCTTAAGTGATTCTATTCCTTCTATTGGAATAGGTTATTTTATATTTCACCCCTTTTTCAGGACTGTCATAACACTGTGCTTTATTTCTAAACATAGTTTCTTTGTTCTTGAAGAACATTTCTCTCTTATGCTGTACCATTTCTTTTCTGCGAAGAATTATATAGATTGATCCTTGAGGGGGAGAGGCATAGGTCTTGAAGTTTCTACCCTTTGTAGAAGACTTTTATTTTTGACTTCAGGATCTTTGTTCTCTTAAGGGTCAATTCCTTTTATTATGTAACTGTCTATAGTTGACGATAGGCAAGTCTTTTCCTTATTTCCTGCCTCTAGGGGCTGTACGTTGGGTCACAAATTGTAAAGTGTGGTTCCTAGAGGGTTAGACAAGTTAATGTTCGACTTTCTCAGTGGTCGGATTCTTTTATTTTAGAATCCCTTTTTAAAGTTTTAGATTTTTGTCTTTTACCAGACTGCTTCTATGTCAACAGGAGATAATGTTGCCTTAGACTTTGCGTTTATATAAACGTTTGTTTTCTCCGGGGAGGATGGATTTTCTCTGTGTAGTTTACAGAGCATTCCTGACCTATGGTTTACAGGTGTTGTTCAGCTGCACGGCCAGCTGTTCTGGGTTCACAGGTTTGAACATGCTGCTCGGACTTGAGTATATTATCAGATAGTTGTGGTTAAAGTCTTATTGCCATGGGTAGTACCTTTCCAATGATTTTATTATCTTATAATTTTTGTTGCTGTGGTTGTGTCCACAGTTGCTGTGAGGTGAGAGCTTCTAAAGCTGTTTGGTCTTACTGACATGGGTAGATTAGTCCCATGGTTAAATGTCTTGTGACTTTATTTACCTAGGACTCCTTCTAGGGGACTTCATATAGTTAGGTATGTTTCTGCTCACCTACATTATCATACATTTCTGCTCTGTTCTCTTTTTCTGGACAGGGTTAGTCTTAGTAAGAGACTTTTCGTGGTTACAGTTTGCAGACCCTCCTCTGGGATGGTATGGCTTTGCCATTTGATTCTAAAGTAAGGAATCTGCGACTGGAGGTCTCTATCAGATGAACAAGTTACTTACCTTCAGTAACGCATTATCTGGTAGAGACAGGATCTAGCCGCAGATTCCTTAACAACCCTCCCATCCTCCCCGCTCTGTGAACTGAGTCCTTTTGGGTCTTAATTGTTTTGTCTTCATCTTTTGTAAAAAGTAAAAAAAAAAAAACAAGAGACAACAGAAGAAAAGGAAAATCCAGTGATATTGGACATAGGAATTCTCTTTCCTCTCAACATTTTTATTGAGATATTCATATACTAAATTATTGGTTGAGAATTCGATATTTATTTGACACATGAGTGTCTTTGGTTTAAGCACACTGTTCAATAGGCATTTTCAGTTTGTGGCTCCGCGTTTCGAGTGCGGAAAGTAGTCACGGAAGATTCTGACGTCAGCACGGGGGTTATATGGACTCTGTTGATGTCACATCTGGTAGACGACATCGATATGGAGTTGCGCGACGTCCTCTGCCAGCGTGCGGACGTACTGTAGAAAGATTTCCAGATCCAATCTCGCGCCTGGGGAGGATTCTAAAGTAAGGAATCTGCGGCTAGATCCGGTCTCTACCAGATAATGTGTTACCGAAGGTAAGTAACTTGTTCTTCCATATCCAATATTTGCAGGCCCACAGGCGCTACCTGCAGTTCACAGTGCCCCTTGGGTATTCACAAAAGTGATGCACATCTTCGAAGGTCAGGGGTTCCAGTCTTCGCCTACTTCGACGACTGGCCTTTGAAGGCGGACTCGATCCAGGTAGTCCTCACCCACCTCCAGACGACGAACATCCTAACTTCTTGTGGTTCACTATCAAGGTGCTGAAGTCACACCTGACTCCGCAAATGCTTCCATTCATCAGAGTTGTTGTGCAGTTTCATGTCTTCTCCACAGAGTGGAGAGCCCAGGACATACAGGCAATAATCCAGATGTTTCAGCCCCTGTCATGGATCTCAGTGGGGATGACTGGGAGACTACTGGGTTTGCTGGCCTCCTGCATCCTCATGATCAAGTATAAGTATGTCAGATGGCATATGCAGGCTCTGCAGTGGGATCTAAAGTCCCACTGATCACATCGCTTGGGAATCCGCCCATCTTTTCTACATCTTGGAGGAGACTGTAAAATACCTGCAGTGGTGGCTGGTGGACCACAATTGGGTCACTGGCCGACTCCTCTCCTTATCCCATTCATACTTCACAGTGGTGACAGATGCATCACTCCTGGGTGGGGGAGGTCATCTGGGAGAGGTGGATATAAGACAACTTGGTCTCCGGCGGAGGCCTGGCGCCACATCAGTCTGTTGAATTTGTGGGCAATTCCCTTGGCTTTGGAAGCCTTCCTGCCAGGCTGGTACTGATGCTCACGGATAGTACCACTACCATGTGGTACTGCAACAAGCAGAGCGGATGGGTTCTTGGGCCCTGTGCCAACAGACGCTATGCCTTTGGAAGTGACTGAACCTCAAGGGAACTTTCCTGATGGTGCACGAACTGGTGGAGTTTTTAAACACCTGGGCAGACAAACTCTACCACCCGCACCTAGCGGCTCACAAGTGGCAGTTACATACGGAAGTGGTGCAGGGCGTCTTCCAAAAATGGGGAACTCACTGGTTCAATCTTTTCGCCACCACTAAGAATGAGTAATGCCAGCAGTTTTGGCACCAGTTTCCGAGACGGCTCTTTCTCTCTCTCTCGGAGACATGCTTCATTGAGAGTATAGCTCAAGATTCCTGAATGCTTCCGTCACTACCTCTCCTGAGTTCTGAAGATCTGGAACCGCTGTGACACAACATTACACCATTTATTGAGAAATTGTCAGAGTAAGGCCAATATCCCTATGGCCATCCTGAAGGAAGCTGAGATAACATCCTCCGCCTTGATTGATACTTCAAAAGATTCATCCAGTGTTAGGTTTGAGTAAAGGGGACACAGCGAGGTTCTTGGACCTTGGTTCTGACTTGCTGTCATTTTGATTCTTGCAAAAAACAAAACAAAAAAAAAACAATTGATGGACGGAATGCTGGACAATGCAAACATTCACCCCCAGTCACAAGGATCTGGGTTAAATCCATCATTCTTTTGCTCACCACCCCAGTTTGGACCCAGCCATATGCAAATCAGTCTTGACCCTGTTCCTTGTGGGAACAGTCCAGCCCGAACTGCCAAGCCAGGTCCTCCCTGGACCGGAAACAAGCATCCTGGGACCGGTTTCAGGGCATCACCCTTCTTCAGCCAGGCTAGCTTGAATCCAGTGGTGTAGTGAGCACGGGACCCACGTCTGGGCATACCCTTCCCACTTAGGGCGACAAATGCAAAAAAAAACAATTGATGGACGGAATGCTGGACAATGCAAACATTCACCCCCAGTCACAAGGATCTGGGTTAAATCCATCATTCTTTTGCTCTCCACACCACCCCAGTTTGGACCCAGCCATATGCAAATCAGTCTTGACCCTGTTCCTTGTGGGAACAGTCCAGCCCGAACTGCCAAGCCAGGTCCTCCCTGGACCGGAAACAAGCATCCTGGGACCGGTTTCAGGGCATCACCCTTCTTCAGCCAGGCTAGCTTGAATCCAGTGGTGTAGTGAGCACGGGACCCACGTCTGGGCATACCCTTCCCACTTAGGGCGACAAATGCAAAAAAAAAACAATTGATGGACGGAATGCTGGACAATGCAAATATTCACCCCCAGTCACAAGGATCTGGGTTAAATCCATCATTCTTTTGCTCACCACACCACCCCAGTTTGGACCCAGCCATATGGAAATCAGTCTTGACCCTGTTCCTTGTGGGAACAGTCCAGCCCGAACTGCCAAGCCAGGTCCTCCCTGGACCGGAAACAAGCATCCTGGGACCGGTTTCAGGGCATCACCCTTCTTCAGCCAGGCTAGCTTGAATCCAGTGGTGTAGTGAGCACGGGACCCACGTCTGGGCATACCCTTCCCACTTAGGGCGACAAATGCAAAAAAAAACAATTGATGGACGGAATGCTGGACAATGCAAACATTCACCCCCAGTCACAAGGATCTGGGTTAAATCCATCATTCTTTTGCTCACCACACCACCCCAGTTTGGACCCAGCCATATGCAAATCAGTCTTGACCCTGTTCCTTGTGGGAACAGTCCAGCCCGAACTGCCAAGCCAGGTCCTCCCTGGACCGGAAACAAGCATCCTGGGACCGGTTTCAGGGCATCACCCTTCTTCAGCCAGGCTAGCTTGAATCCAGTGGTGTAGTGAGCACGGGACCCACGTCTGGGCATACCCTTCCCACTTAGGGCGACAAATGCAAAAAAAAAAAAAAACAATTGATGGACGGAATGCTGGACAATGCAAACATTCACCCCCAGTCACAAGGATCTGGGTTAAATCCATCATTCTTTTGCTCACCACACCACCCCAGTTTGGACCCAGCCATATGCAAATCAGTCTTGACCCTGTTCCTTGTGGGAACAGTCCAGCCCGAACTGCCAAGCCAGGTCCTCCCTGGACCGGAAACAAGCATCCTGGGACCGGTTTCAGGGCATCACCCTTCTTCAGCCAGGCTAGCTTGAATCCAGTGGTGTAGTGAGCACGGGACCCACGTCTGGGCATACCCTTCCCACTTAGGGCGACAAATGCAAAAAAAAAAAAACAATTGATGGACGGAATGCTGGACAATGCAAACATTCACCCCCAGTCACAAGGATCTGGGTTAAATCCATCATTCTTTTGCTCACCACACCACCCCAGTTTGGACCCAGCCATATGCAAATCAGTCTTGACCCTGTTCCTTGTGGGAACAGTCCAGCCCGAACTGCCAAGCCAGGTCCTCCCTGGACCGGAAACAAGCATCCTGGGACCGGTTTCAGGGCATCACCCTTCTTCAGCCAGGCTAGCTTGAATCCAGTGGTGTAGTGAGCACGGGACCCACGTCTGGGCATACCCTTCCCACTTAGGGCGACAAATGCAAAAAAAAAACAATTGATGGACGGAATGCTGGACAATGCAAACATTCACCCCCAGTCACAAGGATCTGGGTTAAATCCATCATTCTTTTGCTCACCACACCACCCCAGTTTGGACCCAGCCATATGCAAATCAGTCTTGACCCTGTTCCTTGTGGGAACAGTCCAGCCCGAACTGCCAAGCCAGGTCCTCCCTGGACCGGAAACAAGCATCCTGGGACCGGTTTCAGGGCATCACCCTTCTTCAGCCAGGCTAGCTTGAATCCAGTGGTGTAGTGAGCACGGGACCCACGTCTGGGCATACCCTTCCCACTTAGGGCGACAAATGCAAAAAAAAAAAAACAATTGATGGACGGAATGCTGGACAATGCAAACATTCACCCCCAGTCACAAGGATCTGGGTTAAATCCATCATTCTTTTGCTCACCACACCACCCCAGTTTGGACCCAGCCATATGCAAATCAGTCTTGACCCTGTTCCTTGTGGGAACAGTCCAGCCCGAACTGCCAAGCCAGGTCCTCCCTGGACCGGAAACAAGCATCCTGGGACCGGTTTCAGGGCATCACCCTTCTTCAGCCAGGCTAGCTTGAATCCAGTGGTGTAGTGAGCACGGGACCCACGTCTGGGCATACCCTTCCCACTTAGGGCGACAAATGCAAAAAAAAACAATTGATGGACGGAATGCTGGACAATGCAAACATTCACCCCCAGTCACAAGGATCTGGGTTAAATCCATCATTCTTTTGCTCACCACACCACCCCAGTTTGGACCCAGCCATATGCAAATCAGTCTTGACCCTGTTCCTTGTGGGAACAGTCCAGCCCGAACTGCCAAGCCAGGTCCTCCCTGGACCGGAAACAAGCATCCTGGGACCGGTTTCAGGGCATCACCCTTCTTCAGCCAGGCTAGCTTGAATCCAGTGGTGTAGTGAGCACGGGACCCACGTCTGGGCACACCCTTCCCACTTAGGGCGACAAATGCAAAAAAAACCAATTGATGGACGGAATGCTGGACAATGCAAACATTCACCCCCAGTCACAAGGATCTGGGTTAAATCCATCATTCTTTTGCTCACCACACCACCCCAGTTTGGACCCAGCCATATGCAAATCAGTCTTGACCCTGTTCCTTGTGGGAACAGTCCAGCCCGAACTGCCAAGCCAGGTCCTCCCTGGACCGGAAACAAGCATCCTGGGACCGGTTTCAGGGCATCACCCTTCTTCAGCCAGGCTAGCTTGAATCCAGTGGTGTAGTGAGCACGGGACCCACGTCTGGGCATACCCTTCCCACTTAGGGCGACAAATGCAAAAAAAAAAAACAATTGATGGACGGAATGCTGGACAATGCAAACATTCACCCCCAGTCACAAGGATCTGGGTTAAATCCATCATTCTTTTGCTCACCACACCACCCCAGTTTGGACCCAGCCATATGCAAATCAGTCTTGACCCTGTTCCTTGTGGGAACAGTCCAGCCCGAACTGCCAAGCCAGGTCCTCCCTGGACCGGAAACAAGCATCCTGGGACCGGTTTCAGGGCATCACCCTTCTTCAGCCAGGCTAGCTTGAATCCAGTGGTGTAGTGAGCACGGGACCCACGTCTGGGCATACCCTTCCCACTTAGGGCGACAAATGCAAAAAAAACAATTGATGGACGGAATGCTGGACAATGCAAACATTCACCCCCAGTCACAAGGATCTGGGTTAAATCCATCATTCTTTTGCTCACCACACCACCCCAGTTTGGACCCAGACATATGCAAATCAGTCTTGACCCTGTTCCTTGTGGGAACAGTCCAGCCCGAACTGCCAAGCCAGGTCCTCCCTGGACCGGAAACAAGCATCCTGGGACCGGTTTCAGGGCATCACCCTTCTTCAGCCAGGCTAGCTTGAATCCAGTGGTGTAGTGAGCACGGGACCCACGTCTGGGCATACCCTTCCCACTTAGGGCGACAAATGCAAAAAAAAACAATTGATGGACGGAATGCTGGACAATGCAAACATTCACCCCCAGTTACATGGATCTTGGTTAAATCCATCATTCTTTTGCTCACCACACCACCCCAGTTTGGACCCAGCCATATGCAAATCAGTCTTGACCCTGTTCCTTGTGGGAACAGTCCAGCCCGAACTGCCAAGCCAGGTCCTCCCTGGACCGGAAACAAGCATCCTGGGACCGGTTTCAGGGCATCACCCTTCTTCAGCCAGGCTAGCTTGAATCCAGTGGTGTAGTGAGCACGGGACCCACGGCTGGGCATACCCTTCCCACTTAGGGCGACAAATGCAAAAAAAACAATTGATGGACGGAATGCTGGACAATGGAAACATTCACCTCCAGTCACAAGGATCTGGGTTAAATCCATCATTCTTTTGCTCACCACACCACCCCAGTTTGGACCCAGCCATATGCAAATCAGTCTTGACCCTGTTCCTTGTGGGAACAGTCCAGCCCGAACTGCCAAGCCAGGTCCTCCCTGGACCGGAAACAAGCATCCTGGGACCGGTTTCAGGGCATCACCCTTCTTCAGCCAGGCTAGCTTGAATCCAGTGGTGTAGTGAGCACGGGACCCACGTCTGGGCATACCCTTCCCACTTAGGGCGACAAATGCAAAAAAACAATTGATGGACGGAATGCTGGACAATGCAAACATTCACCCCCAGTCACAAGGATCTGGGTTAAATCCATCATTCTTTTGCTCACCACACCACCCCAGTTTGGACCCAGCCATATGCAAATCAGTCTTGACCCTGTTCCTTGTGGGAACAGTCCAGCCCGAACTGCCAAGCCAGGTCCTCCCTGGACCGGAAACAAGCATCCTGGGACCGGTTTCAGGGCATCACCCTTCTTCAGCCAGGCTAGCTTGAATCCAGTGGTGTAGTGAGCACGGGACCCACGTCTGGGCATACCCTTCCCACTTAGGGCGACAAATGCAAAAAAACCAATTGATGGACGGAATGCTGGACAATGCAAACATTCACCCCCAGTCACAAGGATCTGGGTTAAATCCATCATTCTTTTGCTCACCACACCACCCCAGTTTGGACCCAGCCATATGGAAATCAGTCTTGACCCTGTTCCTTGTGGGAACAGTCCAGCCCGAACTGCCAAGCCAGGTCCTCCCTGGACCGGAAACAAGCATCCTGGGACCGGTTTCAGGGCATCACCCTTCTTCAGCCAGGCTAGCTTGAATCCAGTGGTGTAGTGAGCACGGGACCCACGTCTGGGCATACCCTTCCCACTTAGGGCGACAAATGCAAAAAAAAAACAATTGATGGACGGAATGCTGGACAATGCAAACATTCACCCCCAGTCACAAGGATCTGGGTTAAATCCATCATTCTTTTGCTCACCACACCACCCCAGTTTGGACCCAGCCATATGCAAATCAGTCTTGACCCTGTTCCTTGTGGGAACAGTCCAGCCCGAACTGCCAAGCCAGGTCCTCCCTGGACCGGAAACAAGCATCCTGGGACCGGTTTCAGGGCATCACCCTTCTTCAGCCAGGCTAGCTTGAATCCAGTGGTGTAGTGAGCACGGGACCCACGTCTGGGCATACCCTTCCCACTTAGGGCGACAAATGCAAAAAAAACAATTGATGGACGGAATGCTGGACAATGCAAACATTCACCCCCAGTCACAAGGATCTGGGTTAAATCCATCATTCTTTTGCTCACCACACCACCCCAGTTTGGACCCAGCCATATGCAAATCAGTCTTGACCCTGTTCCTTGTGGGAACAGTCCAGCCCGAACTGCCAAGCCAGGTCCTCCCTGGACCGGAAACAAGCATCCTGGGACCGGTTTCAGGGCATCACCCTTCTTCAGCCAGGCTAGCTTGAATCCAGTGGTGTAGTGAGCACGGGACCCACGTCTGGGCATACCCTTCCCACTTAGGGCGACAAATGCAAAAAAACAATTGATGGACGGAATGCTGGACAATGCAAACATTCACCCCCAGTCACAAGGATCTGGGTTAAATCCATCATTCTTTTGCTCACCACACCACCCCAGTTTGGACCCAGCCATATGCAAATCAGTCTTGACCCTGTTCCTTGTGGGAACAGTCCAGCCCGAACTGCCAAGCCAGGTCCTCCCTGGACCGGAAACAAGCATCCTGGGACCGGTTTCAGGGCATCACCCTTCTTCAGCCAGGCTAGCTTGAATCCAGTGGTGTAGTGAGCACGGGACCCACGTCTGGGCATACCCTTCCCACTTAGGGCGACAAATGCAAAAAAAACAATTGATGGACGGAATGCTGGACAATGGAAACATTCACCTCCAGTCACAAGGATCTGGGTTAAATCCATCATTCTTTTGCTCACCACACCACCCCAGTTTGGACCCAGCCATATGCAAATCAGTCTTGACCCTGTTCCTTGTGGGAACAGTCCAGCCCGAACTGCCAAGCCAGGTCCTCCCTGGACCGGAAACAAGCATCCTGGGACCGGTTTCAGGGCATCACCCTTCTTCAGCCAGGCTAGCTTGAATCCAGTGGTGTAGTGAGCACGGGACCCACGTCTGGGCATACCCTTCCCACTTAGGGCGACAAATGCAAAAAAAAACAATTGATGGACGGAATGCTGGACAATGCAAACATTCACCCCCAGTCACAAGGATCTGGGTTAAATCCATCATTCTTTTGCTCACCACACCACCCCAGTTTGGACCCAGCCATATGCAAATCAGTCTTGACCCTGTTCCTTGTGGGAACAGTCCAGCCCGAACTGCCAAGCCAGGTCCTCCCTGGACCGGAAACAAGCATCCTGGGACCGGTTTCAGGGCATCACCCTTCTTCAGCCAGGCTAGCTTGAATCCAGTGGTGTAGTGAGCACGGGACCCACGTCTGGGCATACCCTTCCCACTTAGGGCGACAAATGCAAAAAAAAACAATTGATGGACGGAATGCTGGACAATGCAAACATTCACCCCCAGTCACAAGGATCTGGGTTAAATCCATCATTCTTTTGCTCACCACACCACCCCAGTTTGGACCCAGCCATATGGAAATCAGTCTTGACCCTGTTCCTTGTGGGAACAGTCCAGCCCGAACTGCCAAGCCAGGTCCTCCCTGGACCGGAAACAAGCATCCTGGGACCGGTTTCAGGGCATCACCCTTCTTCAACCAGGCTAGCTTGAATCCAGTGGTGTAGTGAGCACGGGACCCACGTCTGGGCATACCCTTCCCACTTAGGGCGACAAATGCAAAAAAACAATTGATGGACGGAATGCTGGACAATGCAAACATTCACCCCCAGTCACAAGGATCTGGGTTAAATCCATCATTCTTTTGCTCACCACACCACCCCAGTTTGGACCCAGCCATATGCAAATCAGTCTTGACCCTGTTCCTTGTGGGAACAGTCCAGCCCGAACTGCCAAGCCAGGTCCTCCCTGGACCGGAAACAAGCATCCTGGGACCGGTTTCAGGGCATCACCCTTCTTCAGCCAGGCTAGCTTGAATCCAGTGGTGTAGTGAGCACGGGACCCACGTCTGGGCATACCCTTCCCACTTAGGGCGACAAATGCAAAAAAAAAAAAACAATTGATGGACGGAATGCTGGACAATGCAAACATTCACCCCCAGTCACAAGGATCTGGGTTAAATCCATCATTCTTTTGCTCACCACACCACCCCAGTTTGGACCCAGCCATATGCAAATCAGTCTTGACCCTGTTCCTTGTGGGAACAGTCCAGCCCGAACTGCCAAGCCAGGTCCTCCCTGGACCGGAAACAAGCATCCTGGGACCGGTTTCAGGGCATCACCCTTCTTCAGCCAGGCTAGCTTGAATCCAGTGGTGTAGTGAGCACGGGACCCACGTCTGGGCATACCCTTCCCACTTAGGGCGACAAATGCAAAAAAAAAAAAAACAATTGATGGACGGAATGCTGGACAATGCAAACATTCACCCCCAGTCACAAGGATCTGGGTTAAATCCATCATTCTTTTGCTCACCACACCACCCCAGTTTGGACCCAGCCATATGCAAATCAGTCTTGACCCTGTTCCTTGTGGGAACAGTCCAGCCCGAACTGCCAAGCCAGGTCCTCCCTGGACCGGAAACAAGCATCCTGGGACCGGTTTCAGGGCATCACCCTTCTTCAGCCAGGCTAGCTTGAATCCAGTGGTGTAGTGAGCACGGGACCCACGTCTGGGCATACCCTTCCCACTTAGGGCGACAAATGCAAAAAAAAAAAAACAATTGATGGACGGAATGCTGGACAATGCAAACATTCACCCCCAGTTACAAGGATCTGGGTTAAATCCATCATTCTTTTGCTCACCACACCACCCCAGTTTGGACCCAGCCATATGCAAATCAGTCTTGACCCTGTTCCTTGTGGGAACAGTCCAGCCCGAACTGCCAAGCCAGGTCCTCCCTGGACCGGAAACAAGCATCCTGGGACCGGTTTCAGGGCATCACCCTTCTTCAGCCAGGCTAGCTTGAATCCAGTGGTGTAGTGAGCACGGGACCCACGTCTGGGCATACCCTTCCCACTTAGGGCGACAAATGCAAAAAAAAAAACAATTGATGGACGGAATGCTGGACAATGCAAACATTCACCCCCAGTCACAAGGATCTGGGTTAAATCCATCATTCTTTTGCTCACCACACCACCCCAGTTTGGACCCAGCCATATGCAAATCAGTCTTGACCCTGTTCCTTGTGGGAACAGTCCAGCCCGAACTGCCAAGCCAGGTCCTCCCTGGACCGGAAACAAGCATCCTGGGACCGGTTTCAGGGCATCACCCTTCTTCAGCCAGGCTAGCTTGAATCCAGTGGTGTAGTGAGCACGGGACCCACGTCTGGGCATACCCTTCCCACTTAGGGCGACAAATGCAAAAAAACAATTGATGGACGGAATGCTGGACAATGCAAACATTCACCCCCAGTCACAAGGATCTGGGTTAAATCCATCATTCTTTTGCTCACCACACCACCCCAGTTTGGACCCAGCCATATGCAAATCAGTCTTGACCCTGTTCCTTGTGGGAACAGTCCAGCCCGAACTGCCAAGCCAGGTCCTCCCTGGACCGGAAACAAGCATCCTGGGACCGGTTTCAGGGCATCACCCTTCTTCAGCCAGGCTAGCTTGAATCCAGTGGTGTAGTGAGCACGGGACCCACGTCTGGGCATACCCTTCCCACTTAGGGCGACAAATGCAAAAAAAAACAATTGATGGACGGAATGCTGGACAATGCAAACATTCACCCCCAGTCACAAGGATCTGGGTTAAATCCATCATTCTTTTGCTCACCACACCACCCCAGTTTGGACCCAGCCATATGCAAATCAGTCTTGACCCTGTTCCTTGTGGTAACAGTCCAGCCCGAACTGCCAAGCCAGGTCCTCCCTGGACCGGAAACAAGCATCCTGGGACCGGTTTCAGGGCATCACCCTTCTTCAGCCAGGCTAGCTTGAATCCAGTGGTGTAGTGAGCACGGGACCCACGTCTGGGCATACCCTTCCCACTTAGGGCGACAAATGCAAAAAAAAAACAATTGATGGACGGAATGCTGGACAATGCAAACATTCACCCCCAGTCACAAGGATCTGGGTTAAATCCATCATTCTTTTGCTCACCACACCACCCCAGTTTGGACCCAGCCATATGGAAATCAGTCTTGACCCTGTTCCTTGTGGGAACAGTCCAGCCCGAACTGCCAAGCCAGGTCCTCCCTGGACCGGAAACAAGCATCCTGGGACCGGTTTCAGGGCATCACCCTTCTTCAACCAGGCTAGCTTGAATCCAGTGGTGTAGTGAGCACGGGACCCACGTCTGGGCATACCCTTCCCACTTAGGGCGACAAATGCAAAAAAAACAATTGATGGACGGAATGCTGGACAATGCAAACATTCACCCCCAGTCACAAGGATCTGGGTTAAATCCATCATTCTTTTGCTCACCACACCACCCCAGTTTGGACCCAGCCATATGCAAATCAGTCTTGACCCTGTTCCTTGTGGGAACAGTCCAGCCCGAACTGCCAAGCCAGGTCCTCCCTGGACCGGAAACAAGCATCCTGGGACCGGTTTCAGGGCATCACCCTTCTTCAGCCAGGCTAGCTTGAATCCAGTGGTGTAGTGAGCACGGGACCCACGTCTGGGCATACCCTTCCCACTTAGGGCGACAAATGCAAAAAAAAAAAAAACAATTGATGGACGGAATGCTGGACAATGCAAACATTCACCCCCAGTCACAAGGATCTGGGTTAAATCCATCATTCTTTTGCTCATCACACCACCCCAGTTTGGACCCAGCCATATGCAAATCAGTCTTGACCCTGTTCCTTGTGGGAACAGTCCAGCCCGAACTGCCAAGCCAGGTCCTCCCTGGACCGGAAACAAGCATCCTGGGACCGGTTTCAGGGCATCACCCTTCTTCAGCCAGGCTAGCTTGAATCCAGTGGTGTAGTGAGCACGGGACCCACGTCTGGGCATACCCTTCCCACTTAGGGCGACAAATGCAAAAAAAAAAAAAACAATTGATGGACGGAATGCTGGACAATGCAAACATTCACCCCCAGTCCCAAGGATCTGGGTTAAATCCATCATTCTTTTGCTCACCACACCACCCCAGTTTGGACCCAGCCATATGCAAATCAGTCTTGACCCTGTTCCTTGTGGGAACAGTCCAGCCCGAACTGCCAAGCCAGGTCCTCCCTGGACCGGAAACAAGCATCCTGGGACCGGTTTCAGGGCATCACCCTTCTTCAGCCGGGCTAGCTTGAATCCAGTGGTGTAGTGAGCACGGGACCCACGTCTGGGCATACCCTTCCCACTTAGGGCGACAAATGCAAAAAAAAACAATTGATGGACGGAATGCTGAACAATGCAAACATTCACCCCCAGTCACAAGGATCTGGGTTAAATCCATCATTCTTTTGCTCACCACACCACCCCAGTTTGGACCCAGCCATATGCAAATCAGTCTTGACCCTGTTCCTTGTGGGAACAGTCCAGCCCGAACTGCCAAGCCAGGTCCTCCCTGGACCGGAAACCAGCATCCTGGGACCGGTTTCAGGGCATCACCCTTCTTCAGCCAGGCTAGCTTGAATCCAGTGGTGTAGTGAGCACGGGACCCACGTCTGGGCATACCCTTCCCACTTAGGGCGACAAATGCAAAAAAAAAAAAACAATTGATGGACGGAATGCTGGACAATGCAAACATTCACCCCCAGTCACAAGGATCTGGGTTAAATCCATCATTCTTTTGCTCACCACACCACCCCAGTTTGGACCCAGCCATATGCAAATCAGTCTTGACCCTGTTCCTTGTGGGAACAGTCCAGCCCGAACTGCCAAGCCAGGTCCTCCCTGGACCGGAAACAAGCATCCTGGGACCGGTTTCAGGGCATCACCCTTCTTCAGCCAGGCTAGCTTGAATCCAGTGGTGTAGTGAGCACGGGACCCACGTCTGGGCATACCCTTCCCACTTAGGGCGACAAATGCAAAAAAACAATTGATGGACGGAATGCTGGACAATGCAAACATTCACCCCCAGTCACAAGGATCTGGGTTAAATCCATCATTCTTTTGCTCACCACACCACCCCAGTTTGGACCCAGCCATATGCAAATCAGTCTTGACCCTGTTCCTTGTGGGAACAGTCCAGCCCGAACTGCCAAGCCAGGTCCTCCCTGGACCGGAAACAAGCATCCTGGGACCGGTTTCAGGGCATCACCCTTCTTCAGCCAGGCTAGCTTGAATCCAGTGGTGTAGTGAGCACGGGACCCACGTCTGGGCATACCCTTCCCACACTGTTTATATACCTATATGTGTATATTTATGATTCATGTTCCTTTTTCTCACCAACATAGGTAGGATCAGGGATTGACAGGTATACTTACGTAGGTAATGAATCGGCTGCGGTGAGTATTTGGCCACCGCACCGTGTGTATGTGTAGATAGTCTACCTTTTATAGAGGTCCTGACGAATCGCATGTAGATCTTGACAACAAGCGTGAAACATGTTGACCTTCCTTTAAGAATGATGATGCCTTACTTGAGACATAATACTCACTTTTGAGCATCACATTATCACTCTTTTAATTAGGGTAGGAGACCATTTGAATAAATCACATTTAATGGAACTCCCAGCTCTATTTTAGATCACACATTCAACTTTACACATCTACACAATTCTGGCCCCATACCCCCACTTCACCATACGGCTATTGGAAGAAGATCTCCGATAAAGAGCCCCTACTATAGGGAGCCCGTTGGGTATTGCACCGCCGACCCGACGAGGAGCAGCCCAGATGATGAAGCATGACACCCTTTGGGTGTGTGAGGGCATTACAATCCAATAATTGGACTTCCCACCTTGAACCAAATTTGGATCAGGTCGGTGTCACTTCCCTTGTGTTGACAACCATCAGGAACAGCATATCTGTATACTTTCATACTTTCACAGGGCAAAGGGGTCCCAGGTCAGCACCAAGTCCACACCACCAGCGGCGCAGGGAGGGGTCGGGAGCCCAATGCAATCCTATGGAGGTTGCCAGTTTTGGATTTTGGCTGCAGGCTCTGTCAGGAAGTCTTCCGGGAGGAACCAACAGCTGGGTAGGTAAGTTGGAGGGCTCGGGACATAGGTGCACCTCCGGACCTCTTCTCCAGGGCGCGGGTGTAGGGGTGCCTTTTGAGGTCAGATTTCACCTTACCGGGCCACTCGCGGTTGAGGGGGGGTCTCCGTGCAGAGGCTACAGGCGACATCGGGGAGTCTTGGACGGGTCAACCCACGGTGGACTCGGACTCTGGAGCGCTAGGGGACCTTGCTGGGACAGGGGTGGGCCACCTGGACTTGGGCTGTAGGCGACGGGTGCAGTGGTGGTTCCAGGTGTCGGGTTTCTTCGTCCTCAGCAGGCTCAGAGATTTTCTTTGTAGTTTCTTTTGAACAGAGCAGCTGTTTGCAGGAGATTCGGTCTTTGTTGAAGGGGTTCTGGAGGTCGCTGGCTGCAGGACAAGTCGACTTTTGCCGCAGGTTCTCTGGAAACAGCAGACGGGCTGGTAGGGCTGGAGCCAAGTCAGTTCTTCTCTGTAGTCTCCTCTGCTGTGCAACTTCTTCCGTCCTTCTTCTTTGTAGGTTGCAGAAATCCGCCTTCTGGGTTCAGGGCTGCCCCCTAAATACTGTAATCTGAAAGAGACAGTTATGGATTCCTCACCTTAGAATTACCCCCAGGTGTCAGACTGGACCCGGATAATTTTTTCTTCAGCAGTACCCCTGCACGTCGATAGGTGGCATCGGTCGACTCTGCGTTCGTTGTTGGCGTTGTTGTTGCCGGAATGACATAGCAGTATCTACTTAGACGCCGCCCTCGAGCGCTGACATCAGTTCTTTCTTTTTCCGCACCAGCCAGCGCAGATCCAGAAAGAGCAGTACATCAAGTCACTTTTTGACTTTCCTTTTTGCGACTTCTGTCGACATCTTTTCCAGTTGTTTGACTCCTGGTGCACGCAGGGATGTCCTGTCCTCGAACCGGCTTCAAGGCTTGTGACTCCTGTCACAAACTGATGTCGGTTACGGACCCGCACCTCGTGTGCCTGTGGTGTTTGGAGCGTGACCACGACCCGAAGTCGTGTTCCGATTGCCGGACCATGAACCCGAAGTCTTTGCAGGAGCGGTCCCGAAAGCTTCTCGAGGCCCGGCAGTCCGCTCCACGCTGTTCGAGGTCCCGGTCGAGAGGGAGGTCGCGGGACCGGTCGCGGAGTCATCACCACCACTCCTCGTCGAAGTTTTCGTCTTCGGGTAAGACGAAGCACAAAAAGAAGGCAAAGAAGCACCGTCGCTCTTCGCGTTCTCCCCGTCCCTCGGGCCGACGCGGGAAGGGGAAGATAGTCATCCGGCTCCGCCAGCGGAGCCTGTTGGGTCGACTCCGGCCTTCCCTCCCTCTCCGGGAGCCGGAGCGACCCCTGCCCAGCTTCGAAGCTTTTACAAAGCCTTGCATTCCATCTTCGGGCAGCCCGACTCGGCTGGGGGGTCTAGGCCTTTGATGCCGGCGGCTTCGGCGCCGCAGGGCCCCCAAGGATCCAGGCCTGGATCCGTATTGGCGCCGGTCGACCTCGGGCGCCTCCTCCGGCGCCGAATCCAGTGACGACACCTCCGCCCCCTCGGACACCGGTTGTGTCCCCAGCCGACGTCGACCCCAGCCTCCCCCTCTATGTAGACGCAGAGCCGGACCGACGTCGGGATCGGCGCCGACCGGTACTTTTGTACCAATGTTCTCCCCTGGTGTTCCTTATTGTCCTGAGTGGCTACCAGAGGAGGGTGAGGAGGACTGGGAGGGGTCTGTAGACCCTCTAGCAGACCAGTTGGAAGAACCAGGCTGGAGAGAGGAGTTGGGTGAGGCCAGTGGTTTGGAAACGTCCCCAGACCTTGGCATACTTTCTCCCCCTACCATGGCTACAGAGGAGGGTGCATCTTATGCAGTGGTGTTGCGTAGGACGGCCGAGGCCTTAAACCTCGAGCTTCCTACGGTGGCAGTCAGGACTAACTGCCTCTTCGGAGCCCCTGCTGCCGTTCAATGAGGCCCTCACGGACATCCTTTTGGGCACCTGGTCCAAGCCCAACACAGGGGCTCCTGTGGATAGGATGATTGCCCAACGCCACCGCCCGGCCCCGGGCAACCCCATTTTCCTCTCCCAACACCCCACCCCTGAGAGCTTGGTAGTCCAAGCCTCGACTTCCAAGGGCGCATTCCCTAACGCACCACCTGATAGGGAATCCAAGAAGCTGGACCACCTTGGGAAGAAGATGTTTTCTTCCTCCAGCTTAGGACTGCGGTCGGTGAACACCGCATGTCTCTTGGGCCGTTACTCACACTCGGTGTGGGACACGGTTGTGCAGGTGCTACCACAGTGCCGGGAGGAGGCCCGGGCCGTGCTCTCCCGTGCTGTTGCCGAAGGGAGAGAGACAGCGAAGTTCGCCATCCGGTGTGGGCTAGACACCGCCGACTCACTAGGCAGGGCGATTTCCACGTCGGTAGCCTTTAGACGCTACGCCTGGTTGAGGTCTACTGGCTTCTCGGGTGATGTCCAAGCTACGCTTTTGGACATGCCCTTTGATGGCCGTCGCTTGTTTGGTGACAAGGCAGACAACGCGCTTGAGCGCTTTAAGGACTCCAGGGCTGTGGCCCAGTCCTTGGGCCTCGCATCCACCTCCCGCCCAGCGCAGTCTGCCTTTCGTGGCTATGGAAGGGGAGCTGCAAAACACACAAGATGATGGACGGAATGCTGCACATTGGCAAACATTCACCCCAGTCACAGATCTGGGTTTAATCCATCGTTATTTTGCTTCACCATGCCACCCCAGTTCAGACATAGCCATATGCAAATCAGTCTTGACCCTGTGCCTCATGGGAACAGTCCAGACCGAACTGCCAAGCCATGTCTTCCCTGGACCGGAATCAAGCATCCTAGGACCTGTTTCAGGCTATCAGCCTTCATCAGCCAGGATAGCTTGACTCCAGTGGCGTAGTGAGCACGGGACCCACGTTTGGGCATACCCTTCCCACTTAGGGCGAAATGCAAAACACACAAGATGATGGACGGAATGCTGCACATTGGCAAACATTCACCCCAGTCACAGATCTGGGTTTAATCCATCGTTATTTTGCTTCACCACGCCACCCCAGTTCAGACATAGCCATATGGAAGGGGAGCCCCAACACGTTTCGCCCAGAGCCACAGGCCTGCGCAAGCTGTCCAGCCTCTGCGTGGCTGGGGACTTGGGACCCACCATCGTGGGTCTGGGGGCCAGCGGGCGGGCCAGTCCACCAGCGCCCCCTCTGCATCAGCCTCCAAGCCCTCCTAGTCCGACCTTTCAGGGCCACCTTTTGCCAGTGGGCGGCAGGATTCGCCATCACCTCCCCCACTGGCTCACCATCACGTCAGCCAGGTGGGGTTTGCAGATAGTTTGAAGGGGCTACTCCCTCCCCTTCGAGACTACCCCTCCATCCATGCCACCTCAGACCCATCGCATGTCGGAGGATCACTTGGCCCTTCTCCAACAGGAAGTTACGGCTCTCTTGGCCAAGGGAGCCATTGAGCGAGTTCCTGCCCCAGAAGTAGGTCATGGTTGTTATTCCCGCTACTTTCTGGTGCCCAAGAAGGACAAGGGCCTGCGTCCTATCTTGGATCTCAGGAACGTCAACCGCTTCCTCCGGAAGGAGAAGTTCAAAATGTCGACTCAGGCTCAGGTCCTGTCTGCCCTCGACCCTGGAGACTGGATGGTAGCGTTGGACTTACAGGACGCTTATTTTCACATCCTCGTCCTGCCGGCCCACCGGCGTTACCTGCGGTTCACGGTAGCCACGAGCACTTTCAGTTTACCGTGCTACCCTTTGGCCTTACCAGCGCCCCTCGGGTGTTCACGAAAGTGATGGCGGTGGTCGCAGCTCATCTGCGCAGATCAGGGGTTCCAGTCTTCCCCTATCTCGATGACTGGCTATTGAAGGCGGGCTCGCCCCAGGCTGTGGTCTCCCACCTCCAGACTACAGCCGACCTCCTGCATTCGCTGGGGTTCACCATCAATGTGCCGAAGTCACACCTGATTCCCTCTCAGAAGCTCCTTTTCATCGGAGCGGTTCTGGACACAGCGCAGTTTCGGGCTTATCCTCCCGAGCAGCGAGTCCGGGATTTTCGGGCTATGATTCCGATCTTTCAGCCTCTATCCTGGGTTTCGGTTAGAATGACCCTGAGGCTACTGGGCCTCATGGCCTCCTGCATCCTGCGGGTGGACTATGCCAGGTGGCATATGCGGGCTCTGCAGTGTGACCTGAAGTTCCAGTGGGAACAGCATCAGGGGAATCTTTTCGATTGCGTCCAGATCTCGGAGGACACTGCACGCCAATTGCAGTGGTGGCTGACGAACCAGTACTGGGTCAACGGCAGATCCCTCTCCCTTCCCCAACCAGAGTTCACAGTGGTGACAGATGCATCACTGCTGGGGTGGGGCGGCCACATGGGGGAGGCGGAGATCAGAGGCCTCTGGTCTCCAGCAGAGTCCGGGCTCCACATCAACCTTCTGGAGCTTCGGGCGATTCGTCTTGCACTAAAGGCATTCCTTCCCTCTGTCCGGGGAAGAGTAGTGCAGGTGTTCACGGACAACACCTCCGCCATGTGGTACTGCAACAAACAGGGCGGGGTGGGGTCGTGGACTCTGTCAGGAGGCTCTCCGCCTTTGGACATGGCTGAAACATCAGGGCATATCTCTGGTGGTTCAACACCTGGCAGGTTCTCTGAGCGCCAGGGTAGACGAACTCAGCCGCAGGTGCATGATGGATCACGAATGGCGTCTTCACTCTGAGGTGGTGCAAGGTCTCTTTCAGCAGTGGGGAGAGCCATGGTTAGATATATTCGCCACCGAAGAGAACACGCAATGTCAGCAGTTATGCGCGTTGGAATTTCCAAGACGGCACTCGCTCTGCGACACTTTTCGTCGCAAGTGGAGTTGCGGTCTTCTATACGCCTTTCCGCCTACACCACTATTGCCCAGAGTGCTGAAGAAGATAAAGCGCGACCGGGCCCAAGTGATTCTTGTGGCCCCGAATTGGGCACGAAGAGTCTGGTATCTCGAGCTCTTGTACATGGCCATCGATCCTCTGATCAGACTGCCTCTTCGGGAGGATCTTCTGTCGCAGCAGCAGGGGACAGTCCTCCACCCGAACCTGTCCAGCCTCCACCTCCTTGCCTGGAGATTGAGTGGTGACAGTTGACAGCTTTCGACCTTCCTCCCGAAGTCTGTAATGTTATCTTGGCAGCCAGGCGTCCCTCCACCAAAACGGTATACGCCTGTAGATGGAACAAGTTTGTGGCATGGTGCGCAGCAAAGGCTGTGGATCCCCTTTCTGCTCCCCTTTCAGAGGTTCTCCTCTTCATTCTTTCTTTGGCCCAGCAGGGCTCTGCTCTGGGCACTCTCAAAGGCTAACTTTAGGCCATTTTGGCCTTCCTTCGGCTGCATGACCAGCCTTCTCTTTTCAAGTCCCCTATTGTAAATCGCTTCTTTAAAGGCATTACTCACTTGTTTCCTCCAACCCCTTTCGTAATGCCCCAGTGGGACTTGAACCTGGTTCTCACCTATCTTATGTGCGCTCCCTTCGAGCCGCTACATAACTGTCCTCTCAGACTTCTGACACTTAAGACTGCCTTTCTAGTTGCCATCACCTCTGCTCGCAGGGTGAGTGAGCTTCAAACCCTTTCTTCTAAACCTCCTTACCTGGCTGTTCATCCGGACAAAGTTGTCCTTCGCACTAGGCCTTCTTTCCTTCCCAAAGTGGTTACCTCTTTCCACATAGGACAGACCATCACTTTGCCCACCTTCTTCCTGCCCCCACATCCTTCGAAGGAGGAAGAGAGGCTCCACCGTCTGGACCCAAAACGTGCGCTTTCGTTCTATCTGGATCACACAAAACAATTACAGGTGGATGACCAGCTCGTTGTTGGCTATGTGGGCGCCAAGAAAGGTCGGGCCGTGCAAAAACGGACCATCGCCTGATGGGTCGTTCTTTGCATCAAAATCTGCTACTCCTTAGCAAAAAAGGAACCTCCAGTGGGGTTGCGCGCCCATTCCACCAGGGCAACGGCAGCCACTACTGCTTTGGGACGTGGAGTCCCCCTTCTTGACATCTGCCAGGCAGCTACGTGGGCTTCACTGCACAAGTTTACCAAACACTACTGTCTGGACAGCCAAGTCCGGAGAGATGGCTTCTTTGGCCGTTCAGTTCTCCAGGACTTTCTGGTTTGAACTTGGTTCCCAGACCCACCTCCGGGATTGGTATTGCTGGGGTATCTATTCTAAGGTGAGGAATCCATAACGAATTGTCTCTTTCAGATCAACAAGTTACTTACCTTCGGTAACGATATATCTGTAAGAGACATAGAGTTTAGTTATGGATTCCTCACCGCCCCACCCATCCTCCCCGTTCTGCGAACTGACTTCTAGGGTAAGGGACTCCCTTTCAGGGCCCTAGTTTTGTGCACCAGTGGTCAATGTCATGCATGGCTCTGCGCTTCTGGCGTGGAATGTCGTGTAAAGAACTGAGGTCAGCGCGCGAGGGCGACGTCTAAGTAGATACTGCGACGAACGCTACCTATCGACGAGCAGGGGTACTGCTGAAGAAAAAATTCTCCGGATCCAGTCTGACGCCTGGGGGTAATTCTAAGGAGAGGAATCCATAACTAATCTATGTCTCTTACAGATATATCATTACCGAAGGTAAGTAACTTGTTCTTTAGGGGTAGTTTTAGGTGTCTCGAGTTAGTAGCCAATGGGCTACTGACCTTAGGGTGACTACACCCTTGGTGTGCTCACCCCACATGGGGGAGTGGACAAAATCCCTAACCCTGATTGGAGAGTGCCTGCCATCTGCAAGATGGCGGGCACTGAAGAGTCGGCTTCACCTCGCCTCCCCCACCTGAGGGGTGGGCACTCCTTCTGGGGGGTTCTCATTTTTCCCGCCTGTCTTCTCGCCAAAAAGGGGGTGAGACAGGAAGGGGACCTACTCTTGATAGCAGGAGAGGCTAGGGGTCGCGTTGCAAAGGCCTTTGAAGCTCCCCTGCCACAGATGGCTCTTCCTGACCTGAGGGAGGTGTGAACACCTCCTCCCTGGAAAGGCTTTGTTTCTGGGCCCACGGAACGAAGGCTCCCATTCCAGGGGTCCAGAAACTTGTCTCTGGTGGCAGGCTGGTGTTTAGCAGTCAGGGAACCCACCAGAGGCTGGTTGTTTCAGGGGGCAGCTCTAAGATGCCCTCTGAGTGCATTTTATAATAAATGCCACACTGGCATCAGTGTGCGTTTATTATGCTGAGAAGTTTGCTACCAAACTACCCAGGATTCAGTAAAGCCATTATGGTGTTGTGGAGTTCGTAATGACAAACTCCCAGACCATATACTCTTTATTGCTTTACTGCACTTACAATGTCTAAGAATGGACGTAGACACTGTTAGTATACAGGGCTCATGCCACTGTACCCTCCCCAGGGGGCTAGTGCACTGTGCTAGAGAGGAGACTTACCTAGGCCCCAGATATTGTGTTGCAGGCATGGCACACAGGAATGTGTGCCATGTCGACTCTTCACTTTTCTCTGCACCAAAACATGCAGCCTGCAATGGCAGTGTGTGTGTGTGTGTTAAGGTACAGGACCTCAAAGGGTGGAGCAATATGTGCTGCAGCCCTTAGAGGCCTTCCCTGGTCACAGTGCCAATAGTACCTTTTACAAGGGACTTACATGTGGCCAGAGAGGTGCCAAATGTGGGTACAAAGGTACAGTTTTGGGAAAGAACACAGGCCTTGGGAACCTGATTGGCCGGGACCCAGGGCACATCAAGTCAAAGTGCATCAGAAATCTGGCAAAATGTGGGGGGGGAGGGCGGGTTCTCTTCCAGGGGATCCTCATCAATAGTCATAAGCACTGAATATTCCCGCTTATGTGCGGGGACCCTGGAAATAATAAAAATTATATATGAAAAACATATATATATATATATATATACAGCTCTATATAAAAACATATATCATTTTTTCTAGTATCAATGCAGCTCTCATATAGGAGGCTAAACAATGTAATAAAACACAAAATTGCTTTTGCAAATATACATAATACATGTATAAAAACACGAGGGCAAGATGCACTTGAACTCTGTTTTTAATGAGTAAATCTCATGAGTAAACTGCAAAAGAAGAAACAGGCATTGTTAGCCTACAGGCTGCATTGTAAACCAACATAGAAAATGAAAGCAATCTTTCATAAAAACTGGCACCGTGCCTTTAAGGCAGCCATGACCCCTAGCTTCCCATCATGCCTCAGGGGTGACAGTTAGGTCAGTTGTTCTTTCCAGCTCCTTCTGTCAGGACCCTGGAATCTCAGCTCTCTCTTTTTTGACTTTTCTGTCAAAAATACCTAGTTTTTGTGTGGGTTTTTCTACTTCACTTGACATCTTTTGATAATAGAGTGAGGATGAAACCATTTTTTTGTGGCAGAAAGTGATATTTTCTGTCAAAAATGCCTTCTTTGTTTGATCCTTGCCCTGCCTGTGGCAAAAAGAAGGCCAAGTCAGACACAGATGATGTGTGCATCCTCTGCCTACCGGATTCTCACTCTCCTGCCTCCTGTCAACACTGCAGGAAGCTATCCAATAGAACCATCAAGGACAGAGAGAGAATCCGTCTTTATGGCCTCTCAGAAAGAGGTAGGTCTCCTGTGAGAACAAAGAAGAGGGCGCGTTCGACGTCGAGCAAGGTCCCGATATGTTCCCCATCGGCGTCGGGCTCAACGTCGAAGGTACCGGCGGCGGAGTCGTCGTCGAGGACCTTGGTGCAGGAGCGCCATTCTTCAAAAGCTAAGTCGATGCAACAACGTCCGGCGTCGAGACAAGATCCTCCCTCGACGATCGACGTCAAGACACAGATCATCGACGCCGAAACATAAGTCATCATCTTCGAAGTTGAGGCCGATGTCGCCGTTGCCGTCTCAGCGCAGATCAGCGTCGAAGCAGAGGTCGTCGGATGTCCAGTCGTCGAGGCCTCCATCGACGCCAGCAACACTCTCGACGTCGAGACAGCAGTCTCCGTCGCGTTCACAGCCGACGTCGAGGCACAGTCCTCCGTCGAGGGAATTGCGCTCGACGTCGAGGATGGATACTCCGTCGAAGCGAGGACGATCGAGGTCGAGACGCGACTCTTCGTCGAAGCGGCGCGCGGCGTCGCCCTCCGTCGAAGCGAAGAAGATCGACGTTGAGACGCAGATCTCCGTCGGCGAGGCGCTCAGCGTCTCAGCAGCGTACTCCGTCGAAGCAAAGAAGTTCGACGTCGAGACAGTCGGCGTCGAGACGCATATCTTCGCCGGGATCAAGCAGATCGACGTCGAGACAGAGGTCTCCGTCGGTGTCAGTCCCTGTAAGTTTCTCTCCGTCCCCTTCATCGACGTCGAGAGCAGGCTCCCACCATTCTATCGTCGGGTCTGGTTCTCCAGAGGTGATTATTTCGTCTTCAAGTAGCCAGGACTCTCCCTCTGGTCATCAACGTCCAGTGTAAAAGGCTCAGCAGGAAGGACGGAAGTCTCCACATCGTTCTCCTGTGACAGCGGAGAAGTCTCCATCCATTCACCTCTCGCCCAGATGGAGGCGTCCATTACACCACTGGGCAGAGCATACACAGGCAGGTGTTAGACGGGATCCCAGTCCTGCTCACAGGTCCCCTCTGGCTCGCCTGGCACAAGATGCGGATCTTTCTCCACCAAGAGGAAGAGCTCGTACCCGCTCTCCTGCACCAACATCCAGAAGGAGATCAAGATCACGCAGCAGGAGGAGAAGACGCAGGTCTCCAACGCCTTCCACCTCTTCAACGTACTCCTCAAAAAGAGACTACTCGCCCACCATTACTGACAGTCCACCGTCGAGGATCTCTCCGGTGGACGATGTAAGCACATTTCAGGAGGTGCTTTCCATGGGGGCTGCCAAACTGAACATTCCTATGCCTGTTCAGCAGAGTACTTCTTCAGTTATTTTCGAAACCTTGAACCAGAAGGCATCCTCTCGCCCGTTACTCCCATTGGTACCGGGGCTTCTGAAACCGGTTATGGACATTTTTCTTATGCCGGCCACTCTCAAAACGGCACCAGCGAGAATTCTGAAGAAGTATCGTCCTCCGGAGGAAGATCCATCTTTCTTGAAGTCAGATCCTAAACCGGACTCTGTAATAGTGGCTGCTGCCAGAAAGACCCATTCAGTGGCCTCCTCGTCCACAGTACCACCGGACAAGGAGAGCAAGACACAAGACTCATGGGGGAGAAAAGTATGTGGCACTTCTGCATCCATGCTTAAAGTCTCCCGTGCGTCAGCTCTATTGGGGCGTTACGATAGAGCTTTATGGGATTCGCTACAACGTTTTACAGACAAACTGCCCAAGGAAGCCGGTAAGGACTTCGAAGAAATTGTACAGGAGGGCAGCCTGGTAGCGAACCAGGTAATTAATGCTGCGGCGGATGGAGCTACACTTTCAGCACACTCCTATTTGTGCCAGAAGATCTTCATGGCTTCGCCTAACAGCATTGAAGCCAGAGGCACAGTCACGTAACCTCAACCTGCCATTTTCCGGGTCATCGTTGTTTGGCTCGCATACCGATGAAGAGATGGCACGGATGAAGACCGAGCTAGATACCCTGAAGGCGGTGGGGCTGGAGAAAAAAAAAGTTTCGTCGCCGCTACCACAATACTGATCGCCGCTCCTTCCAACAGAGGGTTCAAACCCCTCATTGGCAAAAGAACCAAAGCCAACAGGGTCAGCAGAAATCGCAGTTTCAAAGCCGGCGATCCAACAGGGGAAGAGGAGGGAACCATCAGTCCTCTACTTCAACCAAAGCTCCAGCCAAGCAATGAGTGCCCGCTTCCTCCAGTACCGTTCACCGCTCCAGTAGGAGGAAGTGTTGCGAATCATCTGCAAGAGTGGCAAGGCATCACCAAGGATCAGTGGGTGTTGGCTACGCTGCAGAATGGGTACTCTCTACGTTTCCGACGTCGTCCTTCCTCGATCCCTCCAGTACCATCATCATGCGGCCAGATCAACATGCTGCAGAGGGAAGTGGAAATACTTCTCCAAAAATCAGCCATAGAGAAGGTTCCACGGTCACAAAGAGGTCGGGGATTTTATTCCAGATACTTCCTGGTAAAGAAAAAAGGTCAAAAGTCAGAATACAGGCCCATTCTGGATCTGCGAACACTCAACAAGTCCATCAAACGAGAAAAATTTTGCATGTTGGCTCTCCACCAAATATATCCTCACCTCCGCAAAGGGGATTGGATGTGTTCGATGGATCTGCAAGATGCTTATTTTCATATACTGATAAATCATCATCGCCGGCAATATCTACGATTCATAGTCGGAACATCCCACTATCAGTTCAAAGTGCTGCCCTTCGGACTGAAGTCAGCTCCTCGGGTGTTCACGAAGTGCATGGCAGTAGTGGCAGCTGCTCTGCGACGCAGAGGCATCTTTGTCTACCCTTATCTGGACGATTGGTTGCTAAAAGGTCCCTCTCCACAAAGTGTGATGAACCACTTCCAGCAGTGCCTAGGTTTTTGTCAAAAACTAGGCCTACATGTGAACTTCGAAAAATCGACGCAGCAACCCACTCAAGCAATCCACTACCTGGGGGCGCTGATAGACTCCGAGCGAGGAAAAGTGTTTCCTTCGGAGGAGAGACATATATCCATCATTCAGAAAGGCAGACAGATTTTACACAACAGCCTGTCTTCAGTGCGTCAGATCGCCTCCCTGCTAGGATTGATGGCATCCTGCATTTTTCTGGTGCCCAATGCCAGATTGAAAATGCGTCCTCTACAACAAGATCTAGAAGACAAATGGGATCAACGGTCTTCTCGCTGGGAAGACAAAATTTGTCTATCACGCACAGCCAGAGCATCCATCCCGTGGTGGATGAAGAAAGACAATCTGAGGGTAGGAGTACCGTTCCATCAAGCTTCTCCTTCTCAGACTCTGATCACAGACGCCTCCCTGCAAGGATGGGGAGCCCACATGGGGTCTCTCCAGACGCAAGGCCTATGGTCCTCAAAAGAGCAGTTGTACCACATAAACATGCTGGAACTAAGGGCTGTTCATCTGGCTCTCAAGGCTTTCCTCCCTTCGATTCAGGCGAGTTCCATCCTAGTACAGACGGACAATACCACCACCATGTACTACCTGAACAAACAGGGAGGAACTCGCTCGAGGACCCTCTCTTTGGAGGCACAGACCCTTTGGCACTGGCTTCTGACGAGGAATCTATCCATCACAGCGGTTCACCTGCCGGGAGAGCAGAATTCTCAGGCAGATGCCCTCAGCCGTCACTTCGAGGAACAGCAGGACTGGGTCCTCAACGACGAGGTGGTCGACGACATCTTCCGAGCTTGGGGCCGTCCGAGCATAGACCTGTTCGCGGACGAAGAAAACACAAAATGCCAAGACTTTGCCTCCAGGTACTACCGACCAGGATCGAAGGGGAATGCCCTTTTGATCAGCTGGTCAGGGGCATTTGTGTACGCCTTTCCACCCCTGCCTCTCATTCCGAAGGTGGTGACCAAACTATCTCACTCAGACACCACAATGATACTAATTGCTCCGGACTGGCCGAGGCAGTGGTGGTATCCGGACCTTCTTCATCTGTCAGTCTGCCCACACAAGAGACTGCCGTGCAGACCGGACCTGCTATCCAAGATGAACGGGAGGATTCATCACCCCAACCTTCCGTCACTGAGCTTAACAGCATGGCTCCTGAGGTCCTCCAGTATGGGCATTTAGGTCTGCCGCAGGACTGCATGACCATATTGAAGGAGGCAAGAAGACCTTCTACAAGACATTCTTATGCCTGCAAATGGAAACATTTTTACATTTGGTGTATGCAAAATAATTGTAATCCTACCAAGGGGCAGGAGGAGGTAGTTTTGCCTTATCTGCTTCACCTAGCCAGAGCAGGTTTGAAATTCTCATCCATTAAGGTACACCTAGCTGCCATTACGGCGTACAGGCGTTCTCCTTCTCAGCCCTCGTTTTTTCAGCTACAGGTGGTGAAGGATTTCCTGCAGGGTCTCAAGAACGTCTATCCTCCGGTCCGACCTCCTTCACCTCCTTGGGGGTTGAACTTGGTTCTGTCAAAATTGATGGGTCCACCCTTTGAGCCTATCCACAAAGCAACCTTACAACACCTTACGTGGAAGGTAGCTTTCTTGGTAGCTATCAGCTCAGCTCGTAGGGTGAGTGAGATACAGGCCCTATGTTCTAAAGAGCCCTACTTGGTTTTTCATCTCAATAGGGTAGTCCTCAGGACTCATCCTTCCTTCCTTCCGAAGGTGGTCTCTGATTTTCATGTAAATCAATCTATTTCTCTTCCGACCTTTTTTCCCAATCCCTCCACTCCAGCTGAGAGGGCTCTACATTCGTTAGACCTTAAAAGGGTTTTATCTGGACAGGTCGAAGCCATTGAGGAAGTCTGATCAACTATTTGTTAATTATGGTTCGATCAGAACAGGTTTCCCAGCATCAAAGCGGTCCATCTCCAGATGGATAGTGCATGCATCAAATTGGCTTACCAGTTGGCACAGAAGCCTCTTTGGTCCGCTCCCAAAGCTCATTCAACTAGAGGAAAAGCAGCTACGACTGCTTTCCTCCATAATGTACCGCTCTCTGAGATCTGCAAAGCAGCCACTTGGAGATCAGTGCATACATTTACAAGGCATTACTGTCTTGACTCAGATACTAGAGCGGACGCTCAAGTAGGTCAAGCCTCCTTGAGGAATCTGTTCAACAGCTGACTTTTCGGTTGTTGTTAACAAGGTCACTGCTTTTCTCATTTGTCTGCAGGTGGATGTTGGGCTTGCTATTCTATTCAGTGCTTATGACTATTGATGAGGATCCCCTGGAAGAAAAGGATAAGTTACTTACCTGTAATCCTAGTTCTCTTCCAGGGGTATCCTCATCAAAGTCATAAGCAACCCACCCACCTCCCCAGGCAAATGAGATTATTTCATTGTTAAATATTATCTTGGTGCCCTGATCTTCAGGGTTACGCAAAGAACAACTGACCTAACTGTCACCCCTGAGGCATGATGGGAAGCTAGGGGTCATGGCTGCCTTAAAGGCACGGTGCCAGTTTTTATGAAAGATTGCTTTCATTTTCTAAGTTGGTTTACAATGCAGCCTGTAGGCTAACAATGCCTGTTTCTTCTTTTGCAGTTTACTCATGAGATTTACTCATTAAAAACAGAGTTCAAGTGCATCTTGCCCTCATGTGTTTTTATACATGTATTATGTATATTTGCAAAAGCAATTTTGTGTTTTATTACATTGTTTAACCTCCTATGAGAGCTGCATTGATACTAGAAAAAATGATATATGTTTTTATATATATAGAGCTGTATATATATATGTTTTTCATATATAATTTTTATTATTTCCGGGGTCCCCGCACATAAGCGGGAATATTCAGTGCTTATGACTTTGATGAGGATACCCCTGGAAGAGAACTAGGATTACAGGTAAGTAACTTATCCTTACTGCAACAGAAACCCACTTATCTACACTTCCTAAAAAAGGAGAAATTCAAGATGCTCATATTGGCTCAGGTCTGGTCTTCCCTGACCCAGGAAACAGGATGGTAGCGTTGGATTTGGCAGGAAGCATATTTTTACATCCCCGTCCACCTGCCAAGAAACGTTACCTGCGTTACACGGTGGGCCACAAGCACTTTCAGTTCATGGTGCTCCTTTTTGCCTTACCTGCGCCACTTGGTTGTTCACTAAGGTGATGACGGTGGTTGCAGCTCATCTGCGGAGATCAGGAGTACCAGTCTTTCCCTATCTCGACGATTGGCTGTTGAAGGCGGGCTCACTCCAGGCTGTCGTCTCCAACTTCAGAATACGGCAGACTTCCTGCATTTATTGGGGTTCAGTATCAATGTGCCGAAGTCACACCTGACTCCCTCTCAGACACTCTCTTTTATTGGAGCTGTTCTGGACACTGTGCAGTTTTGGGCCTACCCTCCCGAGCGGCGAGTCCAGGATATTCAGGGTACGATACTGATGTTTTAACCTCTATCCTGGATTTTGGTGAGAATGACTCTGAGGCTGCTCATGGCCTCTTGCACGTGACACATGCCAGATGGCATATGCGGGCTTTGCAGTGGGACCTGAAGTTCCAGTCGGCACAGCATCAGGGGAATCTCTCCAACATGGTCCAGATCTCCGATGAAACTGCACGAGACCTGCAGTGGTGGCTGACGAACCGCGATTGGGTCAGAGGCAGTCCCCTCTCCCTTCCCCACCCAGATCTCACAGTAGTGACAGATGTGTCGCTCCTGGGATGGAGGGCCATCTGGGAGAGGTGGAGATCAGAGGACTCTGGTCTCCGGCAGAATCCGGACTCCACATCACCTTGCTGGAGCTTCGTGCGATTCGCTTGGTGTTGAAAACGTTTCTTCCTTCAATCAAGGAAAATCTGGTTCAAGTGTTCACAGACAACACCACCGCCATGTGGTACTGCAACAAACAGGGCGGAGTAGGGTCGTGTACTCTGTCAAGAGGCCATGCGTCTCTGGACATGGCTGGAACAACAGGGCATTTCCCTGGTGGTTCAATACCTGGCAGGTTTCCTGAACACCAAGGCGGACGAACTCAGCCATCAATGCCTAGCGGATCACGAGTGGTGGCTCCATCTGGAGGTGGCGCATGGTCTCTTTCAGCAGTGGTGAGAGCCTTGGTTAGATCTGTTCGCCTCCACAGAGAATGTGAAGTGTCAGCAGTTTTGTGCTTTGGAGTTTCTAAAGCAGCTGTCACTCGGAGAAGCTTTTCGTCTCGAGTGGAGCTCAGGCCTCCTGTACGCCTTTCCACCCATAGCACATCTGCCTATAGTTCTCAAGAAGATCAGGAACGACTGGGCCTAAGTCATCCTTGTGGTTCCGGACTAAGCACGGAGAGTCTGGTATCCCGAGCTTCTGCAAATGAGCATCGATCCTCGGATCAGGCTGCCCCTTCGGGAGGATCTTCTGTTGCAGCAGCAGGGGAGGGTTCTCCACCCAAACCTGTCCACTCAATGCCTTTCTTGCTTGGAGATTGAGCGGCAGCAGTTGATAGCTTTCAACATTCCTCCCGAAGTTTGTACTCATTTTCTGGCTTTTCCCTCAACTAAGACGGTATACGCCTGCTGGTGGCAGAAATGTGGTAAATATTGTACAGAGAAGTCTATCAACCCTCTTTATGCTTCCCTCTCCGATGTTTTACTTTTCATTTTGACCCTTGCCCAGCAGGGCTGTTCTCTGGGCACCCTGAAAGGGTATTTGTCTGCTTTGCTGAGGTTGCCAGACCAACCCTCTTTATTTAAGTCACCCATTCTAGATAGATTCTGTAGGAAAGTAGGATCTGCTTTCATGGTTACCCTCACTTTTTGCTGGTGTCAGTATGTTTTACTGACTAGTCTGACTGGAATCCTGCTAATCAGGACCCGTCACTGTGCTTCCTCCCTAAATTTGGCATGATAAGTACTTTTGTACCTCCACAATTGGCTACTGGTGTACCTCTGTAAGTCCCTAGTATACGATACTGAGGTACACAGGGCATAGGTACACCAGGGGTCTCCCATGGACTGCAGCATGTATTGTGCCACCCATGAGAGACCATTCAAAATGTGACTACATGCCTGCCATTGCAGCCTGTGTAAGCTGGTGCTAGCACCACTTACGACAGATATACATTTCTTATATCTGAGGTCACTACTCTTAAAACCTATAAGTCCCCACTAAGGCAGGACTTTCAATCCTGAAGGCAGGGTGCTAGATTATATGTGTGTGGGTGCCCCTGCATGAGCAGGACACCCCTACAAACTCCAGAGTCGATTCTTCAGGCTTTGTATGTGCAGTCAGCCAATTTGATACATATAGTGGCCATCCGTCATTACGCGATGACTAACTATATAGTGACTGGGCCGAACCTGGGCATGTTTGGTATCAAAAATTTTGGAATCATATGAATCGTATGATTCCATGCACTGGGGACTCCTCCGGGAAGCCCCCAGTACTCCCGGTAACAGCCTTCCAGGGTCTGCTAGCAAGCTAGTACTGCTGCCGGCCACAGACCCGATTCTGCCCTCCTGCTGCCGAGCTCGAGCAGGGAAAGGTAGACCAATAGGTTTCCTGACACTGGGAGGTGTGAACACCTCCCAGACAGGACTTAGTGTATTGGGCTAGGGGCGCTTGCCAGCGCCACCAGACTGCTTTGAAGGGCACATTCGGTGCCCTCCTTGCATACTCCGGTTTGAGCCAGTTCAGGGAGTCCTTGGCTCCCGCTCTGGCGTGAAACTGGACAAAGGACATGGGAGTATCCTCCTCTCTGTCCAACCCCTCCTCTGGGAGTGACCTATGAGTCGTCCTTACCACTTTCTTAGGGTATAAAAGGGCTCACCTGTGGGGGTGGGTCCTCAGATTCATCGTGGGACACGACTCAAGCCTGAAACCACAATACTCTCTACCGTCTGGACGCTTGGACTTCGCCTGGAACCGAGACTTCATCAAGGAAGACTCCTGGTCTCGCTGTTCTGCAAGTCTTCTTTGTTGTCTGTGTCTGTGCTTCTTCTCGGATCTTCAACATACCTGTGGGCATCAAGGACACCCGAAGTAATCTCCCTTGGAGTGAAGGAGTCACTCCCCTGCATCTGCAGGCACCGCAACAAAGTTGACCGGGCTGCTGCTCCTGACATCCCACGGACTCCGAAAGGCTCAACAACACAGTTGGTGGTTCTTCAACTCCCTAAAGGCCTGACCTGTCTTCTCAGCAAGTTTGAGGCCAGTATCCCTCGTCGGAACCGCTGGAACATAACCCCTGTTCACCGTGTTGACTTGCTGTTGCCAAGGCTTTTTGACTCTGTCCTCCAGAGATCTTCGGGCTACAAGAAGCTCCAGCATCTCTTCCTGCCAAGATCTTTGTCCTCACCGCATCCTCTGCACCGTGGGCCTTCTTCTTTGGTGAGCTGTTTCTGGTCCTCTTGCGACTCCTGTGCCTTTGGCCTGTGGGCCCTCTCGAGGGTCTTCTCTTGCTTCAGTGGGCTCCCCTGCTTGCTCGGGGCCAGCTCTGACTCTCCTGCACTTGGAGAGTCCCTTGGACCTTGCTGGTCCCAACGTTGCTCCTTCATCGTTTACCACATCTGTTGCTGCTGCCAAGGCTTGTTGGTGCTCCTGCCGGACACCGACCCCCTGGTTCTCGACTACCAAAGTGGGACAGCTCATGCACGGCTCCTGGTCTTCACAGCTGCAGTGACAAGGTCACCGTCATCACTCCTGCATCACCCGTCATCGGTGGTCATTGCTCTTCCGTGCCTCCTGGTCACCTCCGAGTGACATAGACTCTGTCCCCTCTGCTTGCAGGTTCTTCTCTTCTAGAATCCACCCTTGGATTCCACCGGACTCTTGTACAGTATACGGCAGCGTCATCTTTACTGAAGTCCTCCATTGTGGTCTACGGTGATTTCCAACGTCACTTCGCACCTATGCACCTGGCTTCCTTGGTGTAGGTATCCTGGTTCCTGGGGTATACATGGGTGGGGTGACTCTTCAACATCTGTCTTCCACTGTGTTTCTTCAGGGTCCTCTGGGAAGCGTCCTTCTTCAAAACTGCAACCGTGACTTTCCAGTTGACCTGAATTGAGTACACGGCGGTGTTTCCACTCTGCACACAGCCTCCGTGGGGTTCCTGGGGACTTACCTTGAGTGGTTCCTTGTGTCTCCAGCTCTTCTAAGTCTCCTGGTCCAAGTCCCGACTTTGGTCGCAGTTCGCATTCCACTGTCTTAGCAAATGGTTTGGTCTCCTCCTGGAGACCATTGTGTATTGTGCTTACTTAACTCTTGCAATTGAAGTATTATTGTGTATTTGTGTTGATATCTCCGGGTAGGAGATATACCAATGTGTTAGTGAGTGTTGTGTAATAAAGAGACATTTTTATAACTACACTGTGTGGTTCTTTTTCATTTAACCTACACTATATAATTAGATCTGGTAAAACAAGCTGCTTAACACTCCTTCTGGACTAAGCCTGAAGGCTGCTCTCCACAGATACAACTTAGAGAGCTTTCCATGGTTGTCTAAGACCACTACAATCACCGTAAGGGTTGTCTGGAGTAGTACAAGGTGCTTCACTTAAATAAGTGTGCACCATATACTAAACCAGCCTCCTACAGATTCCTAAAAGGCCTTGTACATATGTTTCCACCTTCATTATGCTTCAGTGGGACCTTAATTTGGTTCTCACCTTTCTCATGTGTGCTCCTTTCGAGCCCCTGCACAATTGCCCCCTCCGGCTGCTTACGATAAAAACAGCCTTTTTAGTGGCAATCACATCTGCCAGGACAGTGAGCAAGCTGCAGGCTCTATTGTCCAAGCCTCCTTTTTTGACAATATTCCCTGACAAGTTGGTGCTTCGCACTAGAGCCTCTTTCCTCCTGAAAGTGGTAACACCTTTCCATGTGGGACAATCTGTCACCTTGCCCACTTTCTACGCTCCTCCACATCCCTCTAAGGAAGAGGAGCGACTTCACGGTCTAGATACAAAAAGTGTGTAGTCCTTCTACCTTGATCGCACGAAAGAGTTCCGGGTGGACGACCAACTCTTCATGGGGTATGTTGGTGCGAAGAAAGGTCGGTCAGTGCAGAAAAGGGCCATCTCACGATGGGTAGTTCTCTTCATCAAGATCTGCTACACTTTGGCAAAGAAGCAGCCTCCTGAAGGCTTAAAAGCTCATTCCACCAGAGCTAAAGCTGCTACCACTTAGTTAGCACGTGGAGTCCTAGTCCTGGAAATCTGTCAGGCATCCCTGCACACATTTACCAAGAATTACTGCCTAGACAGTCAGGTCCGCAGGGACGGCCATTTTGCCCGTTAGGTCCTGCAGGACTTTCTAGTCTGGAGCATGTCCGCAGCCCCTCCTCTGGGGATGGTATTGCTTAGGTATCTATTCAGAGGTAAGTAATCTGCGGCTACATGTCTCTATCAGATGGACAAGTTACTTATCTTCGGTAACGCCTTATCTGGTAGAGCCAGTATATAGTCGCAGATTCCTTACCGACCCACCTATCCTCCCCGCACAGCGGACAAGTTTCTAGGGTCAGGGTTGTTCCCTTCCAGGGCCCTAGTTTTTATACACACCAATCTCAGTACTCTTAATGGCTGCGCATTTTTGGCATGGAGTCCTGAAAAGTAACTAATGCCAGGGCGCCGAGGTGGCGCCTATATAGGTGACGTCGATGTCACTTCCGGTACGGACGACGCCGTCACGCGTAGCCGACAGACGCCACCTGCCGGTGGGCAGGGGTATATCTATAAGAAAAATCTTCCGGATCCAGTCCGACACCTAGGAAATTCAAAGGTAAGGAATCTGCGGCTAGATACTGTCAACCAGATAGGGCGTAACCGAAGGTAAGTAAATTCCACTCTAGAATTTTTTCTTATGCTGAAAAAGTTTGCAACTGGTGTCTGATTCTGGATGGTTATGCATTAAAAAAATACCTGAAAAAATACGTTTTTCAGATGTCCACATAACAAGAGGCTCTTCCATTCATTGGAAAAGCATTTTTTGGCCTCAGTAGATTTTGAGGACGCTTATTTCAATTTACCAATTTATCTTTCTCATAGGACGTTCCTTAATTTTATGGTAGCTAAAGTCAGCAAGAATATTCACTAAGTGTATGGCTCTATGAGCACCTTGTCAGTTTATCCTTAGCTGGACAATTGGCTAAAAAAACAAGACCAGCACCATTTCATTTCTAGGCGTGCATTGTGTTTCAGAAACCAACATTGTTCCTTCCGGCATTGGGTCTGGCTCTAAATATAAAGAAATCATGCATGGTTCCATCCAAGGCGTTTCTTGGGAGTAAAAATCCTTACAAGTGAGATGAAAGTATTTCCCTCAAAAAAAAAGAAGCCGCCAGCTTCTACAATTGGCTTCCATGTCCCATCTCAGAATATTGTGACTGTAAGGAAATGAAACATGTTACTGGGTTGTATGTCATTGTTCATACTTCTGGTTCCTCATTGTCATCTCACAATGACAGGAGTAATCAAATTCGCAGTGTGTCAGGAGGAATGAGTGGCACAACATATCAGATTGCTAAGAATAATGAAGGACTCTCCCAATTGGTGAAAGATAGAAGACAACTCGTTGGCAGGTCAGACGCTGGTTCCTTTGGATCCACAGATATATTTTGTTGACAGAAGTCTCGTACTTGAGATAGGAGGCTCATTTAGGCAACCTTCATGTGGGAAGGAAATGGTCTCCATCGGAATTCAATCTATATATAAATGTCTTGCAGCTCAGTGGAATGACACTGGCTTGCAAATATTGATTTGAATGGAAAACACAACAATGTACTATACCCCCAAAGAGGGCAGGAACATGGTCTCTTTAGTTATTGTTAGACGATCCAAAACTCTGACATTGGTGGATCTGCGCTGAAATGAAAGAGTCTTATATAGGTACCATTAAGCTAATTCGAGGTAGAAGATAACCGTTGAATTGCTCTTTATTCCATGTGCTAGGATCACATCAGAACTGCCTTGGAATTTTGTGTTCCTTTAATACTTTTGACAACAGTGGCCAAATTAATAAAATGCTTGGTGATGCAATAATAGAAATACCTCGAAATTTCATTTTCAGTGATTTTTGGTTGATCCCTTTATTTAGCTGGGGAATTCTTTCATGTTTTCATTTATGTTTTCATCAACAACTACATTGTGCAGATGAGACCACTTGTCCTAGTATCATTATCTTGATGAACCAAACTGGAATTCTTTGTATGTTGATTGTGGGAGAGCGTTGTTCTTTTTTGCTGTCTCAACCAACCTTTATTTTTCTTTTGCCCTTTTCTTGTAGGCAACGGAGTTGCTGGTAGAGAAGGCTTTAAGCAGCGTGTCTGGGCCTCTCAGCCCTGGGGATGCCTTGCGTAGAGTTTTGGAATGTATAGCCAGTGGGACTCTATTAACAGGTTAGTTCTTAATCTATAATTTATCCCTTTTTTTCCGATTCAGGCAGGTGAATGGTAATATTTCCTGGATTGAAATCTTGAACGAAATCACTAGGTAAATTAGAAAAATCAACCGGTTTCTAGGTCACCTTACCAGAGGTAGAGGAAGCAATCAGGCAAAGCTCAGGCGGCTAAGCCCCAGGACCAGAAGTAGTCCCTATTGCCCTCATCAAATACCATGTTAATTTGTGGGATCCCCTCAACACAAATGTGTTTAATAGCTCTCTGTGGCTCCTGGGCCCTCTCCTTCCCAAATTTAAGAAAGGAGACCGCATGTCACCTAAATGTTATCGACCCATCTCCTTGATAGACAGCACAGTCAAAATATTTGGAAGGGTGGTAATCAATCGATTACTATCTTGGGCTAATTTAAACAATATTCTGAGTTCCTATCAATTTGGTTTTCATGCAGGGCTGGGTACTGTGGAGCACTGCCTGAATTTACATCAGATTGTAGGAAAGTAAACCATTGCCAAGTACTGTACCTGGCATTTATGGACCTATTCACAGCATCTGATTGTGCAAATAGAACCAATCTTTGGTTGATGCTGTTAGATCGGGGGTTGAGATGTCATTGGTGAATTTTCTGAACAACCTGCATGAGAACGCAGCTGTGAGAGTTTGTTTCGGCCCGGCAGACGAAATAACAGACAACCTCTCGCTTGCTAGAAGGGTGCGTCGTGGAAGTATTCTTGCCCCACTGTTGTTTATCATTTATATCAACAATTTGAGTTCTTTTTTGATTGATACTATCAGGGATAACTCGAGGATTGCCAACAAGTCAGTACCAGCATTGCTAAATGCAGATCTCTCTGTACTTATCGCATGGACACCTAAGGCTCTCCGTAAGTTAGTGGAGTCCATATTGACTTAAATGATACCTTGGGCCCGTGCACTAATTTTGGAAAGTCACATGTCATGGCCTGCGGTCCATCTATAGATCTATATATATCTATATGGCCCCGTTAGCAAAGATTGCAGAACACTTTGGCTTTGAGATTATATCTTATGCTGACGATACCCAGATAATGTTTACTCTAGGCCAAGACTTGATAACAGCAAAAAATCGCTTTGCATCAGGAATGCTAGCAATTTCCAACTGGATGACGGAAAACTGTCTTCAGCTAAATCCAGAGAAGACAGAGATCATGCTGCTGGGTAAAGCCCCCTCCATTTGGTCGGATGAATGGTGGCCACACCAACTGGGTACCGTTCTGGTGCCCAAACTAACTATAAAGAATTTAGGCATAAAACTAGATCAACCACTTACGATGAAAGATCAGATTGCGGCAACCACGAGCGCTTGCTACTACAATCTACGCCTTCTGCGCAGAATCTTTCCTTTCCTCCCCATGACAGTTCGGAGAATGCTGGTCCAGGCTATGGTGATAAGCAGACTGGACTATGGAAATGCTCTCCTAGCAGAAGCTAGTGAATCACTGTGTAACAATCAAGGAAGTCTCGTAGACAGCTCTTGTGGTTGGTAGTTTATTCTCCAAGTTACATCTTAGTAAGTTCCAATGTAAGCCCCACCAGGAGCAGCCTCATGGCTGCTCAGCCCATCTTCTCCAACTGCTCTCTCACCAGTACAAACATTCCTCACATTCCAAATGACATCATATTGTTAGAGCATCAGGGCAGGGAAGATGCATTACTTAAGCAGATTACTACAGCTAGTGAATCACTGCTTTCCAAACTCCAGGTGGTCCAGAATACGGCGGTCAGGCTTACCCTGAACCGCCCTTCTGGAACTCCCTCAGCGCCCCTACTGAGGGAACTACACTGGCTTCCAGTGAAGAAACGTTCCCATTTCAAGATCTGCTGCCTCACCTACAACGCCTTAAAAAGGAAAGGTCCGTTTTATCTTCAAAAAAAGTTAACGGCCTATGCCCCAAGGCGAAATCTTAGATCTAGCGACAAAGCCTTACTATGTGTCCCTCGTATTCACCAAAAACACATGGGGGGCAAGGCCTTCTCATATCTCGCGCCAAAATACTGGAACAAACTTCCATTAACCCTGCGATCCATCCCCACATATATCAAATTTAGGAAATCACTAAAAGCACACTTATTCTGATTTCTTTCGCATGCACCTCCTGTCAGGATCCGAAACAGCGCTGGGATGCCCCCGGGTGAGTCGAGCGCTATAGCAAATGACGATAACATAACAAACATTTCCAAGTTAACGGTTAGTGGTCAATCTCGGAGCAGTGTGTCTGATTTCAGCTACCCAGGGATTGTCTTTGATTCCATAGATTTTTGGCAGCAACAGGTTAACAGCTCCTGCTTGAAGCTCAGTAGGGAGGCCTGGAGTATTCTCTTAGTTACCTCAGTCCACAAGAAGGGGAGATCTTCTCCCCTTATTGGACTATTTACAGGACCCAACATGGTACCGCAGTTCTGTATGGTGCTGGGGTTTGGGGTTATCACAACGTTAGTGCCCTGCAGGTTGAGGAAAACCACATATGGAGGCGGCTCCTTGGCTTTTCCCCTTCCATTCTCATTTCATCATTTACTCAGAGCTAAACCTGGAGTACATAGCTGACAAAGCTAGGCTGGCCCCACTGTTGCTCTGTGTCAGCATCTGGTCTAACCCTGAAGCCGGCTTAAATGGGGGGCATCATTATAGACTGCCTTAGTATGGATAAGGGCCTTTCCATCCCCTGGTTGGGATATGTTTTAAAAACCTTAAATTATTTGGGCCTGCTTGGAATGTTTAATGCACCTGGCACTTTAAAAAAGAGCAATAATTAAAAAATTTGATAGAAACATGTAGCCACAGATTCCTTACCAGTGAACTTCCAGGCTGGATCCGGAAGATTTTTCTTAGAAGTACCCCTGCGCGCTGTTAGGTGGCGTCGGTCGTCGTCGTAATGTCTGCATCGTCTATATAGGTGCCACCTCGGCGTGCTGACTATTTTCTTTCTGCGCTAGTCAGCGCAGATCCGTCGAAGAAAGCTACCCCCTCTCATTTTTTGACAGACATTTTTCGAATTAAAAAAAAAAAACATTTCGGTGTGTAGGATGTTCAAAAAGACCTCTTGGTTCAAACCGTGTGGCTCCTGTCACCGCGCCATGTCAGTTACGGACCCCCACCTCGTGTGCCTGGAGTGCGACCACAACCCCGAGTCGTGCTCCGACTCCCGGGCCATGGCGCTGACAGCTTGTGGGAGCGTCCCTTAAGCTGCTTGCAGTCCAGCGCCTTGCAGATCTCATTCCCGCATCCGGTCTCGCACAAGAGGAAGGTGTGAACACCACTCCGGGGGATCCAAGATTCGTCCTCCCATTCGAAATCTTCAAAGGAGTCAGGTAAGAAGCATCATAAGAAACACAAGAAGTCGAAGCATGCTTCGACTTCGCCCCATCCGTCACCCGACGAGATGGAGGAGTCTCACGTTGGAGTCCCTGCTCCACGGAGCAGGTGCCCGCGTCGGCTCCGCGTTTTCATCCCCTTCCGGTATCAGGAGCGACCCCTGCCCAGTTAAGAGTTTTATGACACCATGTGCGCCATATTTGGGCGGCCTGACCCTGCCGGCGTGCCTTCGGGTCCTGCAGGCTCAGCGGAAGGAGCTCCTCTGGGTTGCGCGCAGTACTCATTCGACCGTCCCTGGCACTGCATACGACGCAGAGATCCTTAACGTCGCCGGCAGCGCCAGCCCCATTCTTATCCCCGACGACACGGAGTCGGTCAGGCGTCCACCGGCGCCGATGGAGCCTTTGGGCTCTATTTCGTATCCTTAGCCTTATTAGAAAGGGCTTGGATTTGAGGAATATTGGGAGGGGGCGCAGGACCCCTTAGAATTCCTGCCTTACACAGAAGAAATTTCATGGCATAATCTCCCTTCCTAACCTGGCTAGGGAGTAGGGAGCTTCCTTCTCCATTGTGGTGCGTAGGGCTGCAGTGATCTTGGACCTGCAGTTTCCTACTGTGGCAGTCAAGACCAATGTCTTGACAGAGGTCCTGCAGCCTGGTGTCTCCACTACGGAACCCTTGCTGCCATTTAATGAGGCCTCAACTGATGTTCTTCTGTGGACCTGGTCCAAACCCAGCACCGGGGATCCTGTGAATAGAACAATTACCCGCCACCACCGACCTGCACTGGGCGACCCAGCTTCTTACATTTCACCCAACCTCCGAAAGCTTGGTGGTCCAAGCTTCTACTTCCAATGGCAAATTCCCTTCTGCACCCCAGATAGGGAATCCAAGAGGCTGGATAGCTTCGGAAAGAAAACATTTTCTTCCACCAGCCTAGCATTGCAATCAGTAAACATCACATGCCTATTGGGCCATTACTCCCATTCACTGTGGGAGACGGTTGTGCAAGTGCTGCCACAAGTCCCAGAGGAGGCCCGGGCTGTCCTCTCAAAAGCTGTTGTAGACGGGAGGGATGCAGCAAAGTTTACTATACGCTGTAGCCTTGACAAGACAGACTCGCTGGGCAGAGCGATTTCCTTGACTGTGGCAGTTAGACACCACGCCTGGCTTCCTGATGGACATGCCCTTTGATGGCTTTCGTCTCTTCGGAGACAGGGCGGACGCAGCGCTAGAGCGCTTCAAGGAGTCGCGGGCTACAGCAAAGTCCTTGGGCCTCTCAGCATCCTCTCGTCCTGCGTCCGCCTTTCGCTCCTTTTGTGGCTACGAAAGGCGTTTCCAACCGCGCCAGCCCTACCCTAGCCAGAGGACTGCGCAAATCCCGCAACCTCTGCGTGGTTGTGGTTTGTTCTGATCCCGTGGGTCAGGCGGCCAGAAGTCCGGTCCGGCCACAATGCCCTCTCACTCCTCCGCCTCCAAACCTTCCTAGTCCTATCCTCCCAGATCATGGGCATCCAGTTGGTGGAAGGATACGGCATCACCTCCACCACTGGCGGTACATCACCTCGGACAGGTGGGTTTTGCAAATAGTCCGAAGGGGTTACTCCCTCCCATTAGATACTACCTCTCCCTCCATGCCTCCAACATACGATTGGCTGACCGCCTTGCTTTGCTTCGAGAGGAAGTCAAGACTCTCTTGGCCAAGGGAGCTAGCAAGAGGGATCCAGTGCCAGACGTAGGTTGTAGTTGCTATTTCCGCTACTTTCTGGTCCCCAAAAAGGATGGAGGCCTTCGTCCTATCCTCGACCTCAGAACCCTCAACTACTTCCTCAAGAAAGAAGTTCAAGATGCTCAATCTTGCTCAGGTTCTGTCTGCTCTGGACCTGGAAGACTGCATGGTAGCTTTGGACTTTCAGGATGCTTATTTCCATATTCCCGTCTTGCCTGCCCATTGCCGCTACCTGCGGTTTACGGTGGGCCATGAGCACTTTCAGTTCACGGTGCTCCCCTTCGGCCTCACCAGTGCCCCTCAGGTGTTCACCAAAGTGATGGCGGCGGTCGCAGCTCATTTGCTGAGATCAGAGGTGTAGGAAAGTAGGATCTGCTTTTATGGTTACCCCCACTTTTTGCCTGGTGCTATGCTGTTTCTGACTAGTCCGACTGGGATCCTGCTAATCAGGACTCCAGTCTCTGTGCTTTCTCCCCTAAATTGGTTATGGTGAGTACTTGGGTACACCCCAGATTGGATACTGGTGTATCCTTATAAGTCCCTAGTATATGGTACTGAGGGACCCAGGGCATAGGTACACCAGGGGTCCCCCATGGGCGGAAGCATGTATTATGCCACCCATTATAACTACAGGCCTGCCATTGCAGCCTGTGTAAGATGGTGCTAGCACCACTTACGACAGATGTTTCCCTATATCTGAGGTCACTGCACTTAAAACCTAGAAGTCATCCCTAAAGCAGGCATTTGATTTGATTTAAATTTATTAAGCGCAACAATTACCCGAAGGCGTCAAGGCGCTTTCAATCGTGAAGGCAGTCGGTTCTAAGTGTGAGGGTGCCCCTGCATGAGCAGGACACCCCTACAACCTTCGGACCCATTCTCCCGGGTTGTAAGTGCAGCAGCAATTACGCTATATAGAGTGGCCATGCGTCATTACGTGATGGCTAACTCTAAACTGGCTGTAACAAACCCTGTCATGTTTGGTATCAAACATGTTGGAATCATACCCCCACACCGTAAACTATGTTGGAATCATACCCCCACACCGTAAATGGTGTGGGGGTATGATTCCATGCACTGTAAAGCTCCTCCTGGAGGCCCTCAGTGCTCCTGGTACCAGTCTTCTAGACCCAGACAGCACAACATGGTTGCTGCCGACCAGAGACACGATTCTGCCCTCCTTCTGCTGAGCCAAGCTCGAGCAGGGAAAGGCTGGACAACAGGTATCCTGTCACAGGGAGGTGTGACCACCTCCCAGACAGGGTTTAGTGTATTGGGACAGGGTGGGAGCGCTTGCCAGCACTACTCAGTCCGCTTGAAGGGCACATTTGGTGCCCTCCTTGCATAGTTCTGTTCAAACCAGCTCAGGGAGCCGTTGGCTCCCGCTCTTGCGTGAACCTGGACAAAGGACATGGGAGTATCCTCCCCACTGTCCGACCCTCCCCTGGGAGGGAACCTTGAATTGTCCCAACCCTTTCCTTAGGGTACTTAAGGGCTTACCTGTGGGTGGGCCCCTAGATTTGTCGTGGGACAAGATACATATCAAGACACCACTTCTTCGACCGTCTGGGCACTCTGGACTTCGCTCTGGGCATCAAGACTGCAACTGGGAAGACTCCTGCTTCTCCTGGTCTCGTCGCCCTGTTCGTCTGCTACAACGTCCGTGCTTGTGTGCCATACAGGAACCTTCCAAGGCCTGTGAACATCCAAGATACCTGACGGAATCTCCCTTGAAGTGAAGGAGGCATCTGCAGGCACTGCGACAAAGCTGACTGGTCTGCTGATCCCGAGCTCCTACAGACTCCGAAAGGCTCAGCAACACAGGTGGTGATTCTTCACATCCCTTGAGGCCTGCCCTGTCCTCTCACCAAGTTTGAGGATAGTATCCCTCGTCGGAGCCGCAGGAACCGAACCCCTGTGCACTGCGTCGACTTGCCGTTGCAAAGGCTTGTTGGCTTCCTTCCACCAAGGTCTTCGGGCTCCAAGTAGCCCCAACCTCAAGCATCTCCAGTGACCAAGATCTTTGTCTTCACCACATCACTTGCACCGTGGGCCTGCATCTTTGGTGAACTGCTCAAGGTCCACTCGCGACTAAAGTGCCTCCGCCCTGTGGGTCCTCTTGAGGGTATTCTTTGAATTCAGTGGACTCCCCTGATTGCTCGGCCTGCCCTGACTCCCCTGCTTGTGGTGATGAGTCGCCTGGACTTTGCTGGTCCCGACACCTTAACTTCTTCACTTTCCACTTTGGTTGCAGTTGCAAAGACTTGTTGGTGCTCGTGACGGTCGCGACCCCTCAACTCTCGACATCCAACGTGGGACAGCTCGTGCTCGGCTCCTAGTATTCCACAGCGGCGCCTGGTCCGCACAGCTGCAGCTCCAAGGTCACCGTCGGCTCTCCTGCAACACCCGACATCGGTGGGCATTCGTCTTCCTGGTCACTCCTGAGTGACATAGATTCTGTCTCCTCTGCTTGCAGGTACTTCTCATCTTGAATCCACCTTTGGGTTCCACCGGTCACTTTCACCTTATCCAGTATTGGGGTATCTTTCATAGATTCACATGCCTGAATCATTCCCCGTCGTCGAGATGGGAGCCCCACGGTAAAATACAAAAGTAGTGCCATAGATAATAAATAGGCTAACAGAGGCCAAGGGCCCAGCATTAGTAGCCTATCTGCGTCCTTATAGGAAAAAGGACTAAAAATGATCTCCAACCAATCAGCTACCAGCACCCTCTAGAACACTCCCAGCAGAGGCAAGTTCTCCTCAGATTTTCACCGCACGTCATGTGGAAGGGAGTCTCCCTGAGTGCTACTCAGTTTTCTCTTCAGTTTTTCTGGAAAGTCATGTCTGACTATAAAGGCCTCTTCCGCCCCTGCAGGACCTGTGAGAAGAAGAGGGTCCATGTAGACGACCTACATAAAGATTGTCTTTACTGCCTCTACCCTAAACATGAGGCAAAAGACTGTAAGATCTGCCGTACCTTTCCCAGCAAGACTCTCGGGGATAGAGAGGCAAGATTATTATTATGGCTCAAATCTTCCAAAGAAAGACCTCCTTCGGCTGAGGAAGAGGACCGAGCTTCCACTTCTAGTAAGAGAGCTAGATCACAGGAACGCTCTTCAGGTGAGGGAAGGAAGCATATTAAAACTTCCCATGATAAACCTGTTCATAAGGAGAAAAGCTCTAAGCATTCCTCTGAGCCAGCGTCGTCTCCGCCATCTGCCTTACTCACAGAGCGTCCAAGATCATCATCTACTAGCTCTGTAAGTAGAAAACACCAAAAATCTGTGTCGACGACGACTGTTTCTTCATCGTCGACGATATCTGTCACATCGTCGACGCCATCGTCTACGGCAACGGTAACAACAACAGCTATCTCTTCTCCTATTTTCTCTACTAAGATAACCATTATTAAAAGACCGTCGTCGACAGCCGTCGACGACTCATCGGCGACGAAGAAATCGTCAGTGAAACCACCGTCGACTAAGACACCGTTGACGACCATACCGTCGACGACTGCATACCAGTTCCATCATAGGCAAGAACCTCGCCATAGAGAGATGGCGCATTTTCCTCCACAACTCATACAGGATTTACAGGCTATGTTGGCTGTTTATCGCCAAAGGTTTCCTCCTCAGCAAGTTCCGACTGAGAACCCACTCCCTCAGGTGGTGGTTCCTTCTCCAGTACCAGAGCCTGCTATGCCCAGTACTCCGGCGCCAGTGGGAAGTCCACCTAACCCTAATCAGCAGGACGATTCCTCTTCGGATGAAGAGGTAGAGGAGGGTGAATTGCCGGATCACACCACTCCGGATCCCTGGGATGATTATATAATCCCGACACCATCTCCACCTCTGCATTTGCCCTCCGATTCTCCTCCTGAGGACATTGGAGGATTCCATAATTTAATGCAGCAGGCAGCTACTAGATTCCAACTGCCCATTGCGGTCAAGCAGACAGACTGCTTCTTACATGATTTTAAAGAGGATACTAGGAAAATCGTACGCACTATTCCCTTTATTGATTACATCTGGCAGGACGGTCTGAAGATCATGAAGACACCAGCATCCATACCGGCTGTGCTACCTCGTGTGGAGAAAAAATATCGCGCTCCAGAGGACAGTCCATCGTGTCTCGTAGGACACCCAAGACCGGAATCGGTCATTTCTCAGGCCGCACAAAGGCGGTCAAAGAATCCTGCAACGCCCATTACCACTCAGACAGAGAGGGACGTTGTATGGACCTTATGGGGAAAACATTTTCTGCGATGGCAGCGGCGACAATTAGAGCAGCTAATGCCTTGGCAATCGTTGGCCGCTACGACCGTCAGATGTGGTCAGATATGGCGGCATTGATGAATCTCATTCCTGAGGAGCAAAGGAATGAGGCCCGGAAGATTTTGTTAGAGGGCGAACGAGCTGCCTCTGAAACAATCGACTGTGCACTAGACATTGCTAATACTAGTTTTAGACAACTGGCTGGTGCAGCTGTTCTTCGACGCCAGGGGTGGCTTAAAGCTACTACCTTTAGACCTGAGGTCCAGACAAGAATCCTGGACATGGCGTATGATGGGGATTCGCTATTTGGTAAGCATATTGATGAGGCTCTGTTAGCGATAAAAAATGATACGGACACTGCTAAGTCCCTTCGGGCTCTGCAATACAGACGTGTTCCTTTCAGAGGCGCCAGAGGGAGAGGCTTCACAACTTACCGAGGTGGATATCAGTCTCAATATCGTCAGCCTTTCAATCAATCCTCGTACCGTCAGTCTTCGACGGCTGGTTTCTTCCGCCAGGGCGGCCGCAGGTGAACACAGCAACAAGGCCGTGACTCAGCCAGAAAACAATGAGCCTACCAGGGTGCCAGTCAAAATTCCCTCCCTACTCGTGGGTGCGAAAATTTCTCTTTATGCACAGCAGTGGCACAAGATCACCTCAGACCGCTGGGTGCTGGACCTGGTCACCAAAGGTCACACACTGGAATTTGTCAAGAAACCACCTACTACTCCGCCCAGGGGTCCCCCTCCCCCTCGTCTTCACGTACTGCGCAAAGAAGTCTTGATCATGCTCCTCAAGGAAGCTATAGAAGAGGTACCATCGGCACAGAAAGCAAAAGGTTTCTATTCTCGTTTCTTCCTAATCAGACAGAAGTCAGGAGAATGGCGTCCAATTCTGGACCTCCGCAAACTCAACAAGTTTCTCAAAAAGCAAACTTTTCGGATGGTAACACTTGCCGATATTCTGGGATGCCTCAACGAAGGGGATTTCATGATTTCTCTGGACATGGAAGACGCATACTTTCATATCCCTATCCATCCAGGACACCGAAAATTTCTACGGTTCACAGTGGCTGGCACCCACTATCAGTTCAAGGTGCTTCTGTTTGGCCTAAAGTCAGCGCCACGGATATTTACCAAATGCTTAGCACCAGTAGCAGCGGAGTTACGATCTCGAGGAATCCAAGTTTTTCCATACCTCGACGATTGGCTGCTCAAAGCTCCGTCGAAACAGGAGGCCAATCTCGCCACGACATCTTGTCTCCGTCTATTCACTTCTCTGGGACTCACTTTAAACCAGGGCAAATCGCACCTGCATCCAACTCGGATCATTTCATTTCTAGGAGCTTCCCTGGACACCATCCAGTGCAAAGCATTCTTATCTCAAGACCGGCAAGTGCGCCTTCAAAAGTTGGCTTTGACCATCGCAAGAAGAAAGTCAGTTTCTGTTCGAACATTCAAGTCACTCCTAGGAATGTGTTCTTCGGCAATCAATTTAATTCCTTTGGCATGGCTCAAAATGAGACCTCTACAAGAGGAATTACAGAAACAATGGCAACAAGCTCTGGGGTCTTTCGAGGATGTTATCCTGATTACTGCACGAATGGTGAACACTCTCTGTTGGTGGTCTCAAACAGCCAATCTTGCCCACGGTCTTACCTTTCTCCAGGACATCCCGGATTTTGTTTTGACGACAAACGCATCCATGGAAGGATGGGGAGGCCATCTGCAGGATTTGCAAATCAAAGGAAGATGGCTCAGATGCAGAAACTGCAACACATCAACAGTTTAGAGCTCCAAGCCATATTCCTGTCTCTGCAGGCTTTCCTTCCAAGGATAGCAGGTTCCTCAGTGCTGGTCCGAACCGACAACACGACCAGCATGTACTATGTGAACAAACAAGGAGGAACAAGATCCATGTCTCTCTCCCAACAAGTGCAAGAGTTGTGGGAATGGACAACGTTGCACGGAATATCTCTGAAGGCCGAGCATGTCAGGGGCCTACACAATACTCTGGCAGATACACTGAGCAGATCTCAATCAGGCTGCCACGAGTGGGAGTTAGAACAAACCCAAACGAACAGGATCTTGCAGACATGGGGCAAACCGGCTCTGGATCTATTTGCGTCCCAGGAGAACTAGAAATGCCGATATTATGCCAGAAGGTTCCCTCAACCGGGGTCAAGGGGAAATGCCCTTTCAATGAGATGGTCCGGGATTTATGCCTACGCTTTTCCCCCCATTCCATTAATCCCCAAAGTGATCAACAAGATGAAGTTGGAGGGCTGCCGCCTAATTCTGATTGCACTCCGTTGGCCCAGACAGTACTGGTTCCAGGAACAACTTCTATTGTCACAGGAAAGCCCCATTCGCCTTCTTCCGACACCAACAATGTTATCACAGAACAAGGGCCAGGTGATTCATCCGGATCCCAAATCCTTGCACTTGCACGCATGGCTCCTGAGTTCCTAGAGTTCAAAGACCTCAATATTTCACAGGACTGTCGCGACATTCTGGCTAAATCCCGTGCTGAAAGCACTCTCAAAACATATCGTCTCAAATGGAAGAGATTCTGCTGTTGGTGTGAAGCCAATAAACTTCATCCATTACAAGCCCCGGCTGAACAAATCTTGCCTTGCTTGCTCTCACTGGCCAAGTCTGGCCTCACCTTTTCGTCAGTCAAGGTTCACCTGGCTGCTATTTCCAGATACAGGAAGTCACCTCATACTCTGTCTTTATGTTCATCTTCTCTGATAAAACAATTCTTAAAAGGGCTCTTTCGCGCTTTTCCTCCAGTGCGCGCACCCCCTCCAGAGTGGGAACTCAATGTAGTTCTAGCGCAACTTATGAGACAACCATTTGAACCAATACATAAAGCAGAGCTGAAATTTCTCACTTGGAAGGTGGCCCTCTTGCTAGCTCTCACTTCTGCAAGGAGGGTCAGCGAGATCCAGGCCTTTACTATCAAAGAGCCTTTCTTACACTTTACGCAGAATTATGTGTCACTTCGAACAAATCCCAGGTTCATTACCAAAGTACCGACGCAATTTCACCTGAATGAGCCGGTGATGCTACAAACTTTTTTCCAAATCCATACAGCCCTGCTGAACGGGCTTTGCATTCTTTAGATGTAAAAAGATGCTTAAAAATTTTATCTTCAGAGGACAAAAACTATCAGAAAATCAGACCAATTGTTTGTTGCCTATGGTCAAGGAAAACAAGGAACCGCAGTGACAAAGGCCACAATATCCAGATGGGTCGCATCGGCCATTCAATTCTGTCACGAAAAAGCCAATAAACCTCTGACAGTGAGGGCTAAGGCGCATTCCACAAGAACTGTTGCTGGATTCACGGCACTATTTGCTGGTGTTACACTGGACAAAATATGCCGTGCCGCGACATGGAAAAATGTCCACACGTTTACAAGACATTACTGCCTCCAATCTGCACAGAGGGAGGATGCAGCGGTTGGCCAAGCTGTGTTACGCCACCTTTTTCAATAAGGCCAGAGTTTTCTCATTGAGATTTTTATATGCAATTGATATACTGTTTGTTTTCCTCTCTTTAATTATGTTGCATTTATTACTAATGTATTTTATATGTATATATATATATATATATATATATATAGATATATATATGTATATAGGGACATAAGTCATAGTTTGTATATCTTTTAGTTGTACAATATGCTTTATGTTTATAGCAACAACTTATTAGACTTTTATAAGTTTGCTATGTGGTCATAACAATGTTTGAAACCTCGAAGGTATACTGGGAGGTCTCCCGCCATCCGCAAACGACAGTACAGTAATGGTACTGCTTGCTACTCTGATTCAGGTATGTGAATCTATGAAAGATACCCCAATACTGGATAAGAAAACAAGTTACTTACCTGTAACTACAGTTATCCAGTATTGGTATCTTTCATAGATTCACATGCACCCACCCTCCTCCCCGTAGAGTTAGTTCTCTGTGATTTATGTTACTTCTCACTTGTGCTCGGAAAATCTGAGGAGAACTTGCCTCTGCTGGGAGTGTTCTAGAGGGTGCTGGTAGCTGATTGGTTGGAGTTCATTTTTAGTCCTTTTTCCTATAAGGACGCAGATAGGCTACTAATGTTGGGCCCTTGGCCTCTGTTAGCCTATTTATTATCTATGGCACTACTTTTGTATTTTACCGTGGGGCTCCCATCTCGACGACGGGGAATGATTCAGGCATGTGAATCTATGAAAGATACCAATACTGGATAACTGTAGTTACAGGTAAGTAACTTGTTTTCTTCTCCAGCAGCGGCATCTTCCTGAAGTCCTCCATTGGGTTTGACTGCGGTTTCCGACGCCACTTCACACCTATGCACCCGGCTTCCCTGGTGTAGGTATCCTGGTTCCTAGGGTATCCACGGGTGGGGTGGGTCTCCAACCTTCTGTCCTCCACGGGGTTTCTTCAGGGTCCACTGGGAAGGGTCCTTCTTTAAAATTGCAACCGCGACTTACCCATTGACTTGTATTGAGTCCGCGGTCGTGTTTCCACTCTGCACACGGCCTCCGTGGGTTTCCTGGTTACTTACCTCCGGTGGTTCCTTGGGTCCCCGGCACTTCTACGTCTTCTGGGTATAGTCTTGACTTGAGTTGAGGTTCGCATACCACTATTTTAGTATATGGTTTGGTCTCCCCCTGGCGACCACTGTGTATTCCATGCTACTTACCTGTTTTCTTTGCAAAGTATTGTGTATATCTCCGGGTAGGAGATATCTATATGTGTTAGTGTCTTATGATAAATACCTAGTTTTATAAATACATTGTGTGGTTCTTTTTCACTTAATCTATACCTATAAGATGACATTCTGGTAAAAAAGCTGCTTTACACTCCTTCTGGACTAAGCCTGAAGGCTGCTCTCCACAGCTACCACTTAGAGAGCTTCCTATGGTTGTCTAAGACCACTAAAATCACCATAAGGGCTGTCTGGATTGGTGCAGGGTGCCCACTTACATAAGTGTGCACCATATACCAAGCCACCTTCTCACAAGGGGTTCAATCTTCCCCTATCTCGACGACTGGCTGTTGAAGGCAGGCTCGTCCCAGGCAGTCGTCTTCCACCTCCAGACTACGGCGAACCTCCTGCACTCGCTGGGGTTCACTATCAACATGCTAAAGTCACACCTGACTCCTTCCTAGATGCTCCCTTTTATCAGAGCTATTCTGCATACGGGGCAGTTTCAGGCCTATCCTCCCGAATGGCGAGTCCAGGATATTCAGGCTATGATACTGATGAGTTTTGAAAACTCGAATAAAAAAAATAATTCATTGTCTCTTCTAAAAGAGATACCGCATTGTGTTCAGCGCATTCCAATAACGATATCATAGAGGAGAGTAGTATTTATAAACAGCCCCAACCTTATATTGTATGGAATCTTCCCCATGGAGTGCACAGAGCCATCTTGTTGTTAGGGTTGAACTTGCTTCCCTTACGAATAATAACAGGGGCGTGGGAGGGTCTTCCTAGGCAGGATAGACGTTGTCACCTATGTGGAAACTGGGTGCAAGATCTAAATCATGTTTTATTTGTCTGTCCCCTACTATAACACTCACAATAATGTTTTTTGAGACCGCTGTTCCTAAAATACAACATTGCTACAGCTGAGGAGGCCCGAAATTGTCTTTTGTCCACCCCCACCCCCTGAACCAGCTTGCTTTAAAATCTTTTGGTTTTTTAAACAATTTTTAAATATATTTTAGAGAAGGACTATGTTGTTCCGCTGGTTGCATAGGGTTCCTTCCGGACAAAATCCAATGTATTTTATAAGTAGAATTATAGGGTTCTTCTTTATCATACTGCTGAAATTCTTAGAGTACTTAATGGTATGATATGTATTGCACTGACTAAGTTATGGTGGTACCCTAAAGGGTTTTATGAAATTGGTACTGTAGTAGCGCTCTTGCACTTTCAACACCTTGTATGCTGCTATGAATATTGTCACGTACAATGGAACACGTATTAGTTAGGAAATATGTATCTGTTAGGCCTTTTGTATGTAATCTGAATAATGATCATTTAGGGCCAAATGTACTCCTCACTATAATCAGAATTTCTTACGGATTTTTTAATTTGTTATTATGCTTGAGCACTTGCACTTTCGTCATCTTTTATGCTGCTATTTACTGTGTACTGTATAACGAAATGTAGAACTGTTAAATCTCTTTAATATAATCGTTGAGCAAAATACATTTCTATAAATATATTTTAGGAGCTTCGCATTACATAGTTGAAGTGGACAAAGAATCTAATGGTATAACTTGTTTTGCACTGTTCTAGTTAGTTTTGTATTTTAAAGGGCCTATGAAATTGATGTTGCGTTCGCAACCCGCTTTCTTGACTCCCGTATGCAATTATTCATTTTGTATCGTTTTATGAAAACTGTAATCTGTGATATCATGTTTTTTTTTTCAGCTTGTTTTTAAGTGCCGGTTGATTTGGTATATTGGAGTTGTCTGTGTATATTTTATGTGGAGTTCCAAATCGTAATAAATAATTGAATTGAATTGATGGTTCAGCCTCTATCCTGGATTTCCCTGCTAGTGAATCATGCCAGATGGCACATGGGGCTATGCAGTGGGACCTGAAGTTCCAATGGGCACAGCATCTGGGGAATCTCACCGACCTGGTCCAGATCTCGAAGGGAACTGCACGAGATCTGCAGTGGTGATTGACAAACTGCAAATGGGTCACAGGCAGACCCCTCTCCCTTCCCCAACCAGATCTTACGCCACTCCTTGGATAGGGCGCCCTTCTGGGAGAGGTGGAGATCAGAGGACTCTGGTCTCAGGCGGAAGCCGGGCTCCAAATCAACCTGTTGGAGCTTTGTGCGATCCAAATGGCAATGAAAGCCTTCTTACCATCTCTCAAGGGAAGGCTGGTTCAGGTGTTCACGGACAACACTACTGCCATGTGGTACTGCAACAAACAAGGCAGGGTGGGGTCATGATCTCTTTGTCAGGAGACCCTGCATCTCTGGACTTCGCTGGAACAGCAGGGCATATCCCTGGTGGTTCAACACCTGGCCGGTTCCCTGAATGCCAGGGCAGACAAACTCAGCTGTCGGTGCCTAGCGGATCACGAGTGGCATCTCCATCCGGAGGGGATGCAAGGTCTCTTTCAGCGGTGGGGAGAGCCTTAGTTAGATCTGTTCACCTCCGTCGAGAACAGGCAAGTTTTGCGTGTTGGAGTTTTCAAGGCGGCTCTTGCTTGGCTACGCTTTTAGTCTGGAGTGGAGCTCAGGCTTCCTTTACGCCCATACCACTCCTGTCCAGATAAAAAGTATTATGTGGGCAATTATTCTTTAAAGTTATCACCTTCTGTGCTATGATAGGTTTTCATTATTTCTTTTTACTGTTAGGTGTGGAAGTGGTGACTTTCTACTTTAGGTCTGTCAGTGACAGCTTCGCATGTGTGTTTTTTCTTTTCTGATCCTTAAGGATACACTGTGTAGGAAGGTAGGATCCTTCTAGCATAGTTACCCCCACTTTTTGCCTGGTGTCAGTGTGTTTTTGACCTAGTCTGACTGGGATCCTGCTAATAGGGACCCCAGTCACTGTGCTTTCTCCCTAAATTGACCATGGTAAGTACTTGTACACTCACAATTAGCTACTGGTGTACCCTTGTAAGTCCCTTGTATATGGTACTAAGGTACCCAGGGCCTAGCTACACCAGGGCTCTCCCATGGGCTGCAGCATGTATTGTGCCACCCATGGTAGTCCACTTACACTGTGACTATAAGCCCTGCTATTGCAGCCTTTGTGAGTTGGTGCTTGCACCTCTCACGACACAGATATAGGTTTCCTTATATCTGAGATCACTGCATTTAAAACCTATAAGTCACCCCTATGGCATTCTCTTCAGACCTAAGGGCATGGTGCTTGGTTATAAGTGTGAGGGTGCCCCTGCAAGAGCAGGACACCCCTAAAAAACCCCGGAGTTGATGTTCCAAGCTTTGTAAGTGCAGTCAGCCATTTTAAAACATACAGTGAACATCAGTCATTACGAGATGTCTAACTATATTATGGCTGCACCAAAACCAGTCATGTTTGGTATCGAACATGTTGGAATCATACCCCAACACCGATTCCAGTGTTGGAAGTATGATCCCATGTACGGGGGGGGCTTCCTTGGAGTACCCCCCTGTACTCCCAGTAACAGTCTTTCAGGGTCTGACAGCAAGCTAGTGCTGCTGTCGGCCACAGACACGATTCTGCCCTCCTGCTGCTGAGCCAAGCTCGAGCAGGGGAAGGTAGAACAATAGGTTTCCTGTCACAGGGATGTGTGATCACCTCCCAGACAGCATTTACTATATTGGGCTGGGGTGGGGCGCGTGCCAAGCGCCACCAGACTGCTTTAAAAGGCACATTTGGTGCCCTCCTTGCATACTTCAGTTTGAGCCACTTCCGGGAGCCCTTGGCTCCCGCTCTCACGCAAAACTGGACAAAGGACATGGGAGTATCCTCCCCTCTGTCCTGCCCCTCCTCTGGGAGAGACCCCGGAGTCGTTCCAACCCTTTCCCTAGGGAACTTAAGGGCATACCTGTGGGTGGTTCCTTAGATTCGTCGTGGGACAAGAATCAAGCCTGAGACCACGTCACTCTTCGACCGTCTGGACACTTGGACTTCGCCTGGAACCGAGACTGCACCAAGAAAGACTCCTGCTGCTTCTGGTCTCACTGTTCTGCAAGTCTTCTTCGTCGTCTGTGTCTTAGCTTCTTCCAGGATCTTCAACAGACCTTTGGGCATCAAGGACACCTGAAGTAATCTCCCTTGGAGTGAAGGAGTCACTCCCCTGCATCTGCAGGCACCGCAACAAATCTGAACGGTCTGCTGCTCCTGAAGTCCCACGGACTTCCCAAGGCTCAGCAACACAGGTGGTGGTTCTGCAACTCCCTCGAGGCCTGACCTGTCCTCTCTGCAATTTTGAGGCCAATATCCCTTGCCGAAACCGAATCCCTGTGCACTGCGTCGACTTGCCGTTGCCAAGGCCTGTTGGCTTAGCACTCCAGAGATCTTCGGGCTACAAGAAGCTCCAGCATCTCGTCCTGCCAAGCACAGTGTCCTCACCGCATCCTATGCACCGTGGGCCTTCATCTTTGGTGAATTGATCGTGGTCCTCTTGCAACTCCGGTGCCTTCGGCCTGTGGGTCCTCCTGAGGGTCTTCTCTTGCTTTAGTGTGCTCCCCTGCTTTTTTGGGGCCTGCTCTGACTCTCCTGCTGTTGGTGAGGCCCCTGGACCATGCTGGACCCAGCGTTGCTCCTTTTTCGTTCTCCAAACCAGTTGCGGCTACCAAGGCTTGTTGGTGCTCCCGCCGGACACCAACATCCGACGTGGGAAAGCTTGTGCACGGCTCCTGGTCTTCCTCAGCGTCGCCTGGTCTCACAGCTGAAGCGACAAGGTCACAGTTGACTCTTCTGAACATCCCGACATCCGTGGGCATTGTGTCTTCGTGCCTCCTGGTCACTCCCGAGTGGCATAGACTCTGTGCCTTCTGCTTGCATGTTCTTCACTTCCAGAATCCACCCTTGAATTCCACTGGTCTTCTTCACCATCTTCTTCAAACGCATTTTCTTCTAAGTCTTCCATTGTTGCCTACGGAGGTTTCCGACGTCTCTTCACCACTATGCACCTGGATTCCCTGGTGTAGGTAACCTCGTTCCCGGGTCATCCATGGGTGGGGTGGGGTGACTCTCCAACCGTCTGTCCTCCAAGGGAAATCTTCTGGGTCCTCTGGGAAGGGTCCATCTTCTGGAAAACTGCAACCGCAACATCACCATTGACTTCCATTGGGCACGCGGCTGTGTTCCCACTCTGCACACAGCCTCCATGGGGTTACTGGGTCCTTACCTTGGTTGGTTCCTTGTGCCCCTGGGTCTTCTGGACAAGCTTTGTCCTCCTTTGCAGTTCGCATTCCACTTTCTTAGTATATGGTTTGGTCACCCCTGGCAAGCTCTGGATTTTGTTCTACTTACCTGATTGCGTTTGAAGTATTTTGTTGATATCTCCATGTAGGAGATATACCTATGTGTTAGTGAGAGTTGTGTAATAAATAGAATTATTTTCATATAAACACTGTGTGGTTCTATTTCATTTAACTCATACTATTGATTAAACTGTTAAAACAAGCTGCTTAACACTCCTTCAGGATAAGCCTGAAGGCTGCTCTCCACAGCTACCACTTTGAGAGCTTTCTATGCTTATCAAAGACCATTAAAATCACCACAAGGGTTGCCTGGATTAGTGAAAGGTGCATCACTTAAATAAATGTGCCCCATATACTAAGCTAGCATCCTACACACAGGTCATACAGTTTTTTCTTTACTCTGAGGAAGAGCTTATGCTCTAGTTGATAACCATTATGGTTTGTTCCATGCTCTGATTAGAGCATCTTTCCCTTATAGGGAAATTTTGGTAATCGAAACTCCATGGGAGTTTCTCTCTATGGCTTGCATATTGTGAGAGAGTTTATTTAAAATAATCCTCTTATTCTTGTTGTTAATATGTGACAGTGTCATTTATATAATACTTGTGTCCTGAATATAGGTAGTTTGTAGCCTACTTTACCAGTATATGTGGGTTCTACTTCTACCGCTGGTATTTGTTTTACATCTAAGCAATGGGTGATTTTCCTTATTGATGATAGTAGAAGTCCTTTATTTTTGCTGGGTTCAGTTGTTGGAGACCAAGACGTTAACATCTTGTGAGCCTTTTGACACTATATGTTTTCATTTTTAAGGATCTGAAAGAGACACGTTAGTGACAGATTCCTTACCTTAGAATATCCCCAGGCGTCAGGCTGGATCTGGAAAGTTTTGCGTAGCAGTACCCCTGCGCGTCGGTAGGCGGCGTCGTGCGGCTCCGCGTCCGTCGTCGGCGTCGTGATCGCCAGGATGACGTCGTGGCCAGTACTTAGACGCCGACCATGCGCGCTGGCGTCAGTTCTTTCTTTTTCCGCACCAGTAAGCGTAGATCCGGATTGAGCAGTGCCCCCAGTCATTTTTTGACTGAGTATTTTTTGAGACTTTTTTTGTCCAAGTTTTCGAGTCGTTTCGACTCCAAGGTGTCAGTAGGGATGCCCGGCTTCAAGCCATGCGAGATCTGTAATCGCATGATGTCGATTACGGATCCGCACTGAGAGTGTCTCTTCTGCCTGGGGCGCGGCCACGACCCCAAGTCGTGCCTCGAGTGTCGGTCCCTCGCCCCGAAGGCTTTGCGAGAGCGGTCTCGAAAGCTTCTCGAGGCCCGGCACTCGGCTCCACGCCGCTCGAGGTCCCGGGAGAGGTCGAGGGGCCGGTCGTGGAGCCGTCGTCATTCGTCGGGGTCGAAGTCTTCGTCTTCAGGTAAGGCGAGGTACGAGAGGTCTAAGAAGCGTCGCTCTAAGACCTCCCTTCGCCGGTCTCACGACCCGGCCGAGGGTCCAGATGGTACCGCCCCCGCGGCTCCGGGGGTACCCGAACAGCCGACGCCGGCCTACCTGCCTGTTCCGGGTCCGACGTCGACTCCGGCCGAGATACAGGACTTCCTGTCGGCCATGGCTCGCATCTTCGGGCCTAAGGGTTACCCCGGTGCGCGTTCGGGCCCCGCGGGCCCCAGTGGGAGTCCTCCCTCGGCACCACCGGCGGCTCCGGCCCCGATGTCTCCGGCGCCGCAGGACCCCCTCGGATCCAGGCCTGGATCCCGGTCGACGCCGGTTGACGTAACAACACCTCCACCGGCGCCGACCTCACCGGTACCGTTCACGGCGCCGTCCGAGGCCCTGGGCGGCGCCGTCCCAGGTTCTCCCCGGATCGACGTCGCTCGACCCCGATTCCGACGCCGATGGGACCTTTCTTCCCTCATGTCCCTCCTCCATACTTTTCACCTGTTTTGGAGGACGAGGAGGACTGGGAGGGGTCGGAAGACCGTCTCATGGCTCAATGTGAGCCTTATCAGGACTGGGCTGAGGACCACTGGTTTTTCGGGCGATGTCCAAAACACCCTTATGGACATGCCCTTTGATGGTATCCGCCTTTTTGGCAATAAGGCAGACAGCGCGCTGGAGCGCTTTAAGGACTCGCGGGCTACGGCCAAGTCCTTGGGCCTCTCCGCCTCGCGCCCTCCACAGCAGTCTGCTTTTCGCCCCTTTCGTGGCCACGGAAGGGGCGCCCAGTCACGTCCACTGCTCAGCCACCGGCCCGCGCAGCAAGCGCCTTCGCGCGGCCGAGGACGTGGCTCCCGCCGGGTCGGGTAACCAGCGTGCGGGTCAGGCCACCACCTCCGCCCTGTCCGCGGCCTCCAAGCCCTCCTAGTCCATCCTTTCCAGTCCACAGCACGCCAGTGGGGGGCAGGGTCCGCCATCACCTTCCCCACTGGCGCACCATCACATCGGACAGGTGGGTTTTGGACATTGTCCGAAGGGGCTACTCCCTCCCCTTCAAGACTACCCCCCCAGCCATGCCACCTCAGCACCACCCCATGTCGGGGGACCATTTGGTACTTCTTCGACAGGAAGTTGCGGCCCTCTTGGCCAAGGGGGCCATTGAGCGCGTTCCGACCCCAGAAGTAGGGCGTGGTTGCTATTCCCACTACTTTCTGGTGCCCAAAAAGGACAAGGAGGACATGCGTCCTATCTTGGACCTCCGGAACGTCAATCGCTTCCTCCGGAAGGAGAAGTTCGAGATGCTCACCCTAGCTCAGGTCTTGACTGCCCTCGACCCCGGAGACTGGATGGTAGCGTTGGACTTGCAGGTCGCATATTTTCACATCCCCGTCCTGCCGGCCCACCGGCGTTACCTGCGGTTTACGGTAGGCCTCGAGCACTTTCAGTTCACCGTGCTTCCCTTTGGCCTTACCAGCGCCCCTCGGGTGTTCACGAAAGTGATGGCGGTGGTCGCAGCTCATCTGCGCCGGGCAGGGGTTCGAGTCTTCCCCTACCTCGACGACTGGCTGCTGAAGGCGGGCTCGTCCCAGGCAGTCGTCTCCCACCTCCAGACTACGGCCGGACTCCTGCACTCGCTGGGGTTCTCCATCAGCGTGCCAAAGTTGCACCTGATTCCTTCTCCACAGCTCCTTTTCATCGGAGCAGTTCTGGACACAGCGCAGTTTCGGGCCTATCCTCCCGAACGGCGAGTCCAGGATATTCAGGCTATGATTCCGATCTTTCAGCCTCTATCCTGGGTTTCGGTACGGATGACCCTGAGGCTGCTGGGCCTCATGGCCTCCTGCATCCTGCTGGTCGATCATGCCAGATGGCATATGCGGGCTCTGCAGTGGGACCTGAAGTTCCAGTGGGCGCAGCATCAGGGGAACCTGTCCGATTACATCCAGATCTCGGAGGGGACTGCACGACAGTTGCAGTGGTGGCTTTCGAACCGGCAATGGGTCACGGGCAGATCCCTCTCCCTTCCCCAGCCAGAGCACACAGTTGTGACGGATGCGTCCCTTCTGGGATGGGGCGGTCACATGAGAGAGGCGGAGATCAGAGGCCTCTGGTCTCCGGCGGAGTCCCGGCTCCATATCAACCTTCTGGAGCTCCGGGCGATCCGACTTGCACTGAAGGCATTCCTTCCCTCTGTCAAAGGGAAGGTGGTGCAGGTGTTCACAGACAACACCACCGCCATGTGGTACTGCAACAAACAAGACGGGGTGGGGTCGTGGACCCTATGTCAGGAGGCTCTGCGTCTCTGGACATGGCTGGAACATCAGGGCATATCCCTGATGGTTCATCACCTGGCAGGTTCCCTGAACGCCAGGGCGGACGAACTCAGCCGCCGGTGCATGATGGATCACGAATGGCGTCTTCACTCGGAGGTGGCGCAAGGACTCTTTCTACAGTAGGGAGAGCCTTGGTTAGATCTATTCGCCACTGAAGAGAACGCGCAATGTCAGCAGTTCTGCGCGTTGGAATTTCCAAGGCGGCACTCGCTCAGCGACGCTTTTCGTCGCGAGTGGAGTTGCGGTCTGTTGTACGCCTTTCCGCCTATACCACTTCTACCCAGAGTGTTGAAGAAGATTCGGCGCGACCGGGCCCAAGTCGTTCTTGTGGCTCCGGACTGGGCTCGAAGAGTTTGGTATCCCGAGCTACTCAGTATGAGCATCGATCCCCCGATCCGTCTGCCTCTTCGGGAGGATCTTCTGTCGCAGCAGCAGGGGACGGTCCTCCACCCGAACCTGACCAGTCTCCACCTCCTTGCATGGAGATTGAGCGGCGGCAGTTGATTCCTTTCGACTTGCCTCCCGAAGTTTGTGATGTGATTCTGGCAGCCAGGCGTCCCTCCACTAAGGTGGTATATGCCTGCAGGTGGAACAAGTTTGTGGCATGGTGCACAGCAAAGGCTGTGAATCCCTTTTGCCCCTCTTTCTGAGGTTCTACTGTTCCTTCTTTCTCTGGCCCAACAGGGTTCTGCCCTGGGTACCATCAAGGGCTACCTTTGTGCTATCTCGGCCTTTCTCAGGCTTCCTGATCAGCCCTCCCTTTTCAAGTCCCCTGTTGTTAACAGGTTTCTTAAAGGCATTACACACCTTTTCCCTCCTGTTCCGTTTGTAATGCCTCAGTGGGACTTGAACTTGGTTCTTACTTTTTTAATGTGCGCTCCCTTTGAGCCTCTCCATAACTGTCCTCTTCGTCTTCTCACTCTGAAGACAGCCTTTCTGGTGGCTATCACCTCCGCTCGGCGGGTGAGTGAGCTCCAGGCTCTTTCTTGCAAGCCCCCTTTCTGTCTGTTCATCCAGACAAGGTTGTTCTTAGGACGCGCCCGTCCTTCTTGCCAAAGGTGGTTACTGCCTTCCACATTGGGCAGACCATCACTTTGCCCACCTTCTTTCCGCCTCCGCATCCTTCCAGAGAGGAAGAGAGGCTCCACCGTCTGGACCCAAAACGTGCGATTTCCTTCTATCTGAACCGCACACAACAGTTCCGGGTGGACGACCAGCTCTTTGTTGGCTACGTGGGCGCCAAAAAAGGTCGGGCGGTACACAAGCGTACCATTTCCAGCTGGGTCGTCTTGTGTATCAAAGCCTGCTATTCTTTGGCTAAGAAGGAGCCCCCTGTTGGGCTACGTGCCCATTCCACCAGGGCGACAGCCGCCACCACGGCTTTGGGACGTGGTGTCCCATTGCAGGACATTTGTCAGGCAGCTACGTGGGCCTCGCTGCACACGTTTACCAAGCATTACTGCCTTGACAGCCAAGTCCGGAGAGACGGCTTCTTTGGCCGTTCTGTTCTCCGAGACTTCCTTGTCTGATCTTTGTTCGCAGACTCACCACCGGGGTTGGTATTGCTGGGGTATCTATTCTAAGGTAAGGAATCTGTCACTAACGTGTCTCTTTCAGATGCACAAGTTACTAACTTGTGTAACGATATATCTGTAAGAGACAGTAGTTAGTGACAGATTCCTACCGCCCACCCATCCTCCCCGTTCTGCGAACTGATTTCTAGGGTTAAGGTCATCCCTTTCAGGGATCTAGTTTTCAGACACCAGTGTCAGTTTCTTGCATGGCTCTGCGTTTTCTGGCGCGGAAAGTCATGTACAGAACTGACGCCAGCACGCATGGGCGGCGTCTAAGTACTGGCCGCGACGTCATCCCGGCGATCACGACGCCGACGACGGACGCGGAGCTGCACGACGCCGCCTACCGACGCGCAGGGGTACTGCTACGCAAAACTTTCCGGATCCAGCCTGACGCCTGGGGATATTCTAAGGTAAGGAATCTGTCACTAACTACTGTCTCTTACAGATATATTGTTACACAAGTTAGTAACTTGTGCTTCTGTATTCTAGCCATTACAGTTTGGTGCCTATTCTACACATTCATGTAGGCACTTGTTGGTTTATAAATGTTCTTCGAACGTTATTGTTTAGTTTTTCTGGGATTACCTCAGGCAGTTTTAGGTCTTTAGAATGCTTTGCGTTATTACTTAACATTTCCTTCTTTTCTGAAGGAAATTTCCCTCAAATGGTGTACCTTTTCTTTGTGAAGATGCTCATAAACGTTTATGCATGAGGAGAATAGGTGTTTGCCTCATAACTTCTACTTTTTTAGAAGACTTTTAATATTATATTAAAGGATTGTTGCTCTTCTAGATGACAACTATTTTTGATCATTCAACTGACTAATTGTTTGTAGTTTTGGTTCACACTTTGTGAGTGTTGTCTTTAGATGAGATATATAAAATCAGTTGGATTCTTCTATTTTAGGATCCTTTAAATTTGCCGGTGTAAGTATGGGAGACCCTTTTTAGCCTTGGTTTTCGCTAGACTATCAAGGTTTCTTTTTCATACTTACGATCTCATTTAACTTTATACTACTATTGCTTGATGGTGGTGTCTCAGGCATTTTGCATTATGCTGACGGTTTGGATGGCTGTTGCTTTCCTATGTGGCGTGATGCCCATTATGGTTTTCATACTGTTATGTCATTATTGTCTGACTGATTACTCGGCTTTATTTTATATCTATGTGTTATATTTTTCTCTTGTTAATACATAGGCGGTTATTTATTTTACTCCTATGGCAGTATCTATCTTGGGGATATCCTAGAGGTATCTGTATTATCTCTAGTTGATTTTCCTAGGGATAAGACTGGTTCTATGTCAATAGTTGATATTTTTGTCTTTGAATCTTCGAATCGTTATGCTTTCCCAAGGGTGATGGACCTTTCTCTGTGTTTCCAGAGCAGGTCTGGCTCGCATAGAACTCTACATGGCAAAGAGGTTTGCTCAATGACCTGCTAATCTCTGTTTCACAAGTATCGAACACGCAGTTCGAGTCTGGATATGAGAGCAAATAGCTAAATATTTATAGGGCCATTTGGCAAATAATTGTCCTGCTGTCATGGGTAACGTTATCACTATGCTTTCAATGTCTTTAGGACTTTTCTTTCTGTGGTTCTTTCTGCAGTGCTTATGTTGTGAGCATGCATGGGTACAGATCCCATTAAGGGTGTGAATAGTTTTCTATTCATATTGTTGAGTTGGCTTCTACCTCAGTTTGTCATGGTACCATGGATAATTCTATCCCCATTCTTTTTAATGTCTTATGACTTTACGTGTCTGTGGTTCCTTTCACAGGTTTTTAATTTGTAGAGCATGTTATTGCTCACCTACATTATTATGATGGTCTGGTCTTTTTCTCTTGTTCTAGACCGGTTTTGTTCTACTTATAGGCTTTTTAGTGGTCTCATTTACCATCCCCTCTCAGGGATGGTATGCTTTGGTTTTTGATTCTAAAGTAAGGAATCTGAGGCTAGATGTCTCTATCAGATGAACAAGTTACTTACCTTCGGTAACGCATTATCTGGTAGAACAGGATCTAGCTGCAGATTCCTTAACGGTGCTTCCATCCTCCCTGCTCTGCGAACCGAGTCCTCTATGGTCTCAATGATTTTGTTATGGAAATACACATAAGAAATTAAGAATTCAGTGATTATTTGACACAAGGGTGTCTTATTTTAGCATACTGTTTCAATAGGCAGTTTCAATATGTGGCTCCACATTTTGAGCACGGAAAATAGTCACAGAAAAAACTGATGGTGCATCAAAGAGGGAGTTTTATGGACTCATTGGACGTCACATCGCGTGGATGACATCGATTAGAAGTCGCGCGGCGCACTCTTCCGATTTGCAGACGTGCTATAGAAAAATTTCTGGATCCAGCCTTGTGCCTGGGGAGGATTCTAAAGTAAGGAATCTGTCTCTACCAGATAATGCGTTACTGAAGGTAAGTAACTTGTTCTTTAAGAACAATTAGTACAGGAATCATCACTATACATTCTGTAAATCCCACTTCTACCCGCAGACAGGTCAGACCCATCAATGGCTTTAGCAAAACCACCTGCCAAAACCAGAATACCAGCAGAAAAAAACAGTGAAAGGCACAGGTAGACGCCAGCCCTTGGTTGCTGCAGACATGTCTTCTGCAAGAAAGCAAAGATTCTCCCCTTCCTTGAATTTCAGGGAACACTCTAGTAGGAGTTAGACTTCCCCAAACATCTAAAACAATGGCAGAGAGATCAAACAAAATAGGTGGGTGCTGAATATTGCTCAAAGTGGCTAAAAGCTTAGATTCAAGACCCCTTCACGAGTAGTACCTTCAAAGAGGTCCTTGCAATTACATCCTGAGGATTCTGAGGAGTAGGCAGCATTCTTGTACAAGAGTAAGTAGTAGAGAAGGTCCCCTACTATCAAAAAGCAAAGGGATATCATTCCTATTACTTCGAAACAAGGGACCCAATCACAAATTCCTGGCCCATTCTTAAGCAGCAACCAAATGGATTAGGTAAGAAGAGAGAGTTCAAGATGTTAACTCTCTATCTGATCTACCCTCAGCTACATTGTGGGGACTGGATGTGTGCTATAGACCTCAGGAACAGACAGTTCACATACCAATAGCAGTAAAGTATTGCATGTTTGTGGTTTGTATCAATCACTATCAGTACAATGTTCTACCTTTAAGATTGAAATCTCTCACATGGACTTTTTCAAACTGAGTGGCGGGGGTTGCAGCACTTTTAAGAATGAGGTTAGTTGGTATAATTTACCGCAATGATTGGTAAAACAAGGCCTCTACTCCCCATCAGACTCAACATCATTTCCAAGTAGCAGTTAGTTCTCTCCATTGTCTGGGGTTACAAGTCATCCATCCCAAGTCAGTGTTGATACCAGTCCACGCTATTCACTACTTTGGAGCAGGAGCAGTCCTGGACACTCAAAAGTGCAAGCATGAAACTTGAGAGGATAAACTGTCTTTTATTCTTCTCAAGTTCCATAACCACTGAAGTTTAAATCATCCTTCAGCCAGGTAGATAACCCTTCACCTGGGCTCCATGCATATGTCTGGTTCCAAATGCTCGTCTTCACATGAAGATTCTGTAGCACTTCTCTAGCAAATGGGTGTAGGATCTGTGGTGTGAATTCTCAGGCATTCTAACACTGACTCTGGTTGTGATTCAGTCCTTCCAGTGGTGGCACTAGTCTGGAAATCTGTTACAATGTTTTCTTTTCCATCAAGGTACTCCATCCCAGACTACAGTCAAGGATGCATCTCTCTTAGGTTGGGTACCCATAGGAATCATTTTCAAGTTCAAGGGATGTGGTATCTGATAAGTTATGTCTTACCACTGGTAACAAGGGCTCAGAGCAGCCCACCTTGCACTCAAATCTCTTTTTCAATCCTTCATACCCAACTCTGTTCTAATCCAGCCAGACAGTACAACACAAGGTGCAGTATGTTGTCTCTCAATGTTTGAGGAATCACATAGGATATGCAGCCAGAAATCTAAATATTGCCACAGTGCTCCTTCCAGGCAAGCAAAATGCATTGGCAGATTCCCTCAGCACGTTTTTCCATGAAGCATTGAACAGCCCCCTTCTGCAATTGGGGGTTGCTTCATATAGATCTCTTTGCAGCTGCAGTAAACAAAACTGTACCACACTTGGCCTCCAGTTTTCACCTACCAGAAACGAAGAGCAGTGCACTTTAGATTGACTGGTCAGGGAAGTCCCCTTGATATCTTCAGACATCATCAAATTGATGTAGTCCACAGCTAGGATAATCAACATAGCCAGGAATGACCCATGCAACAGTGCTTCACTGACCCTTTTAACCTATCACAGCGACCTCACAGAGGGCTTCCATGCAGGCAGGATTTTCTTCATAAGTTCAAGGATCAGATTCTGAAACCCATCCCTCCATCATTAAATTTGGTAGGCTTGAGACTCAACTTTTGAAGGTATCCAATGACTCACACCTGAAGTAGTAAGACACTGGTGTATAAGAGATTTTGCATTTGGTGCATGCAGTAGAGCATCAACCCAACTAAGTGGACAGAAGAAGTGGTATTTCCCAATCTTCTTTTACATGACTTAATTGGAGTAGGGGTTATCTTCTGCAGGGGGACCTCTTGCAGCTATTACTTAACAAAAATGTCTTTCAGGAACCTTTCTTCTGAGTTTCTGTCATTAAGGACTTTCTAAAGGTCATTTAGGAAGTTTTTCCACAAGGCAGGAGTCCTTCCCTACTCTGTCAAGTTAATGTAGTCCTTTCTAAACTTGTCGGATCCCTTTGAGCCACAGATTTATCTGCCTCCAAATATTCGATTTACAATAAATTCTTATCAGGTAAAAGACACAAGGCTCAGTCTAGGAAAGGTAAATCTGTAACTACTGATTTATTAACCCTTTACGTGCGCCCGTCGGCCAACGGCCGTCGCGAGCACTACCTCGGTAGTGCTGCGCACATCCGTTGGCCGACGCGGCCCCGCCCACTTAATAGAACGCCCGCACCGCGGCGGAATTGCCGCCGCGGTTAAGGTGTTAAGAGGGTTGATGTGTGTGCGGAAATGTGGTTGATTATATTGGGTGATTGCGCAACCTCGCCATGTAATACACTTACCAACACCTTTAGGACCATTTAGGTTTTGTTTGTTAATCGTTAGTTCTGCGCTGGGTAGCTGTGGTTCTGAGCAGTCAAGCTTACACAATGGAAGAAGTGTAAAGCATTTAAACAGCACTAAAACAATTGAAGAAGAAAGAAACGAGACACTCAACAAACAAATCCTACCCCAATTTATAAAATTAAATTCGATGTTTATGAATTTTTAGACACCAAAACGAAAAGATCCACCGGAGGATTACAGAGATATAAATTTTACAAGGTATAGTAGATCACAGCTTTTTATTTAACTGCGAACAAGCATTAGCTAATTCAACAAATTTGACACTTAAAAACTTTTTCAAGAAAAACTTGGGAAAGTTGTAATGTGGAGACTTAGAGTTACTTTAGGTGACCAATTCCATCCGGGAGCCAGTCAGGGGAACCAGTAAGGTCCACAGAAACAGTTACCTTAACAAGAAAAGCGGTCTCCAGTCCAGTTCCAACGTCAGTGGCTCCTTGCCTATGGCTTCTATGGAGTGGTCCTAATGCAAGGGATACAGGGTGCTGAAGATGCTCAAGAATGCTGAAGATGCTTTGCGGTCAATGGGGTCTTCCTGGGGCTACTCTTCAGTCCACAGGCTTGGTGAGCCGATCCAGGCCACAGGGGTTGACATCATTCGAATTCCGTTTGAGCTTCACAGTCGACCGGTACTGCAGTTTCAGCGGTTACATCTTTTAGCGATAACGTTCCTTCTGGGTGACCAAGCTGCACTCAGACGAGACTCATGGGTCTTCAGACTCAGGGGCACCTTTTGAGCATCGGGTTCAGGTCCCTTGTGCTGCACAGCGGCAAGGAGGGACGATCCAGTGGTGATCTGGGCTACCAACTTGTCCCAGCATGCTTCTTCATGGTGTTGTGGCCCTGTTGTGCGAACAGGTCAGCCAGCTGACCCTTGGTGGCTCTTGTTTCAGCTGGGCTCAGAAGTCGACTTCTCCACGAGCAGGACACAGCAGGCACAGTCCTTTCCTTTGCACCAAGGGCAGCTGTTGCAAGTTAGTCCGCATTGGTTCAACCTCTCTCTGCCAGGACCTTGGTGCATTAGGGCAGTCCTTCAGTCCTCTTCTCCAGTCCAATGAGATGTGAGATCTGGGTGCTAGGGGTGTCTATTTTATGCCCAGAAAATGCCCTCAGGGGAGGTCTTGGTAACTAGCCAATGGGCTATCCGGATCCATCCCTCCTGATAACTACTTCCAGTGAAGTGTGGCTTCTAGTTATCCCAGAAGGCTCCATTCTACTCACTCCCAATATATTTGACCCCTTTCTAGGCGTGCAGAGCTTCCTGGCCCACCTAGAGGTGTGACTACCAAGGGGGCTACGCGGCTCTGAAAAAACAGTTTGACAACTGGCTTCCCCTCTCATCTTTAGTGCCAGCCTGTTTGCCTAAACAGTAGATCAGCCCCTCTCCCAAGTGTTGGCCATTTGCCCCTCAAAGTCAGCTTCCCCTTTAAATCTTGCCTTTTGGGTTTATCCCAGCGTGGCTTCCTGCCTGTTGTGTCCTCTCCTAGGAGTCATTTGCTCGTTTCCCTAGGAAGGCAGAAAGCTGTTTCGGGGACATACCCTGTGTGCAACCATAAACTGGCACAGGAGACTTTGAGCAACAAAGTGACAACTTTGTAAAAGTGTCACATAGCAAAAATTTACATCAATTTTGACTTGAGCATTAAGTCTGGCTTAATGTAACAAGTTGTTTGATATCTTACAGTACCAGCTTTAGTAGTCCCAGTCAGACGTTAGCAGGGCTGAGGTGTCAGCCTGTAACTCTGCACCCCCCAATGGGGCTACTAGCCTTTTCTGCAGTAAAAACAACAATTGAGGGTTTTACTGTTGAAACATGTAAAAGTACATGTTCCACTTTTTAATATACAACACTCTGCCCTAGGGCTCAATAGGCCCATCTTAGGGGTGACTTATCTATATATCAAAAGGGGAGGATTGGGTTTTGCCATTGCTTTAAATGGCAAAATCGACTTAGCATTTAAAACAACCTTCCCAGTCGGCAGTGGCAGACTGGGAGACATATTTTACCTTGTCCCACTCAGGGTGGCACAATAAGTGCTGCAGTCCCTGAGGAGGTACTCTACATTACAGGCCTTGGGTACCCCTGGTGCCATATACTAGGGACCCTACAAGTAAGTTAGGTGATGCCAATTGGGTATAATCTAATTAACCATGTGCCTATTTTTAGGGTTCAAGGCACATGCATTGAATCCTGGTTAGCTGGGCTTGGGGAATTTCAGAGTAATTTCATCAGTGCCTAGCAGTTTAAATGGGGGCAAAAAGTGGAGAGAACCTGCAAAAACCTTGTCTCCTCACAAAGCTCAAGTGCGTGAGGCTTCTCTGAGGAACCTTTGTCTAAAGTATTTTTTCCTTTTCTTTCACTGCATTTTCAGTTTGCTTTGCTCAGTGCTTGTGATTACAGTGGAGGTCCTCGGGAGGAGAAGGAAAACTTATTGAACTGTAATTATAGTTCTCCTTTAGGGGCATCACCATTGAGAAAATAAATGTCTTTCTCTCCTCCCTTGGAAAAGGAAGGATAGTTGAGTGCATACTGACCAGCAGCTTAACTTTCTGTAGCTAGAGCAACTACCACAGGCAGAGCATGATACTGGTGGAATCTTCTTTCTGGTTTTCATGCCTCCAAAGACTATATCTTTCTTTCTTTCCTTTCACTTTTCCATTTAAAAAGTTTTGTGAGACGGGTTTTGTTGTCACTTCGTTTAATCTATAGGTATATTTTCAAATAAAATTTGCATCATTTTGTTAAAAAATTAAATTAAATTTACCCATCAGATAGAATGCTAAAACTATATTTTTGTTTTTAAATTTGAATTTCCCAACGAAAAGGGTTTATTTTATATATTTTGTAGAAAGTGCTCTGAGTACGTGACTGGAACTTTTCAGTGCTTATATTTTCGAGGGAAATTTCTGAAAAGGAGAAGTAGGACTATGGGAAATAACATATACGTCCTCACTTAACTAAGACTGTAAACAGTAGGATTAACCACCTTCACTTCTCAGTTCCAGTCCCCACATTTCTAGGCTAAATAACCCCTAATAAAACCTGTGGTTGCTCTTGTTGGTCTCTCTTTTCCTAAGTATTTGTCATTATTTTTTCTTTTTCACTACAGGTGGGCCAGGCTTGCAGGACCCATGTGAAAAAGAAGTAATGGATGCTCTTGAAACAATGACCAATCAGCAGAGGGAGGATGTTACTGCCAGTGCCCAGGTACCAGTTCTTCAAACGTTTTTCTATTTATGCGTAATACTTAATTCTGCCCCTTGACATTGAATATTTCCTGATTTGCTAAGTTTCATTTTTCTGTTTCAGTACTTCTTCCTCTTCCACATTTATGGATAGAATCTGCATCCCTCATGCAGCTGCAGTAGTTGACAGTCCCTACCAAGTTTTCCCAAATCTGCAGTTGTGCCACTGACTAAGCTACAGGGGTCTTATGTAATTTCATTGTTTAGCAAATAAGAAAACACCCCTTAACCAGCTCTCCTTCTGTTCTTTATTTGTGCATTCTTTCTCTGCTATTTTAGGTATTTTGTTTATACTTCTAGCTTCTTAAGCAGGATTCCTCCCTTAATCAACCTCCCCATATCCTGTAGACAGGTATGAAAATGATTCATTTTTCTCACCAAAAATAATCTGGATGAATTTGCTTCCCATATGTCCTTATTCATTCTCTACCATGTCTTTTTATTTCATCTCAATGGTTTTTCTGTGATCAAATCACTGTAAATGCTGTTTGACACTTGCGTCTAGCCATTTTGTTTTTTTCCATAAATTGGTGGTATTTTTATATTAGAGCGTTCTTTAGAATTTCTTGAATATTTTTTCTATTATTGTTTTTTTTTTTTCCATAATGGGATTTCTTGTATCTACATAGTTGAATTGCATAGGCAGCCAATTTAAAAGCTGTTCCAATTCTCAGACCTTCTAGCTTGGCAAAGTTGGACCTACCCAGTACCTAATGTATGTGGAAGATAACTATGGTCACCGCACTTATGGGCGCTGCAAGGGATCTTTTCTATGCAAATGAAACTCAGACAGTCACCATATTTTGCAGGTCTTTGCCAGTTTGATTCCTGATGTCTCCCTCAGATCCGCTTCTCCTGTTTAACTGATGTCTTGCTTGGGACCTGGTCCAAGCCCAACATAGGGGCTTCTGTGAACAGGACAATAGCCCATCGCTACCGCCCCGCTCCAAGGAACCCCAAATTCCCCACGAAACACCCTACCCGAGAGAGCTTGGTGGTCTCAGCCTCTACGCCCCACGTATATCCTGGCCCAGTTCCAACCACAAAACTGGATCGGGAATCCCAGAGGCTGGACAACTTAGACAAGAAAATGTTTTCTTTCACCAGCCTGGCATTGCTGTCTTGTGAATACCGCATGCCTTTTGGGTCAAATGTTCCCATGCTCTGTGGGATACGGTTGTACATGTGCTGCCAATGGTTCTGGAGGATGCCCGGACTGTGCTCTCCCAGGCTGTTACCGATGGGAGGGATACAGCTAAGTTCACCACCATTCGATGTGGATTGGACACCACCGACACACTGAGCAGAGCAGTTTCATAGATGGTGGCCATATGGTGCCATGCCTGGTTGAGGACTACTGACTTTTCTGGGGATGCCCAAACATCACTTATGGACATGCCTTTGATGGCTCCTTTCTTTTCAAAGACAAGGCGGATTCAGCACTGGAGCTATTAAAGGACAGCAAGGCTACAGCCAGGCCATTCCATGACCCCTCGTCAATCCCAATCTGCCTTTCATGGCCACAGAAGGGGCTTCCAGCCACATCTATATCCGCCCAGCCACCGCGGCGCGCTGGATTCCCAGCTTCTGCGTGGCCGAGGACATGGTTCCTACAGATCCTGTGGGTGGGTCCATGCCTCCTAATTATGACAGGATGACAGAAGACCACCTGTCCCTTCTTCATCAGGAAGTGAAGGCTCTCTTTGCCAAGGGAGCCATAGAGAGAGTGCTGACACCAGAAGTAGTTCGTGGTTGCTATTCCTCTTCTTTCTGGTGCCCAAGAAGGACAGAGGTCTTTGTCCTATCCTCGACCTGCGCTCTCTCAATTTCTTTCTCAAAAAGGAGAAGTTAAAAATGCGCAATCTAGCTCAGGTCCTGTCTGCTCTGGACCCGGGAGACTGGATGGTAGCGTTGGACTTGCAGGACGCATATTCGCACATTCTAATTGTGCCTGCTTACAGGGGTTACCTGTGGTTCACGGTGGGCCATGAGCACTTTCAGTTTGCAATGCTCCCTTTTAGCATTTATTCTACACACTAAGGATCATCGGGGATCAAAGAAAGCCAGGGGGTACTAATCCCTACAAAATACTAAATATCACAAAGAGTAAGTCCGGCTATATGTGAAAAAAGAAAACAGAGAAAAATAGAAGTTGTGTAATGTCTGAAGGGCTTTTAGGGAAGAAAGAACAAGGAAGAGAATTTCCCTTCAGGACGAGAACCCTTACTCACCGTTAAGTAACATGCTTCATCATATGCGTTCCCTCCTCACACCAAGGTGTGGGCTACAACTCCCCGAGGGGAGGAGCTGAGGTGTTTTCTCAAGATGAGCGTATGGATAGAGATGAATGAGGGGCAGAGTGCAAAAAAAGTTAGTGATTCAAAAATGTCTCTCCGGGTCCACTAAATCTTTATTGGGTGGCCTCAAGGACACAGTTAAAAGCAAGAGGACTAGGGATTAAGCCAATATATCCCTAAATGTAGGTCAACATGGTTCTGCCATAAATTGGTCCCCTAAAGAGATCCAGTGGCATTCATCAGGACCATAGTTCAATAGTCACTCTGCATAAGTGGAAAAATTTAAATATACTGGCCACCACAGGAACAGGGCGGTCAGGTGTTCAACGACCTAAGTCACTTCAAAGGGGTTCGTCTATTCTATAAAGTGATATACCAAACCAACTGTCCATGCTCTAGGAACGCCTCATTGTGCCCAACGCATTAGTAGGGTGCACAACATGTGTGGACGTCCAGGCGTTTAGCATTACCAGCGCTCCTCGGGTGTTCACTGAGGTGATGGCGGTGGTTGCAGCTCATCTGCGAAGATCAAGAGTGCCAGCCTTCCCCTGTCTCGATGACTGGCTGTTGAAGGCGGGCTCTTCCCAGGCTGTCGTCTCCCACCTGCAGACTACGGCAGACCTCCTGCATTTGCTGGGATTCACTATCAACGTCCCGAAGTCACACCTGGCTCCCTCTCAGACGTTCCCTTTCATCAGATCTGTTCTGAACACGGTGCAGTTTCAGGCCTAACAGCAAGTTCAGGATATTCAGGCTATGATATCTATGTTTCAGCCTCCACCTTTGATTTTGGTGAGACTGACTAGGAGGTTGCTGGCCCTCATGCATCCTGCTTGTGACGCATACCTGCTGACATATTTGGGCTTTGCAGTGGGACCTGAAGTTCCAGTTGACGCAGCATCAAGGGAATCTCTCCAACATGGTCCAGATCTCAGAAGTTACTGCAAAAGATCTGCAGTAGTAGTTAATTAACTGCGATTGGGTCAGTGGCAGACCCCTCTCCCTTCCCCAACCAGATCTGACTTTAGTGACAGATGTGTCACTCCTGGGATGGGGTGGCCATCTGGGAGAGGTGGAGATCAGAGGCCAACCTATTGGAGCTCCGGGCGATCCGGCTGGCATTGAAAGCCTTTCTACCTTCCATCAAGGGATGGCTTGTACAGGTGTTTACAGACAGCACCACCCCTAAGTGGTAGTGCAACAAACAGGGTGAGGTTGTGGAGCCTTTCTCAAGAGACCTTCTGTCTCTGGACATGACTGGAAAAACAAGGCATATCCCTGGTGGTTCAACATCTGCCAGAGCAGACGAACTAAGTCAAAGATGACTAGTGGGTCGCGAATGGCATCTCCTTCCGGAAATGGTGCAAGATCTCTTATAGCAGTGGGAAGAGCCCTTGTTAGATCTGTTTGCCACCAATAAAAACGCGAAATATCAGCAATTCTTCCCGCTGGTGTTTCCAAGGCGGCTCTCGTTCGGAGACGCTTTTTGTCTCAAGTGGAGCTCAGGCCCCCTGCATGCCTTTATGCCCATACCACTCCTGCCCAGAGTTCTCAAGAAGATCGGGTACGACCGGGCCCATGTCTTCCTTGTGGTTCCAGACGGGGCACAGAGTCTGTTGAACATGGCCATCGGTCCTCTGATCAGGCTGTCCCTTCAGGAGGATCTGTAGCAGCAGCAGGGGAGGGTTCTCAACCCGAACCTTTGAACGATCCACCTTCTTGCATGGCGATTGAGCGGTGACAGCTTTTAACCTTCCATCCGAAGTGTGCAGTTTTATTTTGGCAGCCAGGCATCCCTCCACCAAAACAGTATATGCCTAACGTTAGGGCAAGTTTGTGGCATGGTATGCAGATAAACAAATTGACCCTCTTTCTGCTCCACTTTCTCAGGTTCTTCTGTTTGTTCTTTCCCTTGCCCAGCAGGGCTCTGCTCTGGGCACTGCTAGGGGATCCCCTTCTACTACATCTGTTTTTCTGTGGTTGCCTGACCAGCCTCCCTCTTCCCCATTGTACATAAGTTCTTGAAAGGTTTGCAACATATGTTTCCTCCTTCTCCCTTCATTATGCCTCAGTGGGACCTTAATCTGGTCCTGACATTCCTGATGTGTGCTCCGTTTGAGCCCTTGCACAACTGTCCTCTCAGGCTCCTTACTATCAGTGACGTTCCTGTTGGCAATAACATCTGGCCGGAGGGTCAGTGAGCGTCAAGCCTCCTTACCTGAACATCTCCCCAGTCAAACTGGTGCTTTGTACAAAGGCTTCCTTTCTTCCGAAAGGGGTCTCCATTTCAGGTAGGCCAATCCATCACTCTTTTTTGGAGGGATGAGGTGGAGTGTTAAAAGTAGGCAGAGGAGCGACTTCAACGTCTCAACCCAAAAAGAGCATTGTCGTTCTACCTTGACTGCACACGAGAGCTCCGGATGGACAGCCAACTCTTTGTGGAGTAAGTCAGAGCGAAGAGAGGTTGGGCCGTACAGAAGTGGGCCATCTCCCGATGGATCGTTGTAGGAAAGTAGGATCTGCTTTCATGGTTACCCCCACTTTTTGCTTGGTGTCAGTGTATTATAGTCTGACTGGGATCCTGCTAATCAGGGCCCCACTCACTCACTGTGCTTTCTCCCTAAATTGACCATGGTAAGTACTTTTGTACATCCACAATTGGCCACAGGTATACCCTTGTAAGTCCCCTAGTATATGGTACTAAGCTACCTAGGGCATAGGTACACCAGGGGTCTTGCATGGGCTGCAGCATGTATTGTGCCACCCATGGGAGCCCATGTAAACTGTGACTACAGGCCTGCCATTGCACCCTGTGAGAATTGGTGCTTGCAGCTCTCACAACAGATATAAATTTCTTTATATCTGAAGTCACTACACTTAAAACCTATAAGTCACCCCTATGGCAGGCTCTTCAGTCCAGAGGGCAAGGTGCTTGGTTATGAGTGTGAGTGTGCCCCTGCATGAGCAGGGCACTCCTACAGACCCTGGAGTCGATTCTCCAGGCTTTGTAAGTGCAGTCAGCCATTTAAATGCATATAGTGGACATCAGTCATTACGAGATGCCTAACTATATAGAGGTGGCACCGAAACTGGTCATGTTTGGTATCGAACATGTTGGAATCATACCCCAACACCGATTCCAGTGTTGGAAGTATGATCGCATGTACTGGGGGCTCCCTTGGGTACCCCCTGTACTTTCGGTTACAGCCTTTGAGGGTCTGCCAGCAAGCTTGTGCTGCTGCTGATCACAGATACAATTCTGCCCGCCTGTTGCTGAGCCAAACTCGAGCAGGGGAAGGTAGAACAATAGGATTGCCTGTCACAGGAAGGTGTGACCACCTCCCAGACAGGATTTAGTGTATTGGGCTGGGGGTGCTTGCCAGTGCCACTAAACTGCTTTGAAGGGCACATGTGGTGCCCTCCTTGCATACTTCTTTTTGAGCCAGTTCAGGGAGCCCTTGACTCCCGCTCTGGCACGAAACTGGACAAAGGACATGGGAGTATCCTCCCCTCTGTCCAGCCCCTCCTCTGGGCGGGACCCCTGAGTTGTTCCAACCCTTTCCCTTGGGTACTTAAGGGCTTACCTGTGGGTGGTTCCTTAGGTTCATCAGGGGACAAGACACAAGCTGACCGTCTGGACACTTGGACTTCGACTGGAACCGAGACTGCATCAAGGAAGACTCCTGCTGCTCTTGGTCTCATTGTTCTTCAAGTCTTCTTCGTTATCTGTGTCTGTGCTTCTACCAGGTTCTTCAACAGACCAGTGGGCATCAAAGACACCTGAAAAAATCTCCCTTGGAGTGCAAGGAGTCACTCCCCCCCCCACCCCCCCCCCTGCATCTGCAGGCACCGCAACGAAGCTGACCGGTCTGCAATTTTGAGGCCAGTATCCCTCGTCGGAACCGCTGGAACCGAACCCTTGTGCACCGCGTGGACTTGGTGTTGCCAAAGCTTGTTTGCTCTGCACTTCAGAGATCTTCGGGCTACAAAAAGCTCCAGCCTCCAGCATCTCTTCCCTTCAAGATCAGCATCCTCACTGTCTCCGCTACACCATGGGCCTTCATCTTTGGTGAGCTACTCAAGGTCCTCTTGAGACTCCTGTGCCGTTGGCTTGTGGGCTCCCCTGCTTGCTCAGGGCTTGCTGTGACTCTCCTGCTGTTGGTGAATCCCTTGGACCTTGCTGGTCCCAATGTTGGCCCTTCTTCGTTCTCCAAGCCAGTTGCTGCTACCAAGGCTTGTTGGTGCTCCCGCCAGACACCAACCCCCTGAACACTGACATCTCGTGAACGGCTCCTGGTCTTCCTCAGCCTCTCTTGGTCCTCACAGCTGCAGCAACAAGGTCACCGTCAGCAGTTCTGAACCTTCCGACATTGGTGGGCATTGCTCTTCCGTGCCTCCTGGTCATCTCCGAGTGGCATAGACTCTGTCCCCTCTGCTTGCAGGTTCTTCACTTCCAGAATTCGCCCTTGGATTTCACCGGACTTCTTCACCGTCTTCTCCAGAGACATTTTCTTCTAAGTCTTCCATTGTCGTCTACGGAGGTTTCCAATGTCTCTTCACCCATATGCACCTGACTTCCCTGGTGTAGGTAACCTGGTTCCCGGGGCATCCACGAGTGGGGTGGCTCTCCAACCTTCCGTCCCCAAAGGGAATTCTCCGGGGTCCTCTGAAAAGGGTCCTTGTACTGCAAAACTACAACCGCGAATTCTCCATTGACTTAATTGGTCCCGCGGCTGTGTTCCCACTCTGCACACAGCCTCCGTGGGGTTCCTGGGTACTTACCTTGGGTGGTTCCTTGTGTCCACGGCTCTTCTGGTCCAAGTCTTGTCCTCCCTTGCAGTTCGCATTCCATTTTCTTGTGTTGATATCTCTGGGTAGGAGATATACCAATGTGTTAGTGAGCGTTGTGTAATAAATAGAAGTATTTTTTATAGTAACACTGTGTGGTTCTTTTTACTCCTTCAAGATAAGCCTGAAGGCAGCTCTCCACAGCTACCACTTTGAGAGCTTTCTATGGTTATCAAAAATCACCATAAGGGTTGCCTAGATTAGTGCTGGGTGCATCACTTAAATAAAGGTGCAGCATATACTAAGCCAACCTCGTACAGTCATGCTCTGTATAAAGATCTGCTACGCATTGGATAAGAAGCAACCCCCTGAGGGTTTGTGTGCTCATTCCACCAGAGCTAAAACTGCAACCACTGTGTTAGCACACGGAGTTCCGGTCCTTGATATCTGCCAGGGGCAACGGGGGCTTCCCTGCACACAGTTACCAAGCACTACTGCCTAGACAGTCTGGTCCATAGGGATAGACACTTTGCCTGTTCAGTACTGAAGGGCTTCCTCGCATTAAATTGGTCCCCAGACCCATCTCTGGGGAGATATTGCTTGGGTATATATTCTAAGGTAAGGAATCTGTGGCTATTAGTCTTTGTCAGATGAACAAGTTACTCACCTTCGGTAACGCCTTATCTGGTAGAGACTATCTGGATGCAGATAATTTACTGACCCATACATCCTCTTCGTTCTGCTCATCCTCTGAGATCTCTAGAGTTAGGGATTTGCCCTATCTGAAAGAGACACGTTAGTGACAGATTCCTTACCTTAGAATATCCCCAGGCGTCAGGCTGGATCCGGAAAGTTTTTGCGTAGCAGTACCCTTGCGCGTCGGTAGGCGGCGTCGTGCGGCTCCGCGTCCGTCGTCGGCGTCGTGATCGCCGGGATGACGTCGCGGGCAGTACTTAGACGCCGCCCCTGCGCGCTGACGTCAGTTCTTCTTTTTCCTCGCCAGCAAGCGCAGATCCGGGAAGAGCAGTGCCCTAGTCATTTTTTTTGACTAACTTTTTTGGTGAAATTTTTTTTTCCACTGTTTCTTTCGAATCGACTCCAAGGTGTCGTAGGGATGCCCGGCTTTAAACGTTGCGACGCCTGTGCTCGGATGATGTCCATCACAGACCCGCATCTGGAGTGTCTCTTCTGCCTCGGCCGAGGCCACGACACGGAGTCGTGTTCCGACTGCCGGGCCCTCAACCCGAAAGCTTTGCGAGAGCGGTCTCGAAAGCTCCTCGAGGCCCGGCAGTCGGCTCCGCGCCACACCAAGCCCCGGTCGCGTGAGAGGTCGAGGGGTCGGTCGCGGAGTCCTCACCGGTCGTCGGGATCCAAGTCTTCGTCGTCCGGTAAGTCTAAGCACAAGAAGTCCAAAAAGCATCATCGCTCTAGGACTTCGCCTCGCCGGTCTCGCGACTCGGCTGAGGCCCCTCCCGGCACCGTCCCCGCGGCCCCGGACATGCCTGTGGAGTCGCCCCGCAATACCCGTCCTTCCCGGGTTCGGGGGCGGATCCGGCCCAAGTACAGGAATTCCTGTCGGCCATGGCCCGCCTCTTCGGGCCTCAAGGTCCCTCCGGTGCGCCTTCGTGCCCCGCGGGCCCTGATGGGGTTGCCCCGGCATCGCCGCCGACTCCGGTCCCGGCGTCGCTCGTGCCTCCAGCCTCGGTCCCGGCTTCGGCCCCGATCCCGGCTCCGGTGGTACCGCAACCCCCATCGACGCCGGTCGACCTGACCACGCCTCCGCCGGCGTCGATGTCTCCGGTGCCGTTCCTGACGCCGCCCGGGGCTCCGGGCGGCGTCGTCCCCATGTGCTCTCCGGCTCCGGACATGGAGCCGGACCGATGTCGCTCGGCGCCGGTTCCGGCGCCGATGGGACCTTGGGTCCCCAATGTCCCTCCTCCTCCTTATTTTGAACCGGAGGAGGACCAGGAGGACTGGGAGGGGTCTGAGGACCCTCTGGCACAGCAGTGTCAGTATGATGAGGACTGGGCAGAGGAACTAGGGGATGCCAGTGGTCTAGATACTTCCCCTGACACTGGCATGCTGTCTCCTCCCGTGGCTACGGAGGAGGGAGCCAATTTTGCAACGGTGTTGCGTAGGGCAGCTGGAGCCTTACATCTCCGACTCCCTACGGTGACGGTCAAAACTAATCTCTTGACAGAAGTGCTTCAGCCGGCAGCCTCCTCCTTGGAGACTGTGCTGCCGTTTAACGATGCACTTACTGACGTTCTTTTGGGCGCCTGGTCCAAGCCCAACACAGGGGCTCCTGTGGATAGGAACGTGTCCCGACGCCATCGCCCAGCTCCGGGCGACCCCTTGTTTCTCTCTGTCCACCCCACTCCTGAGAGCTTGGTTGTCCAAGCCTCCGCTTCCCAAACCGCCTTCCCTACCGCCCCTCCGGATAGGGAATCCAAACGCCTGGATCAATTTGGGAAGAAGGGTTTTTCTTCCTCCAGTGCTGGCTTGCGGTCCATCAACACCGCTTGTCTTTTGGGCCGATATACCCACTCCTTGTGGGATTCGGTGGCGACTGTTTTGCCCCAGTGTTCTGAGGAGGTCCAGACACTGCTTTCCCGCGCCATTGCGGAAGGAAGGGATGCGGCCAAATACACCATACGATGTGGCCTTGATACCGCCGACTCGCTGGGCAGATCTATTGCAACAGACGGTGGCGCTGCGTCGCCACGCCTGGCTGAGAACCACTGGTTTTTCAGGGGATGTCCAGAATACTCTCATGGACATGCCCTTTGATGGAGTCGGTCTTTTTGGTTCCAAAGCAGACCATGCGTTGGAGCGCTTTAAGGACTCACGGGCTACTGCCAAGTCCCTGGGCCTTTCTGCTACACGCCCTCCGCTACCTTCTGCTTTTCGCCCCTATCGTGGCCACGGAAGGGGCGCCCAGACACGTCCGCAGCCCAGCCACCGGCCCGCGCAGCAGGCGTCTTCGCGTGGCCGAGGACGTGGATACCGCCGTGGCGGTTCGGGCAACCGGCGTGCGGGTCAGGCCACCACCTCCAACCCGTCCGCGGCCTCCAAGCCCTCCTAGTCCCTCCTTTCAGGTGCACAGCACGCCAGTAGAGGGCAGGGTCCGCCATCACCTTCACCACTGGCGTCCCATCACCTCGGACAGGTGGGTCTTGGACATTGTCCGAAGGGGCTACTCCCTCCCCTTCGAGACCACCCCCCAGCCATGCCACCTCAATTCCACCGCATGTCCGGGGATCACTTGGTACTTCTGCAGAAGAAAGTCACGGCCCTCTTGGCCAAGAGGGCCATCGAGCATGTTCCGACCCCAGAAGTAGGACGTGGTTGCTACTCCCACTACTTCCTGGTGCCCAAAAAGGACAAGGAGGACATGCGTCTTATCTTGGACCTCCGGAACGTCAATCGCTTCCTCCGGAAGGAGAAGTTCAAGATGCTCACCCTAGCTCAGGTCTTGACTGCCCTCGACCCCGGAGACTGGTTGGTAGCGTTGGACTTGCAGGACGCCTATTTCCACATCCCCGTCCTGCCGGCCCAAAGGCGTTACCTTCGGTTCACGGTAGGCCTCGAGCATTTTCAGTTCACCGTGCTCCCCTTTGGCCTTACCAGTGCCCCTCGGGTGTTCACGAAAGTGATGGCGGTGGTCGCAGCTCATCTGCGCCGGGCAGGGGTTTCAGTCTTCCCCTACCTCGGCGACTGGCTGCTGAAGGCGGGCTCGTCCCAGGCAGTCGTCTCCCACCTCCAGACTACGGCCGAACTCCTGCACTCGCTGGGGTTCTCCATCAATGTGCCGAAGTCGCATCTGATTCCTTCTCCACAGCTCCTTTTCATCGGAGCAGTTCTGGACACGACGCAGTTTCGGGCCTATCCTCCCGAACGGCGAGTCCGGGATATTCAGGCTATGATTCCGATCTTTCAGCCTTTATCCTGGGTTTCGGTACGGATGACCCTGAGGCTGCTGGGCCTCATGGCCTCCTGCATCCTGCTGGTCAATCATGCCAGATGGCATACGCGGGCTCTGCAGTGGGACCTGAAGTTCCAGTGGGCGCAGCACCAGGGCAACCTGTCCGATCACGTCCAGATCTCGGAGGGGACTGCAAAACAGTTGCAGTGGTGGCTCTCGAACCGGCAATGGGTCATGGGCAGATCCCTCTCCCTTCCCCAGCCAGAGCACACAGTTGTGACGGACGCGTCCCTTCTGGGATGGGGCGGTCACATGGGAGAGGCGGAGATCAGAGGCCTCTGGTCTCCGGTGGAGTCCCGGCTCCATATGAACCTTCTGGAGCTCCGGGCGATCCGACTTGCACTCAAGTCATTCCTTCCCTCTGTCAAAGGGAAGGTAGTGCAGGTGTTCACAGACAACACCACCGCCATGTGGTACTGCAACAAACAAGGCGGGGTGGGGTCGTGGACCCTTTGTCAGGAGGCTCTGCGCCTCTGGACATGGCTGGAACATCAGGGCATGTTCCTGATGGTTCAACACCTGGCAGGTTCCCTGAACGCCAGGGCGGACAAACTCAGCCGCAGGTGCATGATGGATCACGAATGGCGTCTTCACTCGGAAGTGGCGCAAGGACTCTTTCTACAGTGGGGAGAGCCTTGGTTAGATCTATTCGCCACCGAAGAGAACGCGCAATGTCATCAGTTCTGCGCGTTGGAATTTCCAAGGCGGCACTCGCTCGGCGGCGCTTTTCGTCACGCAGTGGAGTTGCGGTCTATTGTACGCCTTTCCGCCTATACCACTTCTACCCAGAGTGTTGAAGAACATTCGGCACGACCGGGCCCAAGTCATTCTTGTGGCTCCGGACTGGGCTCGAAGAGTTTGGTATCCCGAGCTACTCAGTATGAGCGTAGATCCCCGATCCGTCTGCCTCTTCGGGAGGATCTTCTGTCGCAGCAGCAGGGGACGGTCCTCCACCCGAACCTGTCCAGTCTACACCTGCTTGCGTGGAGATTGAGCGGCGGCAGTTGATTCCTTTCGACTTGCCTCCCGAAGTTTGTGATGTGATTCTGGCAGCCAGGCGTCCCTCTACTAAGGTGGTATACGCCTGCAGGTGGAACAAATTTGTGGCATGGTGCACAGCAAAGGCTGTGAATCCCCTTTCTGCCCCTCTTTCTGAGGTCCTTCTGTTCCTTCTTTCTCTGGCCCAACAGGGTTCTGCCCTGGGTACCATCAAGGTTTATCTTTGTGCTATCTCGGCCTTCCTCAGGCTCCCTGATCAGCCCTCCCTTTTCAAGTCCCCTGTTGTTAACAGGTTCTTAAAAGGCATTACACACCTCTTCCCTCCTGTTCCGTTTGTAATGCCTCAGTGGGACCTTTTTAATGTGCGCTCCCTTTGAGCCTCTACATAACTGTCCTCTTCGTCTTCTGACTCTGAAGACAGCCTTTCTGGTGGCCATCACCTCCGCTCGGCGGGTGAGTGAGCTCCAGGCTCTATCTTGCAAACCTCCCTTTCTGTCTGTTCATCCAGACAAGGTTGTTCTTCGGACGCGTCCGTCCTTCTTGCCAAAGGTGGTTACTGCCTTCCACATTGGGCAGACCATCACTTTGCCTACCTTCTTTCCGCCTCCGCATCCTTCCAGAGAGGAAGAGAGGCTCCACCGTCTGGACCCAAAACGTGCGCTCTCCTTCTATATCGACCGCACAAAACACTTCCAGGTGGATGACCAGCTCTTTGTTGGCTACGTGGGCGCCAAAAAAGATCGGGCGGTGCACAAACGTACCATCTCCCGCTGGGTTACCTTGTGCATCAAGACCTGCTATTCTTTGGCTAAGAAGGAGCCTCCTGTTGGGCTGCGTGCCCATTCCACCAGGGCAACGGCTGCTACCACGGCCTTTGGCCGCGGTGTTCCGCTGCCGGTTATCTGTCAGGCAGCTACGTGGGCCTCGCTACACACATTTACAAAGCATTACTGCCTTGACAGTCAGGTCCGGAGGGACGGCTTCTTTGGCCGTTCTGTCCTCCAGGACTTCCTTGTCTGATCTTTGTTCGCAGACTCACCACCGGGGTTGGTATTGCTGGGGTATCTATTCTAAGGTAAGGAATCTGTCACTAACGTGTCTCTTTCAGATGCACAAGTTACTAACTTGTGTAACGATATATCTGTAAGAGACAGTAGTTAGTGACAGATTCCTACCGCCCACCCATCCTCCCCGTTCTGCGAACTGATTTCTAGGGTTAAGGACATCCCTTTCAGGGCCCTAGTATTTTTCAGACACCTAGGTCAGCTTCTTGCATGGCTCTGCGTACCTGGCGCGGAAAGTCGTGTACAGAACTGACGTCAGCGCGCAGGGGCGGCGTCTAAGTACTGCCCGCGACGTCATCCCGGCGATCACGACGCCGACGACGGACGCGGAGCCGCACGACGCCGCCTACCGACGCGCAAGGGTACTGCTACGCAAAAACTTTCCGGATCCAGCCTGACGCCTGGGGATATTCTAAGGTAAGGAATCTGTCACTAACTACTGTCTCTTACAGATATATCGTTACACAAGTTAGTAACTTGTGCTTCAGGGCCCTAGTAGTCCACACCAGTGGTCATTGTGCTTCGTGGCTCTGTGCTTCTGACATGGAAAGTTGCCAAAATTAACTGATGTGAGCACACTGGGGTGGTGCCTCGGCGCACACCAGTTCCGGCGCGGACAACGCCGCTGCAAGGAGCCAAACGACATCTCCTATCAGTGCGCAGTGGTACTGCTCAAGAAAAATCTCTGGATCCAGTTTGATACCGTGGGATCATTCTAAGGTAAGGAATCTGAAGCCAGATAGAGTCTCTTCCAGATAAGGTGTTACCAAAGGTAAGTAACTTGTTCTTTAATACAAGCAGACTTGAATACCCAGTCCTCACAAGAAAAAAAAGCCATGTACTGAAGGTACTCATTAGTGCACAGAAGAACCTGAAAAGGTTACATGCCAATCTTGGACCTAAAAACATAAAATAGGTGGGTGAGAAAAGAATACTTAAGCATCTTGACTTTTCTGATTGTTCCAACACTGGGTTGGGAGTGTGTCATAGACCTGAAAGATGTGTATTTCCACATTCCAGTTACATAAAAAAAAATCTAAGATGTAACATAAAACAAGCATTGGCAAAGTTGATAGTTCTGACGGCCACCAGCCTTCTGACAATTCTTATTTTGTTATGGTTTTTTAAAAAGTTATTGTTTGGGAATATCACACTAAAAAAAAAAAAAGAATTTGCTGCAGGCAAAAACATTTTTTGAGACTAAAGAAACACGCACATTATCATAGTACTACCTGGTGCTGAAGGGAACACCAAACAGAGACTGATAAAGGAAGCCTGACTGAATCCCCTATAAGTAACTATGTTATACACTTAATTTTAGTTAAATAAAAAGTTCTTGGCTAACACAGACATAAAAAGCCAATCAGTCTGGGTTGAAAGAAAAAAAGATGACAGCAAGAAGAAAGGAAAAAAAGGAAGGAAAAGGAAAGAATAAAAATGAAAGAACCACAAAAGAAAAAAAGCCAAGAAGAAAAAGTAACAAGGAAGAAGGAAAATAAAGAAAAATGGAAAGTAGCAGAAAAGAAAGATAAAAAGATTAAGGAAAAAGGAGGGAAAAGAAAGGAGTGAAGAAGAGACAATTCAAGGAGGAAAAATAAAGGAAAAAAGAAAAGATGGGAAGGAAAAAGTAAAGAAGGAAGAATGAAAAAGGAAATTAGAAAGAAAAAGAAGAAGAAAGACGGAAAAAAGGGAAGGATGGAAAATGAAAAAAGGAAACAAGGCAAGAATGGAAAAGAGAAAAGCTAAAAGAAAGCAAGTTCTAAAAAAGGACAAAGAAGGGAAAAGAATGAAAGAGGAAACAAGGAAGGTAAAAATGAAAGAGGGAAGAAAAAAAGCCAAGAATAAAAAAGGAAGGCAAGGAACAAAAAGACAAAGGAAAGAAGGCGAGAAGGAAAAAGAAAGAACAAAAGGAAATGACTGAAGGAGAGAAAGAAGGGAAAAGAAGGCATGGAAGAAAAATGATGAAAGAAAATGAAAGGAAAGACATCAAGAATAAAAAAAAGAGGAAGAAAAAGAAAGGAGAAAAAAGGAAACAATGCAAAAGACGAAAGGAAAGGAGAAAGGAAAAATAAAAGAAAGAAGGCAAGAAGAAAAAATGAAAAGAAACAAGGAAAACGGAACAAAGGACAAAAAAGGAAAAGGAAATGAGTGAAGGAAATAAGGAGAGCGAACGAAGTGAAAAAGTAAGAAAGAAACAAAAGGAGATTGAAAAGGAAAAGAAACAAGGAAAAAGCAGGCAAGAAGGACAAAAAGGATAAACAAGGAAAGAATAAAAATGAGGGACCGGAAATAGGAAAAAAGCAAGAATTTAAAAAGAGTGAAGGAAAAATGAAAGAAGCAAAAAGGACAAAAAATGCAGCAAGTTGGAAGAGGAATAAAAAAAAAGGGAAAAGACGGAAAAATAAGGCAGGAAAAAAGAAGGCAAGGAGGAAAAACTGAGAAAGGACAAAAAAACTAAGGAAAAAGGTGACCAAGAATGAAAAAAGAGGTGAAGGAAAAGGAAGGACAAAAGAGTAATTAGAAATAAGGAAAAGAAAGGAGTGGAGGAAAGAAAGGAGAGAGAAGGCAAGGAGGAAAAACGAAAGATAAGAATGAAAGTGAAGGAGAAAGAAATAACAATGAATAAAGGAAAAAGTTGTAAAGATGGACAAAAGGAGAAAGAATGAAAAAGGACAAAGAATAAAGGAAATTAGAGAGGAAAAAGATGGAAAAGAGGGCAGGTTCTAAAGAAGGGAAAAGAATGAGAAAGAAAAAAGGAAGGTAAGAATGAAAAAAGAGGGAAACTAGGAATAGTGAAAAAAGCCAAGAATAAAAAAGGAAGGCAAGGAGCAAAAAGTCAATAGAAAGAAGGGAAAAGAAGGCATGGAAGAACAATAGTGAAAGAAAACAAAGGAGAAAGAAAAGACATCAAGAATAAAAAAGAGGGACGGAAAAAGAAGGAAAGAATGTAAAAGACGAAAGGAAAAAGAAGGAAAGGAAAAAGGACAAAAGGAGAAAGAAGGAAAAAAAAGTGAAAGAAATAAGACAAGAAGGAAAAAATGAAAAGAAAGCAGAAAAACGAAACAAAGGACAAAAGTAAATGAGTGAAGGAAAAAAGGAGAGAGAAAAGTGAAAAGGCAAGGAAGAAATAGAAAGAAGGAAAATGAAAGGAGAGAAGCAAAAAATGAAAGGAAACCAGGAAAAAAACTGGCAAGAAAAGAAAAAAGGAGAAACAATAAAAATAAAAATGAGGGAATGAAAATAGAAAGACGAAAGAAAGAAAGAATTAAAGAGTGAAGGAAAAAGAAGGTAAGTAGGAATAATTAAGCAAAAAGGACTAAAAAGGCAGGGAGATTGAAGAGGAAAGAAAAAGGGAAAAATAAGCAGGAAAACATGCAAAAGACAAATAAAAAGCAAGAAGGAAAAACTAAAAGGAAAAAGAAAGAAACAGACAGGTGAATGCAAGAATGAAAAAAGAGGTGAAGGAAGGACAAAAGAGTAATAAAGTAGGAAATAAGGAAAAGAAAGTAGTGGAGGAAAGAAAGGAGAGAAAAGAAAGCAAAAAAGAAGACGGCTGAGAAAGAAAATAGAAAGAAGGCAAGAAGAAAAAGAGGGTAGGAAAAAATAAATAAGTAGAAAGAAAAGAAGGAAAAAGGAAGAAGGCAAGAAGAAAAAAAGTTAGGAAAAAGCCAAGAAAAGGACAAAAAAGAAAGAAGGAAAAAGGAGAAATATGAAAGGACAATGAAGAAAAGATGAAAAAAGACAAGAAAAAAAGTGAAAAATTTCGAAAGAAGGGAAAAGACGGAGGAAGAAAAAAGAACAAGTAACTAGGAATAGGGAAAGAAGGCAAGAATGAACAATAAAAGATAGAAAGAAAAGAAAGGAGTGAAGGGAAAGGAAAAAAAGGAGAAAGAAGGGAAAAGAAGGCAAGGAAGTGGAAGGAATGAATAAAAGAGGGAAGCAAAATAAAGAAAGGCAAGAAGCAATGAAGGGAGAAATAAAGGAACAAGGCAAAACTGAAAAGTAAAAAGATGGGAAGTAAAAAGAAGCCAAGAACAAGAAAGTAGGAAGGAGCAGAAAGGGAAAAATGAAAAAGAAACAAGGAACAGAGAAAGAAGGAAAAAAGGGAAAAAATGAAAAAAGAGTGAAGAAAAATGAAAGGAGTTGGAAAAGAAGGCAAGAAGGAAAAGAAACAAGGAAGAAGAAGGCAAGAAAGAAAGGAGTGAAGGGAAAAGAAGGCAAGGAAGAATAAGGAAATAAGGAATAGACAAAGAAGGCAAGAAGGAAAAGAAAGAAGGCAAGAAATGAAGAAGAAAGGACAATAGGAGTGACGGAAAGAAGGATGGAAAAACAAGGCAAGAAGGAAACAAAGGCAAGAAAGAAAAAGGAAAAATCAAGAAAGTAGAAAAAGAGGGAAAGGAAAGATGGACATAGAAGAAAGGCAAGAATGAAAATTGGGAACGAAAAGAAGGGAAAAGAAAGACAAGAAGGATAAAAGGAAAAAGTAAGAAGGAAAAGGAGACAGGATGGAAAAGAAACAAGAAAAAAAGTTAAACGGAGATGAGGAAAAAAAGGTAAAAGCAAGAATTGAAGAAAAGGATAAAAAAGGGAAAACACGGCAAGGAAGAATAAGGAAAAAAGGGAAGGAAAATGAAAGAAAGAAGTAGACAGAAAAAAGGAAAAAGAAGGCAAGACGGAAACAGATTTAATGCAGGAACGAAAAAGAGGCAAATGAAGGATAAAATGAAAAGAAACAAGGAAAAAGAAAGCAAGAATAAAAGATGGAAGGAAAAAAAAAGAAGGCAAGAAATAAAAGAGAAGAAAGAAAAAAAAATGAAACATGGAAGGAAAAAGAAGGGAAAAGAAGGCAAGAAGTAAGGACAAAAAGGGAAAAGAAGGAAAAAGGAAAAGAAGAAAGGAAAAGAAGGAAAAAAGATTGACAAAGGCAAGAAGGAGCAAGGATGAAAAAGAGGGAAGGAAAAAGGCAAGATTGAGTAAAGGAAAGAATGAAAAAAGTGGGAAGAAAAAAGAATCCAAGAACCAAAAAGTAGAATGGCAAGAAGGAAAAAGCAAGGACAAAAGGGAACAAGCATTGGCATAGCCAATAGGTCTTGCCTTTGGGGCCTTATAAGTGTTTAGCCAGAGCTATTGACTTTGCCAATGTCTTCAAGCTGTGCTGTAGAGAAGTGTGGCTGCTGTGCAGCATGCTGAAAAGTTATAATAAAAAAGTGTCAGAAGCATTTTTGTTACTTTATATATGACCAAGAAGGCATTATGTAAAACTGAACGACCATATTAAAAAAAGTATTTACAATAAAAAATTCTCAGTTTTCTTTTGTTCTTGCAATGCTGGCAACTTGTTTCTGCCTATTGCAATGGTTGTTTGTTAAAGCTTTTTTTTTGAGGGGGCATAAACAATCGGAGGGTGAAGGTTGGGAACTAGTACCTGTATTATAACACTAGCAGCGGCCAGACGCTAGGGGAGAATCAACAGATGCCAGATTCCGAGAGCAGGCTGAGGTGGTGCTGAGTGATGCTGAGGTGGTAGTGGTGGTGACTGTTGCGGAGACGATGCTGAGGTGATGCTGAATGATACTCAGGTGTTGCTGAGTGATACTGCTGTGGTGCTGAGTGATGCTGTGGTGGTGCTGAGTGATGCTGTGGTGCTGCTGAGTGATGCTGTGGTGCTGCGGAGTGATATTGTCTTGGCGCTGAGTGATGCTGTGGCGGCGCTGAGTGATGCTGTGGCGGCGCTGAGTGATGCTGTGGCGGCGCTGAGTGATGCTGTTGTGATGCTGAGTGATGCTGTGGTGCTGCTGAGTGATATTGTCTTGGCGCTGAGTGATGCTGTGGTGCTGCTGAGTGATATTGTCTTGGCGCTGAGTGATGCTGTGGTGGTGCTGAGTGATATTGTCTTGGCGCTGAGTGATGCTGTGGCGGCGCTGAGTGATGCTGTGGTGGCGCTGAGTGATGCTGTGGTGGTGCTGAGTGATGCTGTGGTGCTGCTGAGTGATATTGTCTTGGCGCTGAGTGATGCTGTGGTAGTGCTGAGTGATATTGTCTTGGCGCTGAGTGATGCTGTGGCGGCGCTGAGTGATGCTGTGGTGGCGCTGAGTGATGCTGTGGCGGCGCTGTGTGATGCTGTGGCGGCGCTGAGTGATGCTGTGGCGGCCCGGAGTGATGCTGTGGCGGCCCGGAGTGATGCTGTGGTGGCCCGGAGTGATGCTGTGGTGGCCGTGAGCGATGCAGTGGCGGTGCTGAGCGATGCAGTGGCGGTGCTGAGCGATGCTGTGGCGGCGCTGAGCGATGCTGTGGCGGCGCTGAGCGATGCTGTTGCGGCGCTGAGCGATGCTGTTGCGGCGCTGAGCGATGCTGTGAGCGATGCTGTGGTGGCGCTGAGCGATGATGTGGTGGCGCTGAGCGATGCTGTGGTGGTGCTGAGTCATCCTGTGGTGGTGCTGAGTCATCCTGTGGTGGTGCTAAGTCATCCTGTGGTGGTGCTGAGTGATGCAGTGTTGGCCCTGAGTGATGATGTGGTGTCGCTGAGTAAAGCTATGGTGGTGCTGAGTGATGCTGTGGTGGCGCGGAGTGATGCTGTTGTGGCGCTAAGTGATGCTGTGGTTGTGCTGAGTAATGCTGTGGTTGCGCTGAGTGATGCTGTGGTTGCACTGAGTGATGCTGTTGTTGCACTGAGTGATGCTGTTGTTGCACTGAGTGATGCTGTTGTTGCACTGAGTGATGCTGTTGTTGCACTGAGTGATGCTGTTGTTGCACTGAGTGATGCTGTTGTTGCACTGAGTGATGCTGTGGTTGCACTGAGTGATGCTGTGATGGCGTTGAGTGATGCTGTGATGGCGTTGAGAGATGTTGTGTTGGTGCTGAGTGATGCTGTGCTGGCTCTGATTGATGCTGTGCTGGCTCTGATTGATGCTGTGGTTGCGCTGAGTGATGCTGTGGTGTTGCCGAGTGAGAGAGAGAGTGAAGATATAATGCCCAATTAGAGAGGGTGGTGAGAGAGAAAGAGAGAGAAAGGGTGTACATAGAATAAAGAGTGGAGCGGGATAGAGAGAGAGAAAGAAGGGGAGAGAGAGTGAATGAAGGAGTTTGAAAGAGAAACAGATAAAGGGGTGAGAGAGAATGAAAGGCTAAAAAAAATAGAGAGGGGAGAGTTAATTAAGTAGAGAGAATTAGAGAGGGGAGAGAGCGAGAAGGAGAGAGACAATAAGAGTGGGGGGTGTGGAGTTTAAATAGAGTGAAGAAGTGACGCGGAAAAAGTAACCTTAAATATAGCTTTGTGCTTTGCGCGAATATATATAAATAAAAAAAACAGTGAGAGACAAAAATACTGGTAATTAGGCTGTGACTCCCAATATAAAACAAATAGCGATATAAGGTGAAATCAACCCACCGAAGCAATATTTCTAACTAGACAAAAAAAAGCTTGCATTTCAATGCTAATCGCTGTTGTTTTTCATGTGACTGTAGTCCAGGGCCCTCAGATGGTAATGTGAGCTGCTGCTGCGATTGAAACATCAGAGTCCAGAGAGTTAATGAGCCATGACGAGGAAATGAGGAAGAGATAGGAAACCCAGATGCCAGCTGCGCGTGCACGCCATCGTGAACTCAAGCTGGTCGCCAGCCGAAAGCCAGTGTTTGCACTTCCAAAACCCACTTACTAAAACTCTCGGCCAGACCAGCGCAAGCGCTGGTGCAGGCCGAGACCTAAAAAGGAAGGAAAAAGACTGAAAATGAAACAGGGAAGGTAAAGGAAGAAAGGAAAAGAAGGCAAGTAGTAAAGAAGGGAGTAAAAATAAAAACCTCCGACCTGAGTCCCTACCCCCACTGTGGGGCCCGAAGGCGCGCCAGGGAGAGGGGGTGACCCAAAGATGGCCTGCAGAGCCCTGGAATAGGCCTCCATCTGGGTCCGATTCGCCCCAGCACCAGGAAATGGTGGGTAGGCGGGAGCCGACTCCTGAGGGCCCGTGTCCGGTGAAGACCGGGAGCAGCGGACCCCGACGTCAAGCTTGTGCGAGGTCAACTACCTCCGTGACTTCTTCCGGTGCTTATCTGAGGCAGGCGAGCGACGTCCACGGGAACGACTCCGGGATCTGCCCCGAACAGGAACCTCAGCGTGGGAGGAAGAACTTTCGCCGTTGGGATCCTTCCGCTGGAGACGGAGGTCGGCGCCGCGAGGATTCTGACCGGGACAACCGGGCGGACATCAAATTCATCCGTCGTTCCCGCAGGGATTTCGGCTTCAGCTGCCGGCAGGCGTCTCACTCGGCGGAGTCGTGGTGCTCGCCCAAGCACAACATACAGATCTCGTGTGGATCCGTCGCCGACATCTGCCGCGAACAGGACGCACATGACTTGAAGCCCGCAGGCATGGGGCACACTGTTCCAGACGCGAAAGGGCATCGTGAGGGCCTGAAACCAAAACAGGCCAGAGGAACCGCTTCTCCCGGATCCGCATTGGGACGCGGAAAAAAAGAAAACTGACGTCAGTACGCCGAGGGGGACTTATATGGCGCCATTGATGTCACTTCCGTGGACGACGTCAGGACGGAGCCGGACGACGCCGCCCCGCGGCGTGCAGAGGTACTGCTGGGGAAAAAGTTTTCCGGATCCAGTCTGACGCCTGGGGATATTCTAAGTTAAGGAATCTGCGGCTAGATGTCTCTATCAGATCCTTTTGTATGGCTGTACTGAGATCTGGGGTAAAGGGTGTGGTCGGCAGCTTCATCTGTTTTCCCCTTCCTCCTCACCAGCACCACCTGAGAAGAAGCAGTAGTTCAGCTGCGAAAGAGCATGTAATGCTGGAAGTGGGAGGAAGGATGTCTCTTTTTCTACAGGCCTTGCTGGTCATTACTTCAAGCCATTCGGCCCTACAGATTTTAGAAAAGGGGTGTGTTCTACCCTCCCATCTGCAAACTGCCCATTTGCCTATGGCTGATTGGTCTGTTGGCCTCCTGCATCCTGGCAATACATACTTTCAGTGCATTAAGAAAAGCATGTTATACTGTGAAAGATCAATACTGGAAAGGAGCAAGTTGCCTGCTACTCATGTTCTCCTACTTTTGTATCTTTCATAGATTCATATGACTCTCCTTCTTTCTGGCAGGGTAGTAAATTTAAGGCACACTGTACATGAAAATTTGATGGGGCTTAAATGAATTTGGAGTTTAAGCCTGGCCACTTTATTTGCCAGTCTAAAGTCTCAATTCGCCAAGTGTATACGTGATGTAAAGCTTTTACATTAACCAATGCTAGTGAACAGAAATTCAAGTAATCAACATTCATTCTTATTCCTTGTGTCCGATATTTTTAAGGTGTACATCATTTTGCGGTTTCTTCCCCAAGCCCGGAAAAGGTTTTCCCCTCAGCCTTTGCTTTTCAGTGGCACCTTGCATCGTGAGTCATTACTCCACCCATTGGACATTACATCACCAGCATATAATATACATCAACCTGCTCCCTGACCTCAGTTCCTATTTTTTCATTGATTATGTCAAATGTCTCCTTTGAAGGTTTCAGGGTTCAAGTCCTGTCAACAGTACCGAAAGCTGATATCTTTATCAGAGCTACACATCATCTGCATGTGGCGTCTTGGGTCCAACCATGATGCCACTGCCTACGATTCATGTTTCCTGATGCACTTCAAGGCCACTAGGGAATGGGGGAGGCCAAGTTATTTATTCGCGGAAGGCCTATCAGGTCATTCCAAAGCACATCCTTTCTACTGGTAAGTCTCCTGTTAGGGAACAAACTCCTTAAATGTCTTCCCTCAAAAAGCGTCTTGGGAAGGAGAAATCCTCTTCTTCCTCGAGAGAACAAGCCCTTTTATGTGACTGTTCGGAGTCACAGTCATGTTGGAGATCTTTAGGACTGCTCCAGAACTGTCTTGGCAACTACCCAATAGTGGACCTGTACAATCTGGCTTGGCGATTCTAGTGGGTTTGTCTTGATCAGCTCTCAAATCCATGTGTCTGCAGGCTTTGGCCTCAGCGAATAAAAGAAGTCACCGATTATGGTGCCACTACTCTTTCAAAAGCCATCCACACCTTTGCACCAGATCTGGTTGCAGCATCTCAGTCGGAGTCACTGTTACTCCTACCTCAAAGTCAGCTGGAATAATCTGGGTGGATGATAAAAAGACAATCCCTTACCTTTCTGAACAGCTCTTTCTTAGGCCTGAGAAATTTGTCCTGATGGAGGAATTACTCCGAGTCTGTTCCAAAGCCATAACCATGCCTGTTAAAGAACATAGCTGCAGAGAAGATCATGATTACTAGGCTGACAATGTGCTTCCTCTGTCTTACTGCGTTGCTAACCTTTTTCCTCACTTATAATATTCCAGTGGCCTACGGTACATATTTTTCCTACCTGGGCGCCTGATAGATGAAGTTTCCATCTTAACGGCATGGGTGTGTAATGCTGTGGGCAATTTGGAATTGACTTTACCCACTTAGAAGCTTCGATTCTGCAGATACAGTCCAAGGGCACTGCCTTTACTTTACAAGGTCATTCCTTCTACTAGGTTTTGGGGAGATGTCCAGGCCAATGTGTCTGCCATGCTTTTCTATGGTAAGTGCCTTTTTGGTGAAACCAACTCTTCCCCTGTGAGCTTCATAAATAGCAGGACTATGACCCACTTGCTACCCATGGCTTGCCTGTGAGACAGTTCTGTCAGCAATACAGAAAGTTCAAGAGCTATTCCAGAGCTCTGCAATCCTGGCAGAAACAACCCTGTCAATCACGCCAGAAGCCTCAGAAAGTGTACTGCTCCTTTCATGGCAAGGGTGGATATAAAAGTCGTCAGCAACAGATCCCATACCCAGGGTCTTCTGCCAGGACTTATGCCTCAAGATAATGTGACCCCCTTACCCCATACACCACCATCTTCTGGTTGGTCATCACTTGAGAAACCATCCCAAAGGACCTCTTAGTGATCCAGATGATCTGTAAGGACTATGCCCTTCCCTTCACCCAGACCGTCCTTTTTCTGTCACGGCTTGCCTCTTCAGTACACACCCGATTCTGGGTGCAGATGTCTTTGTCCTGAAAAAAGGGGCCATAGAGCCAGTGCCTCTAAAGGAAAGGTGTTTTCCCAAAAGTGCTTGAACATGTGGCAGCATCTCTGAGACAGAGTGTATGTATTTCCATACTTGGCCTGGTAAAGGCGGAGTTGCAATGCTGGTTGAAGAACATCTTTGCCGCACTAGAACTCTTCACCAGGTCTTTGGCTTTCCCATCAATGTCCAAAAGTCAAACAAATGGAGCCAGTTGTGGCAAACTTCCTCAACACATTAAACACCCTAGGACTTTACCAACTGGTCGCATCCCAAACTCATCAGGCAGGTCACATTCTCGATAGGGTCTGCTCTAATTTTTGTTCCTTAACAGTCTACCCTCCAACCCCTCAAGTGTGGTCGGACCCTTGGTTAATTCCGTTCAACATCAACTGCTCTCTGAAGAACAAGCCTGCTCCGTTTGCAAACCCAAGCCCATTACCTCGTCGCAGGTGGTCTAAGATGATAGCTAACCCAGAACTGTCCCATATAGCGCAAGCATTGGTACCTGCCACAGCAGACGACTCCCAACGTTTTGATGCATGGATTGCTTCCATTAGTAATGAATTAGCACCGTTTGACAACTTTGTTAACAAACATACCCCGAAAATCTCAGCTCCTTGGTACTCGCCGTCCCTAGCCGAGCTTCATCTCCAATGCAAGCGCTTCGAACGGAAATGGAGAAGATGCTATGGACCCAGAAGAATGAATCCGGTTTAAACTAGCCAGGAAAGTATACCACCTACAAATTAAGTCTTCAAAAAAGGAGTGTTTCTAAAAATATCAGAGGCCAAACAAAATTCAAAAAAGATTTTTTTAATTGTAAGGTCATTTACCAATCCAAAAACACTAGTTAAGGACATTCTCCCTTCACAGACCCTATGTGATCAGATCTCAGTTTTCTTTGATGAAAAGATTCATAATATTCAAAAAGAATTCAGTACATCAGCCACATCTCCACTTGATCTGGAATTAGATCCTTTTTATACAGGGCCATCGCTTCAGGCCTTCAATAGAATTCTCTAGGAGCAGTCTCATCAAGCTATCCTATCGTGTAAATCTGGATCCCCACTGGATGCCTGTCCTCCGGCGGTGCTTCATAAGATTGTGGACATTGTAAATCCAGTCATCAATAACATTGTTAATTCTTCACTAGTCACAGCAACCGTTCCTCACGATTGGAAGCTGGCAGTGGGTAAACCACTCCAGAAAAAACAGGTTGTGGATCCATCCACACTTTCCAATCTCCGTCCTATTTCACTTCTGCCTATCCTCGGCAGGATTACTAAAAAGTTTGTCAATAGGCAGTTATCTGCTTTCCTAGAAGAGGCCACTATTCTTCACCCCCACCAGTCAGGTTTTCGACCTAGATATTCAACAGAATCTGCCTTGCTAGAGGTGGTAGATACATTGAAGCTCACTCTACACAGCGGAAAGAATGCAGTACTGATCCTATTGGATCTGTCTGCTGCATTCAATACGATTTGCCATGATATTCTCCTATCCCGAATGAAAAATTGTGGTACAGCACATAGGGTCCTGGCTTGGATCCAGTCTTTTCTACACAATCGTAGGCAAATGGTTGCCTTAGGTCCTTTCCGTTCTAAAGAACGCCTTATTCCGACGGGCGTACCACAGGGCTCTTCCCTTAGCCCTCTTTTGTTCAACATCTATATGGCCCCACTAATATCATCGTTCTAAATTAAAACTACATCCTATGCAGATGATACGCAGCTTATATTAGTCTTGGACAAGGACTCAAATGAATCTGAATTGAACTTTAACAAATGCTTATCAGAGGTCATTCGGTGGATGTCATTCAACCACCTTAAATGTAATACTGACAAGACCGAGATAATGCTAATGGGCAAAGAAAACCCGTACAATCCAGTCAAGTGGTGGCCTGAAGACATCCCGGCCCCATGTGACACAGTGAACATAGTTAAGAATCTAGGAGTCAAGTTTCATGCCACTCTTTCTTTTCAGCCACAAGCCCTGGCAGTGCAGGGATGTGCTTTAACCTAATCAAATCACTAAAAAAAAATCTTTTATATCATCCCTATTGCTGCAAGGAGAACCATGGCAGTAGCACTGATCTTATCTAGACTGGATTATTGCAACAGCCTATATGCCGGCGCAAACAAGCAAGTCTTAAAAAAGTTGCAGATGATTAAAAATGCAGCTGCTCGACTGGTCTTGAAACTGCCAGCATGCTCGTCGGCTAGAAAAGCCCTGAAAACCCTGCACTGGTTGCCGATCCACCAGAGAATCTTATTCAAGCTCCTTTTAATTACTTTCAGAACGTTTAGGAAAACAGGATCCTCAAACCTGACAGCTAGATTCACACCATATGTCACTGCTAGAACTCTCAGATCCTCCTCAGCTAATTTGTTTAAAACCCCCCCCGCCATTTAAACTCAGATCTAGAGGTGGCAAGTCCGTGGCCAGCCTAGGTACAGGAGCATGGAACACCTTGCCTACACAACTAAGACTCTTGGAATCAAAAACGCTAGTCAGGAAAGCACTTAAGACCTGGATCTTTACAGCTCCAGACTCCCTCTGTCATTCTTTGGTGTAATCCATAACAGTCCGAATCTTCTGTTTTACTTCCACATAGCGCCAAGATGCTCCTGCCGGGGTGACGTATGCTTTATAAATGCACAAAATCAAATCAAACCTCACACTGGCACAAACCTTGACCTTCCTAGGTGTGGTGATGGACACAACATGCATGAACGCCTTTCCTTCTCCTGAGCATAATGGATATTCAGAAGATTATTCTGAGGTTTCTGACTCAGATGCATCTCTTCGTCCTACAGAGCTTGTGTTTGCAAGGCCTCATGAATCCTGTTGGTTCCGCACACCAGCTGACGAATGAGGGCTTGGTTATAGATTTTCCAGTCGGTCCACTTAGGCCTGCCCTGTTTGATAGACCACCCCAAGCTTGAAGAGGTGCATCCGACACAATCTCAGTGGATCCTAATCATGATTGCCTCCTCACTGTCTGGGACACTCATCTGGGCGACACAATAGAGTAAAGTATTTGGTCTGTGATGGAGCAGCATCCCCTTTTGTCAGGAATTGCTTTGACACTCAGTGATTTAAGGTGAAGCATCTGTAGGAAGAGGAGTTCATCAGAAGTAAACGTTACTTACCATTGGTCATGTTTTGGAGGATGCATAATTTTCCAGTAGTTTCCTTGCCAATCTCCCTTCTCCCCTGATGAGTCAGTGATATAAGGTCCAAAAGTATTGAAATGTGTTTGTGATGTTATAGTTGCTGTCATTGAGGCACTTTCTTTCTCCCCGCATGCCACGCAGAGGCGTAACAAATGTATCAGGAACAGACATTGGCGCGCAGGTTGGTGGCTATTATACACCAGTGACGTCATATCCAGCAGGTGGAGTTGTAGCTGGAGCCACATTGCACCTTCAGGATATTCCCAGGTGTCAGACTAGTTCCATACATTTTCCCAGCAATGCTCTCCACTCATCAGTAGGGGGTGAAGTATGGCTCTGCAGTTACATCAACCCGCCCCAGAAGTCCTGTTCCTGCTTGAAGTCTTCAGGCAAGTCACAGTCAAAAACGTGTCTTAAGTGCAAGAAAGCCCAGCAGCCTACTTCCTCATCTTTCCACTCATTCTGTTGAGAAGTTGCAAGGGCGTCACTCAAAGTGTCTGTCTTCTGGCTCTAGGCACACCTCAAATTTCCGGGCCTTTGTCGACCACCAAAGAGTGGCCTTTGAGGAGGACATGATGCAAATTTGGCAGATGTTGCAGATTCCCTCTGCCACACTTTCAGGCCCTACTGAGCCACAGGGGCCTCTGATTGGATTTGGACCAGGGGGCCCTCCTCCAACTGCACCCTCTGGTCTAGTTCCTCAACAAGTACCAACACCGGTCCAGACTTCCACTCTGTCCAAAATGTGTTGTGAGCAGTTCTGGACACCATCGACTGCATAGGACGTGCTAAAGGTATCAGTTTAGTGATCAGAAGGCATGCCTTGATGTGATCTACCAGGTTTTTAGGGGATGTCCAAGTGTCCCTTATGGACATGCCCTTTGATGGATCTAGACAGTGCGGCGAGAAGGCTGGGTCGTCACTTGAGCGATTCAAACAGATGTGCCGAAGCCCAATCCTTCGAGTTTTGTCCCCAGCCAGATAATAAAACTAGCAGTATACAAAGTTCATGAGCTATTCCAGAGGCCTAGGTTACCAGAAGCGTCAACCTTCCGAGAAAGTGCAGCACCAAGCTTAGCCCTTTCGGGCAGAGGGTATAGTGGCAACAAAAGACGTTCACTCCAGCAGAGACCGCATCCTCCAACGCTTCTTCCCCCTCTATAGCTGTCCCATGAAATGAAATGAAATGAAATTCGTACTTGTAAAGCGCACTTATACCCCCAAAGGGGTGTCCTGGCGCTGTACGCATACCGGTGGGGAACCCTTCCTGGCTTTTCCCTGTGAAATGTCCACTCCTGGGCACCCCCAAGGTGAAGGCAGGCATCCCAGCGCTGGTGGGGCCCATGCTGCTTTGATGTGCACTCTTAAGCCCATGATTCACCATTGGAGGGGAGTCTACAGAATTTACTCCCTGGCTGGAAATCCATTATGTCATGTAAATGAGTTTACAGAGCTGCCCGACTCTGAATGCCTTCCTATCAAACATCGAGGGAAAGCTGGTACAGGTCCTAATAGATACCTCAACCCCCATGAGGTACTGCAACAAACAGGGTGGGATGTGTCCTGGAGTCTGCCGGGAAGCTCCACATTTCTGGAGGCAGCTCGAACAGCAGAAAATAATTTTGGTGGCCAACCACATTGCAGGGACCCTGAACGCCAGAACATACTAGCTGAGTTGGCGAACCACAAGTGGCATCTTTATCCCAAGGTGACACAGGGCATCTTCGATGGGTGAGAATTCCCTGGCTAGATCAGTTTGCCACTGTTGAGAGTGCACACTGGAGTTTCCTCCAAAAACAACATTGGGAGACGCATTCCATCTGTAATGGGACATGTCTTCTGTACTTGTTCCTGCCAGTGCCTCGTGTTCTGTAGAAAGTTAGGACAGACCAGTCCCAAGTCATCTCAGTAGTCACGGACTGGGCTAGGAGAGAGTGGTAGACAGAGTTCCTGAGCCTGAAAATGTACCCACCAGTTCACCTACCCTTGTGGAAGGACCTCCAATGTAGGCAACAGGAGAGGGTCCTTCTTCACCGGAATCTTTGCACTCTACTTCTCCCTGCATAGAGATTGAAAAGTGACAGTACATTTTTGGACTTGCCATCTGAAATAGAAGGTATCATTCTTGCAGCCAGTCGCCCATCCAAGAAGTGTATCTATGTCGGGTATTGGGAAAAGTTATGCTCATGACAAGCATGGCTCTGCAGTGGGAACAGTTAGGGGTTCCTACCTGGCTCTTTCAACCTTTATATGTTTGCCTGATCAAACTGCTTTATTTAAATCCCAGGTGTAATGTGTTTTATGAAGGGCTTTTTGGAAATGTTTCCTCCTAAACTGTTTACTATGCCAATGTAGGTCCTAATCATGTTCCTTATGTGCACGCCATTCAAGCCTGTGCACAGTTGCTTACTACAGTTTGTCGATCATGCCAGTCTTTCTTATCAACATCACTTTTGTGTGCTGCAGGACTGTTCTACGGTTGCTCTCTGTCCAACCTCCCTTTAGCACTTTATTCTCAGACAAATTTCTGCTGCAGCCTTGGGCTGCCTTCGTGCCAAAAGTGGAATCTCCCTTCCATGTTGGTTAGACAATTACCCTGCAGACATTTTCCGCTGTGCCTCACTCCTTGAAAGAGGAAGAGAGGCTCCATCGGCTTGATCCTAAGAAAGCCTTGAGTTTCTACTTTGACTGTATGACAGACTAAACAGACCCCCCAGGATATTGCGGCATAGATTTGCAAATTTAGCAGCACAAAAATTGAAATTTAGCGGCATTATTGCGGCACTTTATTTTACTCGTAATCATTCCTTTTCAGTCTTAAATCAATGGAAACTGTTTTAGCAGAGTATTCCGCTTTGAAATAGGCATGTTTAAAGTGTCTGAGAGTATTTGTTTGCTATACTAAGTCAACGAGTCCTGTAATGGCTGGCAGCAACATTTTTCGCATGTTGCTGGCAGCCAATCAGAGAACTTGCAGGACTCTGACTTCTGCAGGAGTGATATAGCCCAAGGGAAATAAAGATCCCACGGCCAATCATAACTCTACTTTTAAATTGGCGTGCCACGAGAGTCTAAGACACTCTTGCAAGCCTAAATGCACCCCAGCTGGGTCCCGAAACAAGAAGAGAGGGGATGCGTTGGTGCCCAACGCTGCTTCCCGCTTCCTGTCTACTCTCGTCCCAGAACAGGGTGCAGGCACCCCTACCCTGACCAATGGCATCAACCCTTCCACTCTACCGCCACCGACCCTGCTTACAAGCCTACACCATGGTTTGCTGTAATTCGATTCTCTCCAGACTGCTCATGCACTTAAAACTGCGCAGTAAACAACAAGTTGCACACGTGATTATACTGACTGACCTCCTCTCGCCCCCACCTACCACCACCCCCTTCTCCAGGGCACAAGTCCTAAAAAAAAAAAGAAGGGGGGGGACTAACCATCATGGCGCGTGCCACCATAGTACATATCGCCACAACACAAATAATTATTTTATCACTTTTTACACAAGTCTCCTCAGAGGAGGGGGGTGAGGATTCAGGGAAGAGAAGCATGGACTTGTGAAAGAGTGCACGATTACAGTAAATCCCACAAACTGTTCATGGAGGGGGAGGGGTGCTTAGACCTGAAATTATTAAAGGTCTTTTATGAAATTCATGTTTGATGGAGTCACATGACTTGTCAAGTTTATTATATTTGCTTAATTGTCAATTCGGTAATAATTATTTTGCATCTCCTCAGCGACCGCTACAAAAAAACTTAATACAAGTCACTATCTAATTATAAAGAAAAGGGCGTACTTGGGGTCTCCGGGAAATAACCGTTGACAATAAAATTCATGATCGCGTGCCCTTCGTGCTTGGATATGTTGCAACCTCTGCACTGGAGAGATCAAACTAATGCTGGATAAAAGAGGGTTTCTTCTACTTCGCAAAGGGATTTTGGAGATTAAGGTACAGACCAGCCTTCTTCGCTTTCATGTGGTGTTGTATAAAATGTGTATTCCTATGGGCCCTAAGGTTTCTTCAAACTTAGTTATTGGTGCTCTTGAATGTGTCTGTTTGAATGCAGATATCTCTGAAATGCTGCTCATAGTGGAGTGATGGTTGTCTTATGGTGGCATTTAAAGTGACATTGTAATTTATTTATAATATACTGAGCAGTTGCCTGGAACCCTAGAACCTACAATGTGGGTGCTTCTTTTTTTGTTATTTTTAACCAGGCCATAATGATGAAATTTCTTGGCCGACTAGTACAGATAGAATATGACTTCCTCTCATTACACCACAAAAAAGCAAGTTAGGTAGGATTCCGCTCAAACAAGTAGAGCAGGTCTTGTTTGCAGCACTTAGACCTGTTTATTGTCAGTTTTCTTCCAGTTTCCAGGTCTGAGCACTTTTTAAACTCCTCTTAGAAAGATCTGCAGTGTAATTCTTTAAATCACCACTTGAGGGCGATATACTACTAAGGAAATAGTATCTATTATGGAAAGACGACCTACGGATTACCATCGAATTATTTTCCCACATTTAAAATATCTGTGCCATCGAGAACGCAGAAATAAATCCCAGGGATATTGCGGCATGGATCACATTTTTCAAATTTCGCAGGCAGTTTTGTAAAAATCGCAGCATTTTTACAAAACTGCCGATTTCGGGATTTTTTTTGCAAATCGCGAAATCCTGGAGGGGCTGACTAAAGTATGGATGACTAGCTCTTTGTAGGATTCATTTGGACTAAGAAATGCAAGCGGTGCAAAAGAGAACGCTGTGCAGCTGGATAGTCCTCTGCATTAAAAGCTGCTACACGCTGGCTAGGAAACCTGTGGGCTCATTTCACTGGGGCCAAGGCCGCTACAATTGCATCGGCAATCGAGTACCAGTTCTGGACATTGACCAGGCTGCTACATGGGTGTCAGTGCCCACGTTCAGGGAAAAAGTACTGCCTTGACAGCCAGGTCTGATGGAAGGGCTATTTTGCCCGCTCAGTCCTGCAAGACTTCCTAATCTAAGTGGCCTTGTCAGACTCTGCCTTTGGGAAGTACTGTTGTGGTATCCATTCCAAAAGTGAGAAATCTGTGGTTTCAAATATCCATTAGAACAACAAACTTACTTACCTTCGGTAATGCCCTTTCTGGTGGATACTTTATGTATCATATAACACAATATAGTTGTACGGTGACAGCGATACACAAAGAAGTATACTCAGAGTAGCAAAACTATAGGCTCTGGTGTCGATGCAAACTTTGCAGAACCGAAACCTTAGATTCCTGGCTTATGGGAAAGTCATCCTTAATGGAAGAGGAAACCTCACACACTTATTAGTGTCATGCTTCATCATAGGAATCCTCTCCCCACCCTGGCGGACTCAACCTCCTCGAAGACTGACTAGTTAGGTGGGAGTTCTTGCATAAGTCTTACTGGACAACACCATATAACAGGAGATCCAGATGAAAAACGTAAAAATACCTTAGAGTCCCTAGGGAACTTTACCTTTATTAGTGAGACACTAGGTAAGATTAAAAACGGAGAAGGTTTGGGTACTGGAGTGTAATGCCTCACACCCAAAATTTTGCAAACATGTTTCTGCCCACTTACGCAAGCCTAAATGTCTGGGGCATTCTTCAGGGCATACGGATCCCTATGTGAGAAACCTAGATTTGATTTCAAATTTAGAATCGATTAGGCTATGGTACGGTGGATTCCTAACTTAGGTCCTACCATAATTACCTGCCTGTGGTTGAGTAATTTGTCCTTGCCACCTAAAATAGAGAAGGTACAAGAAGATATGGGGTACACGAATTACTCAGATATCACAGTTGTACGTATAAGCAATTGTATTTAGTTTGGCTCATGACGTCTAAGGTCTTGGTGAAGCCTGTGATCACTACAGTTGAAAAACAAGGGTGATTGTTATTTAACTAAAAATCCAAAAGGAAGAGTCCTTCGTGATCTATAGTGCTAAGGCCACTAAGCCTGTGTGCCACTACTATATTAGGTACTATTGTGATCATTATCACTAATTAGAAATGCATACGTCCCTTACCCTAAAGTATAGGTGTTACCAACATCATGGTCACAGAGAGGGCGGGGTCCTTTGTAGTCACACACTAATGAAAGGGAGACCGACAAAATACACCTAGTAAACATTTACAGCCCCGGGAGGAGACAATCAAAGGTTCAAATACGGCGTACGAGATTCCTGTCAATAGTTTAAGGAATCCTTCAATATAGAACACTCGGCTTCAAACAATCAATGAAATTAATTCTAGAGAACCTAGTGCTGGTTCCAACCATTATTCACTAATTGTTATGACAGTCATTTACCAGATTAATTCATAATACACCAGACGGATCAAATCTAATTGTCTCCATCTTACTCTGGTGATCGGTTCATACGTCATTCATAATTCTTATAGGATTACAGCGTTAAATGTGAAGGGTCCTCAGAGATCTCTTAATAAGCCGTAGCAAACGGTACTACCAACGATTGTTTTTGTAGATAAAGGTTTTGTATATACATAAACGGAAGGAAAACAAAAGCGGACCCATATTCATGCATGCGCCGCACTTCGTCCTTAGCATGGCGATACCGGTCTGTCTTACTTTGAGGAACTGTTGCGCTTATGTGAGATACATGCTCACTCATGCCTGCATTCATGCTCGATCTCTCATCATCCTACGTACCATCAGTCACATGCACTTGGTATCCACGTTAGGTCATGCATACTCCGTTAAATGCAGCTTACATTCATGTGTCTCTCTCTGGTGCCGGGGCTCCCGCACCAAATTGGCAAAAAATAATGCCAAATGCGAGTACCACTCTCATATGCATATATCACTCTGTTGCCACATGCTCCGGCCCATGCGCAGGCATCAAATTGTAGAAGAATAGTGTCTGATGTGAGTCCGACACAATCAAGTAGGTCCATTGCTTGCCCCTCGATATGATAGCCCCACTTCGTCAAAAGGAAGGCCCGGCCACTTTACCCAAGTCTGTCCCGCTCTGCGCCGCGGGACAGGTTAGCGGCATGTCGGGCGTCAGATTAAATAGACGTTCCCGTTCACGTGCTGAATCCGTGTGAACCCGGAAGTCTTTGACACTTTTGGATGGCCTAGGGGGTACCTCAAGGATTCTGGGAAATGTAGTCGCACAGCGCTTGGTAAGCGCGGGAGGTGAACGTTTGCACAATTTAAGATTCATTAATCTTGGCCACAGTTGTTACAAACTAGTACCTCCCTAACCCCATATATGTCCCAGTTTTATTGCCTCAATACATAGCCACCGGCGAATATCGCACTCATGGCGGTGTATTTCAATTGTCTATTCCCAGATCCTTAATTCAAATTGCGAAACTTTATTGACAGAGATAAGGAAAGGGAGTGTAGTTACAACATTATTAGTTAGTGGCTCATTAAGATACTGTATCATTGTCTAGTGTCGGATCCTTAATTCAAAATGCGAAACTTTATTGACAATGAGATATGGAAGGGCAGTGTAATTCAAATTTTTTTTTTTTTTTTTTAACTTTATGTAACCTTAGATTCCTCACTGCCCTACCTCCTCCCCTTTCTGTATGGTGAACTCCTGAACATCATAATAGTTTTCCAAGTTAGATTTTGGTCACACTGTCATCTGTTGGACGTGCTCCGCGTCTGTTGGTGCAGAAGGAAAAAGATGAAACTGACGTTAGATAGAATACCCACCAGAAAGCGCGTTACCGAAGGTAAGTAATTTGTTCCAGAACTCCTATCGAATATAATTAAGGTGAGTAATCTGCAGGATGCTTATGCATCCTCCAGAAATCTTGTCACCTATGGTAAGTAACTTTTATTTCATAGACTTTCCAAAAGATGGGCTGTTTGTGCCGTTCAGCATGAGGTTGCCATTCGCTACTGAAATTTCAGTAAATTCTTGTATCATCTCAGTGTAGCATCCTTGCACATGTGCATGTTAATGCCTGCAGCTTTAGTTTTGTTCATGCAAGATAGTGGAATTTAACTGTATTTCAACAGCCTACCCCGCTCTCTAAAGTGTATAACTTGTTTAAGGACTGCAGCCTCTATGTCTGTGTTGTGTCTCAGTAGATCAATTGAGATGGATGCAGGTGGGTGTGTAGAGGGAGAAGTGACCTTTCCAAGTCCACACATTGACGATAAAGGAGGTGGGACTTGCAATCCAGTACATGTTAAAGCCTGCTGCTTTAGTTTTGTTTATGCAAGATAGAGTAATTTAACTGTATTTCAACAGCCTACCCCTCTCTCCAAAGTGTATAACTTGTTTAATGACTGCAGCCTCTATGTCTGTGTTGTGATTGGTTGTAATACTTGAATCGCAGTAGATCAATTGAGCTGGATGCAGGTGGGTGTGTAGAGGGAGAAGTGACCTTTCTGAGTCCACACATTGACAATAAAGGTGGTGGGACTTGCAATCCAGTACTTACTAGATGGCCCGAGGCTGTGACCAGTCCTTCTTTTAAATGACTACAGGGGTCTTAGTAGCTTTAGCTGCAGAAGGCATTTTTGCTTTATCTTTCTCTAAACTTCTCGCATAACAAGCAAAATTTTTAAAAATTAAGACATGTGACCTCAATAGCTCTTGTCGTGTTTAACTGTTCTTATCGTTATCTCCCTCGTAGCATGCCTTAAGGATGGTGGCTTTCAGGCAAATCTATAAAGTGCTGGGTATCGACCCATTCCCACCCTCAAAATACAAGCCAAACTTTTACACCCGGAAACGACGGCGAGACACTACCGAAGTAGACGGCTTGAGCGATGGAAAAAAAGACAAAAAGGACAATGCGGAACAAATGTAACCATTGTTAGCATTTGCTAAGAGACCAGACTTTAATTTTTTATATATATAAATATATATATATACATATTATATATATATGAGTTGCTGTTTAGTCTGAGAAATTTGCAATTTTAGTGTTTTTCCTTGAATAACGTACTGTAGGTTTGTTTTAAAATGTGCTCAAACCATTCAAATTAAAACCTAAAACAAAACGTTTTGCTGTAAGGGTATGAGGCCATTACGTTTTAAAAGTGCTTCCCTCTTGAACGCAGTGTCTCTACAATAAAATAGTTTGTCTGGGATGAATTATGCACCAGTATTTTGCCCTTTTCGAACACCATTTTCCGTAGCACTGTGCAGTAGTCCAACCATGCTTCAGAACAGATGCTGGAAGGCTACACAATGTGGTAATCTTTTCAGAAGGGGCCTTCAGAGAAATTATATCTGTGCTGGAATTGTCTGCGGAACTAAGGCTGTGAGTCAGAAAGAAATAATGGGGTAACGACATGATCACTTCTTTTAAAGCAGGCTTAGATTTATATGGAGGGCCAGAAAATGTTTCTTCAAAGGGAATCCTATCCAAACTCTACAACTTCCAAGTTAATCCGCTCTGCCCAGAAAATAAATTGAATAGCTTCATATCTCAGCGCAAATGCTCAAAATAATGGCAATTTTGGATTCTCTTCTTCTTTGCCTGAAAGTATGTTGTGTTAGGCAGGTTTGCCAAAGATCTGCAATGTCCCATGCCTCACCCCTGTGTAGTCACCCAGACCTCACATGTTTCCTGCCGAGCCTCACGCCATGTTGTTTTCACAGCACATCTTGTTGTCTCAGAAACCAGATGGGGTGCGCCACCTCCCAGAACCGTGTCTACTGCTGACCTTTAACCTGCTACCTGTCAAGACTTCCTGTATTCCAATGAGTGCCTTCTGTGCAGGTGTGGGTTGGATTTGCAGAGCTGACAGGCTCGTATTTTTCATGATATAAATTCAAGATTCCTGTTCACAGTACAAAAGCGATGGAGAAGTTGCACATTTCAGTGGCTACAATAGAGCGGGTGCCTAGTTTCAGGTTCATCCTTTGGACAATTGGTTAAGTAAGAAGAGAGTTGTTTTGTGTAAAACATAGCTAGCCTTGTTTGGTGGACTCTATTTTCCAGAGCCTGCCAGACTACTCCGAATTGTTCATACTTTTGTTTTTCAGATGGTCTGTCAGTTTGGGCCAATGTCATTTGTTTTTCTTGACTTTACAGGGTTACAGCTAATAATCAGTTTCTGCAGTTATTGAATTTTGTTTGTTGATGTTTTTTTGTGTTTAAAAAAACAGCCTGTGACGTGGCTTTAAAAGTTTGAATGTCTTTGTAGTGCTTCCTGACAAAAAAAGGAAGAAAAAAAACCTTAACAAATAAAAGATGAAAAAAGAAAGAAAAAATGATTCTGCTGGTCTGTGTTATGTCTAGGGGTTCTTGCAGCTTTGTTGTGTTGGTTTTGTTATTGTTGTGTGGTAATTCAATTCAATTATTAATCTTCATTCGATTATACATCATAATCATAAAAACCACATAAAATCCTTAAAAACCTTAATATACACAGTCCACCTTATTTCATTCAAGTTGCACAATCTAAAAGCAAAATAGGTACAGTTTAAAAACAGCAAGCCAACCTATCATGCACATCATTATACTCTAGGCACACATTATTTTATTCCAATATAAGGCTCCTTTTAGATAATCGGTGACCGCCAACATCACCGCATGGTCAGGTAATAGCTGTAAATGTAAAAAGGCAGGTCGAAATTGGATAAAACCCCTCACTTTTAAGAGGGGTAATAAATACCTCTTGCGCATAAAATTTACAGAATAAAACCAAGTGTATTAGGGTTTGAGGCGAGCGATCATCACAAGGACTGGTTAAAAGTGCATGGGGATCAAACTGACCCGGAGGAAAACAGATCATTGTGTGGATGGAGCCAGATGAAATTTTGTGAGCAATGATCTGTCCCTTGGATGTTTAACTGCTGTAAGGCATGGTTCAATACCAGCGACAGATTTCAGGAGCAGGTAGGATCTGTTGGAGTGTTTCTCCAGCGCCCTAGCTTCCCTCTCATCTTTAAGTCTATTTAAAATTCGTTCCCTTAAAAAGGGCCCAGTCGCCTTTTTAAGAAGATGTGGCCTGTTAAAAATATCTATACAATCTAGGGAGTGGGCAGCGGTTTTAATATAGTTTAGCCATGGTATCTTTTGGCCGTAGGGACACTCCAAACAGTCCTCAATCATGCTCCTGTTGAACCTCAGTCTCTCATCAACCCAAACTGAAATCCAGAGTAACAGTGGGGCCAGTTTGACTTGATCCTCCACGTAATCCAAACCCAATTCCTTGTGGGTAAAGAAGGAGGCACTAGATGGACCCAGGCCCAGTAATTTTCTACAGAATCGATCCTCTTCCTGCTGGATCACCCTGCAATTACGGTACCTCCATATGGCTGCACCGTATTTCAAGACTGGGAGACATTTCATTCTGTAGATTTGCAATATGGGCAAATCTGAAAGAAACACATAGTGATAGATTCATTACCTTAGAATATCCCCAGGCGTCAGACTGGGTCCGGAAAAGTTTTCGTCAGCAGTACCCCTGTGCGTCTGTAGGTGGCGTCGTGCGGCTCCGCGTCGTCGTTGGCGTCGTGGTCACCGAGATGACGTCGCGGGCGCTACTTAGACGCCGCCCACGCGCGCTGACGTCAGTTCTTTCTTTTCCGCGCCAGCAAGCGCAGATCCGGGAAGAGCAGGAACCCCCAGTCAATTTTTGACTGACTTTTTGAGGCTTTTTGTCTGTATTTTCTCATTGAGTCTTCGACTCCTGGTGCAGTTAGGATGCCCGGTTTTAAGTCCTGCGGGTGATTGTCACTGCATGATGTCGGTGACGGACCCGCACCGTGTGTGTCTTTTCTGCCTGGGGCGCGACCACGACCCCAAGTCGTGCCCCGACTGCCGGGCCATGGCGCCGAAGACTTTGCGGGAGCAGTCCCGAAAGTTGCTGGAAGCCTGGCAGTCGGCTCCGCGCCGTTAGAGGTCCCGGTCCCGTGGGAGGTCGAGGGACCGTGCGCGGAGTCATCACCACCGATCTTCGGGATCCAAGTCTTCGCACTCGCGGTCAGGTAAGACGAAGCACAAGAAGTCGAAGAAACCCATCGTTCTCCGACTTCCCCTCGCCGGTCGCGCGACGCGGCTGAGGGTACCGGTGGTGCATCCCCCGCGGCTCCGGCAGAGCCTACGCAGTCGGTGCCCGACTACCCGCCCTTCCCGGGGTCGTCGGCGACTCCGGCCCAAATACAGGAATTCTTGTCAGCCATGGCTCGCCTCTTTGGGCCGTCGGGTCCCGCTGGTGCGCCTTCGGGCCCCGCGGTCCCGGCTGGATGTCCTCGCCTTTCCACGCCGGCGGCTCCGGCGTCGCTGTCGGCTCCAGCCTCGGCGCCGCAGGACACCCTTGGATCCAGGCCTGGATCCCCGTCGACGCCGGTTGACCTTGTCACACCTCCACCGGCACCAGTTCTGATGCCGCCCGCTCCTCGGGACGACGTCGACCTCAGTTTCAGCCCCGAAGTGGACGCGGCATTGGGCCGGCGTCGATCGATGCCGTTCTCGACGTTGCTCAAGGATTTTTATCCCCATGTGCCTGCTCCTTATTTTAGACCTGTTGAACAGCCTGAGGACCAAGGGGAGGAGTGGGAGGGGTCTGAGGACCCTCTCGCAGCTGCTTGCGAGTATGAACAGGACTGGGCTGAGGGATGGGGGACGCCAGTGGTCTGGATACCTCATCAGACCTTGGCATGCTGTCTCCTCCTACCGTGGCTACGGAGGAGGGCGCTAGTTATGCTGTGGTGTTGCATAGGGCGGCCGAGGCCCAACACCTCGAGCTCCCTACTGTGGCCGTCAGGACTAACCTCCTGACAGAGGTGCTTCAGCCAGCAGCTACTTCCCTTCAATGAAGCCCTTTCTGACGTTCTTTTGGGCACTTGGTCCAGGCCCACCACAGGGGCTCCTGTGGATAGGAACGTGGCCCGACGCCATCGCCCGGCTCCAGGTGACCCCATTTTCCTCTCCCAACATCTCTCCCAACATCCCACCCCCGAGAGCTTGGTTGTCCAAGCCTCTGCTTCCCCAACCGCCTTCCCTTCCGCCCCACCGGATAGGGAATCCAAGAAGCTGGATCAGTTTGGTAAAAAGATTTTTTCTTCCACCAGCTCTGCTCTGCGGTCCGTGAACACCGCATGCCTCTTGGGCCGTTATTCCCACTCTCTGTGGGATACGGTGGCGAACGTGCTGCCCCAGTGTCCGTAGGAGGCCCGGCCAGCTCTCTCCCAGGCTGTTGCAGAGGGGAGAGACGCAGCAAAGTTCATGATTCGTTGTGGCCTAGACACCGCCGACTCACTGGGCAAGTCGATTGCAACGACGGTGGCGGTTCGCCCTCACGCCTGGTTGAGGACCACTGGATTTTCGGGGGATGTCCAAAACACCCTTATGGACATGCCCTTTGATGGCCGTCGCCTCTTCGGCGACAAAGCGGACAGCGCGTTGGAGAGGTTTAAGGACTCACGGGCTACGGCCAAGTCCTTGGGACCCTCGGCATTCCGCCCTCCTCCGCCTTCCGCTTTTCGCTCCTTTCGTGGCACAGGAAGGGGCGCCCCGCAGCGTTCGCAACAGAGCCACAGGCCTGCGCAGCAACAATCCCAGCGCGGACGCGGGTTCCGCCGTGGCGGATCAAGGGGCCAGCGGGCAGGTCAGTCCACCACCACCCCGGCCACCACTGCCACCAAACCTTCCTAGTCCGAACTTTCAGGCCCATCAAACGCCAGTGGGCGGCGGACTTCGCCATCACCTCCCCCCACTGGGGCACCATCACTTCGGACAGGTGGGTTTTAGAGATAGTCCGGAGGGGCTACTCCCTCCCCTTCGAGACTACCCCTCCAGCCATGCCACCTCAGTACCACCGCATGTCGGGGGATCACTTGGCGCTTCTTCAGCAGGAAGTTGCGGCTCTCTTGGCCAAGGGGGCCATCGAGCGCGTTCCGACGCCAGAAGTAGGTCGTGGTTGCTATTCCCACTACTTTCTGGTGCCCAAGTAGGACAAAGGCATGTGTCCTATCTTAGACTTCCAGAACGCCAATTGCTTCCTTCGCAAAGAGAAGTTCAAGATGCTCACTCTGGCTCAGGTCTTGTCTGCTCTCGATCCACAAGACTGGATGGTAGCGCTAGACTTGCAGGATGCCTATTTCCACATCCCCGTCCTGCAAGCCCACCGGCGTTACCTACGGTTCACGGTAGGCCACGAGCACTTTCAGTTCACCGTGCTCCCTTTTGGCCTTACCAGCGCCCCTCAGGTGTTCACCAAGGTGATGGCGGTGGTCGCAGCTCATCTGCGCAGATCAGGGGTTTCAGTCTTTCCCTATCTGGACGACTGGTTGTTGAAGGCGGGCTCGCCCCATGCAGTCGTCTCCCACCTCCAGACTACGGCCGACCTCCTGCACTTGCTGGGGTTCTCCATCAACGTGCCGAAGTTACACCTGATTCCCTCTCAGAAGCTCCTCTTTATTGGAACGGTTCTGGACACGGCGCAGTTTTGGGTCTATCCTCCCGAACAGCGAGTCCGGGATATTCGGGCTCTGATTCCCATCTTTCAGCCCTTGTCCTGGGTTTCGGTCAGAGTGACTCTGAGGCTGCTGGGCCTCATGGCCTCCTGCATCCTGCTGATCAATCATGCCAGATGGCATATGCGGGCTCTGCAGTGGGACCTGACGTTCCAGTGGGCGCAGCATCAGGGGAACCTGTCCGATCACGTCCAGATCTCGGCGGGCACTGCACGTCAGCTGCAGTGGTGGCTCACGAACCGGCATTGGGTCGACGGCAGATCCCCCAACCGGAGTTTACAGTGGTGACAGATGCGTCCCTCCTGGGTTGGGGCGGCCACATGGGAGAGGCGGAGATCAGAGGTCTCTGGTCTCCGGCGGAGTCCCGGCTCCATATCAACCTTCTGGAGCTTCGGGCGATCCGGCTTGCACTGAAGGCATTCCTTCCCTCTGTCAAGGGGAGAGTAGTGCAGGTGTTCACAGACAACACCACCGCCATGTGGTACTGCAACAAACAAGGCGGGGTGGGGTCGTGGACCCTCTGTCAGGAGGCTCTGCGCCTCTGGACATGGCTGGAACATCAGGGCATGTCCCTGGTGGTTCAACACCTGGCAGGTTCTCTGAACGCCAGGGCGGACGAACTCAGCCGCAGGTGCATGCTCGATCACGAACGGCGTCTTCACTCTGAGGTGGTGCAAGGTCTCTTTCAGCAGTGGGGAGAGCCATGGTTAGATCTATTCGCCACCGAAGAGAACGCGCAATGTCATCAGTTCTGCGTGTTGGAGTTTCCAAGGCGGCGCTCGGCGACGCTTTTCGTCGCGAGTGGGGTTGCGGTCTGTTGTATGCCTTTCCGCCTATACCACTACTGCCCAGAGTGCTGAAGAAGATCAGGCGCGACCGGGCACAAGTCATCCTTGTGGCCCCGGACTGGGCTCGAAGAGTATGGTATCCCGAGCTACTCAGTATGAGCATGGATCCTCCGATCAGACTGCCTCTTCGGGAGGATCTTCTGTTGCAGCAGCAGGGGACGGTCCTCCACCTGAACCTGTTCAGCCTCCACCTCTTTGCGTGGAGATTGAGCGGCGGCAGTTGATTCCTTTCGACTTGCCTCCTGAAGTTTGTGATGTCATTCTGGCAGCCAGGCGTCCCTCTACTAAAGTGGTATACGCCTGCAGGTGGAACAAGTTTGTGGCATGGTGCACAGCAAAGGCTGTGAATACCCTTTCTGCCCCTCTTTCTGGAGTACTACTGTTCCTTCTTTCTTTGGCCCAGCAGGGCTCTGCTCTGGGCACTATCAAGGGCTACCTTTCTGCTATTTCGGCCTTTCTCAGGCTCCCTGATCAGCCCTCTCTTTTCAAGTCCCCTGTTGTAAATAGATTTCTCAAAGGCATTACACACCTTTTTCCTCCTATTCCTTTCGTGATGCCTCAGTGGGACTTGAATTTGGTTCTTACATACTTGATGTGTGCTCCCTTTGAGCCACTTCATAACTGTCCTCTTAGTCTCTTGACCTTGAAGACTGCTTTCCTGGTGGCCATCACCTCCGCTAGGCGAGTGAGTGAGCTCCAGGCTCTTTCTTGTAAGCCTCCTTTCCTATCAGTCCATCCGGACAAGGTTGTGCTCAGGCCCAGTCCTTCCTTTTTGCCAAAAGTGGTTACGGCCTTTCACTTTGGGCAGACTATTACCTTGCCCACCTTCTTTCCGCCTCCGCATCCTTCCACAGAGGAAGAAAGGCTCCACCGTCTGGACCCAAAACGTGCGCTCTCCTTTTATCTCAACCGCACACAGCAGTTCCGGGTGGATGACCAGCTCTTTGTTGGCTACGTTGGCACCAAGAAAGGTCGGGCGGTACACAAGAGAACTATCTCCCGCTGGGTTGTCTTATGTATCAAAGCCTGTTACTCTTTGGCTAAAAAGAACCTCCGGTGGGGCTGCGTGCTCATTCCACCAGAGCTACTGCAGCCACTACTGCATTGGGACGTGGTGTCCCCTGCAAGACATCTGTCAGGCAGCCACGTGGGCCTCGCTGCACACGTTTACCAAGCACTATTGCCTGGACAGCCAAGTCCGGAGAGACGGCTTCTTCGGCCGTTCTGTTCTCCGCGACTTTCTGGTGTGATCTTAGTTCGCAGACCCACCACCGGGGTTGGTATTGCTGAGGTATCTATTCTAAGGTAAGGAATCTATCACTATGTGTTTCTTTCAGATGAACAAGTTACTTACCTCCGGTAACGATATATCTGTAAGAAACATTAGTAGTGATAGATTCCTTACCGCCCCACCCATCCTCCCCGTTCTGCGAACTGATTTCTAGGGTTAAGGTCATCCCTTTCAGGGCCCTAGTTTCAATGCACCAGTGGTCAGTATCTTGCATGGCTCTGCGTTCCTGGCGTGGAAAGTCGTGTACAGAACTGACGTCAGCACGCGTGGGCGGCGTCTAAGTAGCGCCCGCGACGTCATCTCAGCGACCACGACGCCAACGACGGACGCGGAGCCGCACGACGCCACCTACCGAGGCGCAGGGGTACTGCTGACGAAAACTTTCCGGATCCAGTCTGACGCCTGGGGATATTCTAAGGTAAGGAATCTATCTGAAAGAGACACGTTAGTGATAGATTCCTTACCTTAGAATATCCCCAGGCGTCAGGCTGGATCCGGAAAGTTTTGCGTAGCAGTACCCTTGCGCGTCGGTAGGCGGCGTCGTGCGGCTCCGCGTCCGTCGTCGGCGTCGTGATCGCCGGGATGACGTCGAGGGCAGCACTTAGGCGCCGCCCCTGCGCGCTGACGTCAGTTCTTTTTTTTTTCCGCGCCAGCAAGCGCAGATCCGGGAAGAGCAGTGCCCTGGTCAATTTTTGACCATACTTTTTGGTGATTTTTTCACTGGTTTTTCCAACTTTAAGGTGTCGTAGGGATGCCCGGCTTCAAGCGATGCGGCGCCTGTGCGCGGATGATGTCCATCACCGACCCGCATTGGGAGTGTCTCTTCTGCCTCGGCCGAGGCCACGACACCGAGTCTTGTCCCGAATGCCAGGCCCTCAACCCGAAAGCTTTGCGAGAGCGGTCTCGAAAGCTCCTCGAGGCCCGGCATTCGGCTCCGCGGAAGCCCCGGTCGCGTGAGAGGTCCAGGGGTCGCTCGCGGAGTGCACACCGGTCGTCGACTTCTTCGTCCGGTAAGTCTAAGCACAAGAAGTCCAAGAAGCATCGTCGCTCTCGGACTTCGCCTCGCCGGTCTCGCGACTCGGCTGAGGCCCCTCCCGGCACCGTCCCCGCCCCCGCGGCCCCGGACTTGCCTGTGGAGTCGCCCCCGTCATACCCGCCCTTCCCGGGTTCGGGGGCGGATCCGGCCAAGGTACAGGAGTTCCTGTCGGCCATGGCCCGCCTCTTCGGGCCTTCAGGCCCCTCCGGTGCGCCTTCGGGCCCCGCGGGCCCTGATGGGGTTGCTCCGGCGGCTCCGGCCCCGGCGTCGCCCGAGCCTCCAGCCTCGATCCCGGCTCCGGCTTCGGCCCCGGCCTCGATCCCGGCTCCACAACCCCCATCGACGCCGGTCGACCTCACGACACCTCCGCCGGCGCCGATGTCTCCGGTGCCGTTCTCGACGCCGCCCTGGGCTCCGGGCGGCGTCGTCCCCAGTTCCTTCCGGCTCCGGACATGGACCCGGAGCGACGTCGCTCGACGCCGGCTCCGGCGCCGATGGGACCTTGGGTCCCAAATGTCCCTCCTCCTCCTTATTTTGAACCAGAGGAGGACCAGGAGGACTGGGAGGGGTCTGATGACCCTCTGACACGCAACTGTCAGTATGATGAGGACTGGACAGAGAGTCTAGGGGAGGCCAGTGGTCTGGATACTTCTCCTGACACTGGCATGCTGTCTCCTCCCGTGGCTACGGAGGAGGGGGCCAATTTTGGTACGGTGTTGCGTAGGGCTGCTGGGGCCTTACGTCTCCAGCTCCCTACTTTGACGGTCAAGCCTAACATCTTGACAGAGGTGCTTCAGCCGGCAGCCTCCTCTGCGGAGACTGTGCTGCCGTTTAACGACGCCCTCACTGACGTTCTTTTGGGCGCCTGGTCCAAGCCCAACACAGGGGCTCCTGTGGATCGGAACGTGTCACGACGCCATCGCCCCGCTCCGGGCGACCCCTGTTTCTTTCTGTCCACCCCACTCCTGAGAGCTTGGTTGTCCAAGCCTCCGCTTCCCAAACCGCCTTCCCTACCGCTCCTCCGGATAGGGAATCCAAACGCCTGGATCAGTTTGGGAAGAAAGGTTTTCTTCCTCCAGTGCTGGCTTGCGGTCCGTTAACACCGCTTGTCTTTTGGGCCGATATACCCACTCCCTGTGGGATTCGGTGGCGGATGTTTTGCCCCAGTGCCCTGAGGAGGTCCAGGCACTGCTTTCCCGCGCCATTGCGGAAGGAAGGGATGCGGCCAAATACACTATCCGTTGTGGCCTTGACACCGCCGACTCGCTGGGCAGGTCGATTGCAACGACGGTGGCGCTCCGGCGCCACGCCTGGCTGAGAACCACTGGTTTTTCAGGGGATGTCCAGAATACTCTCATGGACATGCCCTTTGATGGAGTCGGTCTTTTTGGGTCCAAAGCAGACCATGCGTTGGAGCGCTTTAAGGACTCACGGGCTACTGCAAAGTCCCTGGGCCTTTCTGCTACACGCCCTCCGCTACCTTCTGCTTTTCGCCCCTATCGTGGCCACGGTAGGGGCGCCCTTCACGTCAGCAGCCCAGCCACCGGCCCGCGCAGCAGGCGTCTTCGCGTGGCCGAGGACGTGGATTCCGCCGTGGCGGATCGCGCAACCAGCGTGCGGGTCAGGCCACCACCTCCAACCCGTCCGCGGCCTCCAAGCCCTCCTAGTCCCTCCTTTCAGGTGCACGGCACGCCAGTAGGGGCAGGGTCCGCCATCACCTTCCCCACTGGCGCACCATCACCTCGGACAGGTGGGTCTTGGACATTGTCCGAAGGGCTACTCCCTCCCCTTCGAGACCACCCCCAGCCATGCCACCTCAATTCCACCGCATGTCAGGGGATCACTTGGTGCTTCTACGGAAGGAAGTCGCGGCCCTCTTGACCAAGAGGGCCATCGAGCATGTTCCGACCCCAGAAGTAGGGCGTGGTTGCTACTCCCACTACTTTCTGGTGCCCAAAAAGGACAAGGAGGACATGCGTCCTATCTTGGACCTCCGGAACGTCAATCGCTTCCTCCGGAAGGAGAAGTTCAAGATGCTCACCCTAGCTCAGGTCTTGACTGCCCTCGACCCTGGAGACTGGTTGGTAGCGTTGGACTTGCAGGACGCGTATTTCCACATCCCCGTCCTGCCGGCCCACCGGCGTTACCTTCGGTTCACGGTAGGCCCCGAGCATTTTCAGTTCACCGTGCTCCCCTTTGGCCTTACCAGTGCCCCTCGGGTGTTCACGAAAGTGATGGCGGTGGTCGCAGCTCATCTGCGCCGGGCAGGGGTTTCAGTCTTCCCCTACCTCGACGACTGGCTGCTGAAGGCGGGCTCGTCCCAGGCAGTCGTCTCCCACCTCCAGACTACGGCCGAACTCCTGCACTCGCTGGGGTTCTCCATCAATGTGCCGAAGTCGCATCTAATTCCTTCTCCACAGCTCCTTTTCATCGGAGCAGTTCTGGACACGACGCAGTTTCGGGCCTATCCTCCCGAACGGCGAGTCCGGGATATTCAGGCTATGATTCCGATCTTTCGGCCTTTATCCTGGGTTTCGGTACGGATGACCCTGAGGCTGCTGGGCCTCATGGCCTCCTGCATCCTGCTGGTCAATCATGCCAGATGGCATATGCGGGCTCTGCAGTGGGACCTGAAGTTCCAGTGGGCGCAGCTCCAGGGCAACCTGTCCGATCACGTCCAGATCTCGGAGGGGACTGCAAAACAGTTGCAGTGGTGGCTCTCGAACCGGCAATGGGTCATGGGCAGATCCCTCTCCCTTCCCCAGCCAGAGCATACAGTTGTGACGGACGCGTCCCTTCTGGGATGGGGCGGTCACATGGGAGAGGCGGAGATCAGAGGCCTCTGGTCTCCGGCGGAGTCCCGGCTCCATATCAACCTTCTGGAGCTCCGGGCGATCCGGCTTGCACTCAAGGCATTCCTTCCCTCTGTCAAAGGGAAGGTAGTGCAGGTGTTCACAGACAACACCACCGCCATGTGGTACTGCAACAAACAGGGCGGGGTGGGGTCTTGGACCCTTTGTCAGGAGGCTCTGCGCCTCTGGACATGGCTGGAACATCAGGGCATGTTCCTGATGGTTCAACACCTGGCAGGTTCTCTGAACGCCAGGGCGGACGAACTCAGCCGCAGGTGCATGATGGATCACGAATGGCGTCTTCACTCGGAAGTGGCGCAAGGACTCTTTCTACAGTGGGGAGAGCCTTGGTTAGATCTATTCGCCACCGAAGAGAACGCGCAATGTCATCAGTTCTGCGCGTTGGAATTTCCAAGGCGGCACTCGCTCGGCGACGCTTTTCGTCGCGAGTGGAGTTGCGGTCTGTTGTACGCCTTTCCGCCTATACCACTTCTACCCAGAGTGTTGAAGAAGATTCGGCACGACCGGGCCCAAGTCATTCTTGTGGTTCCGGACTGGGCTCGAAGAGTTTGGTATCCCGAGCTACTCAATATGAGCATAGATCCCCCGATCCGTCTGCCTCTTCGGGAGGATCTTCTGTCGCAGCAGCAGGGGACGGTCCTCCACCCGAACCTGTCCAGTCTACACCTGCTTGCGTGGAGATTGAGCGGCGGCAGTTGATTCCTTTCGACTTGCCTCCCGAAGTTTGTGATGTGATTCTGGCAGCCAGGCGTCCCTCCACTAAGGTGGTATACGCCTGCAGGTGGAACAAATTTGTGGCATGGTGCACAGCAAAGGCTGTGAATCCCCTTTCTGCCCCTCTTTCTGAGGTCCTTCTGTTCCTTCTCTCTCTGGCCCAACAGGGTTCTGCCCTGGGTACCATCAAGGGTTATCTTTGTGCTATCTCGGCCTTCCTCAGGCTCCCTGATCAGCCCTCCCTTTTCAAGTCCCCTGTTGTTAACAGGTTCTTAAAAGGCATTACTCACCTCTTCCCTCCTGTTCCGTTTGTGATGCCTCAGTGGGACTTGAACTTGGTTCTTACCTTTTAATGTGCGCTCCCTTTGAGCCTCTGCATAACTGTCCTCTTCGTCTTCTGACTCTGAAGACTGCCTTTCTGGTGGCCATCACCTCCGCTCGGCGGGTGAGTGAGCTCCAGGCTCTATCTTGCAAACCTCCCTTTCTGTCTGTTCATCCAGACAAGGTTGTTCTTCGGACGCGTCCGTCCTTCTTGCCAAAGGTGGTTACTGCTTTCCACATTGGGCAGACCATCACTTTGCCCACCTTCTTTCCGCCTCCGCATCCTTCCAGAGAGGAAGAGAGGCTCCACCGTCTGGACCCAAAACGTGCGCTCTCCTTCTATATCGACCGCACAAAACACTTCCGGGTGGATGACCAGCTCTTTGTTGGCTACGTGGGCGCCAAAAAGGTCGGGCGGTGCACAAGAGGACCGTCTCCCGCTGGGTTACCTTGTGCATCAAGACCTGCTATTCTTTGGCCAAGAAGGAGCCTCCTGTTGGGCTGCGTGCCCATTCCACCAGGGCAACGACTGCTACCACGGCCTTGGGCCGCGGTGTTCCGCTGCCGGTTATCTGTCAGGCAGCTACGTGGGCCTCGCTGCACACGTTTACTAAGCATTACTGCCTTGACAGTCAGGTCCGGAGGGACGGCTTCTTTGGCCGTTCTGTCCTCCAGGACTTCCTTGTCTGATCTTTGTTCGCAGACCCACCACCGGGGTTGGTATTGCTGGGGTATCTATTCTAAGGTAAGGAATCTATCACTAACGTGTCTCTTTCAGATGCACAAGTTACTAACTTGTGTAACGATATATCTGTAAGAGACAGTAGTTAGTGATAGATTCCTTACCGCCCACCCATCCTCCCCGTTCTGCGAACTGATTTCTAGGGTTAAGGACATCCCTTTCAGGGCCCTAGTATTTTTCAGACACCTGTGTCAGCTTCTTGCATGGCTCTGCGTTCCTGGCGCGGAAAGTCGTGTACAGAACTGGACGTCAGCGCGCAGGGGCGGCGCCTAAGTGCTGCCCGCGACGTCATCCCGGCGATCACGACGCCGACGACGGACGCGGAGCCGCACGACGCCGCCTACCGACGCGCAAGGGTACTGCTACGCAAAACTTTTCCGGATCCAGCCTGACGCCTGGGGATATTCTAAGGTAAGGAATCTATCACTAACTACTGTCTCTTACAGATATATCGTTACACAAGTTAGTAACTTGTGCATCACTACTATTGTTTCTTACAGATATATTGTTACCGAAGGTAAGTAACTTGTTCAATAGGCTTATTACTTATCGACAGAGAAAATCTAAACAAGGCACTACAGGCTTGGGTACATTTAGAGCAACGATTAGAAATACAAGAAAGCCAATTGTTCTGTTGGTCAAATGATACTCCCAAGTAAGGAAAGGTAGGGACCTTAGTAATTTTTTGCCCCTTAATGTCAGTAGGTCTGGTTTTCGCAGCCTTCCTCCCCCAAACCATATAATGGGTCTTTGAGATATTAGTGTCCAGGTCCAAATCATCCATAAAATTGACAAACCTATCAACCAGTAGCTTTAACCCATTTGCCGTTCTGGCCATCAATACAGCCTCATCGGCATAGAGCAGGGTAGGCACACTGACTGACTTTATCTTGGGTAGATCCACCCCATTTTCAATCAGACAGGTGTTCAGGTTGTGTATATATAACGGGAATAAAATCGGCGCCATCACATATCCCTGCCCGACCCCCCGTGGAAGGCTAAATGATTGGGTTGTCTCTCCCTCCATGCCGTATCTGACACAAGCATTTATGTCCATGTGTAAGGCTCTGAGGAAAATGATAAAGTGAACTGGCAATCCCAATATCCCGAGGATATCCAAGAGCTTTGACCTGTTTACCCGGTCAAAGGAGCTACTGAGGTCCATGAATACAAGAAGAATGGACCCCTGTTTCGCCACTACATTTTTCCTCAATATAAGGTTAAGGTTCAAGCATTGTTCCAGCGTGCCCATCCCTTCCCGAAAACCATATTGGACAGGGCAAATAATGTCATTAGCTGGGCCCAAACTTCTACTCGCTTTAGAACAATACGACCTATTACCTTTACAACTGGGTTTAACAGGGAAATTGGTCTATAGCAGCTGGGGTCCTGCTGGTTTCCCTTTTTAAACACTGGGACTATAGTAGCAGATTTCCAAAATGGTGGTAGGCCTAACTGGGTCACAGCATTAAGAACGTTGGTCAGGGCTGAAGCCCAGAGGTGTAGTTCTGCCTTGTATAAATCCATTGGTATCCCATCTGGGCCAGGAGCTTTATTGGTGGGTACAAGTTGCCATCAGTACCCTAATTTATGGGCAGATCTATGTCCAGTGCATACACCTTGTGGTAGTGGGCCACCCAAAGGGCTGGAGAGATGGAAGAACCAATGTCATCTTGGGCGGCCACATTGGGCTGACTTCCGTTGACCACGGCCCAAAAACCCCTAGAGTCTCTAGAGGAGCAGGTAGACACCAACCGGTCCCAAGAAGCTTCTTTGAGCTCAGCTTTCCGCTTCCCTAAAGCTGATTTGTACGCCCTTCTAGCGTCCTTGATAATAACCCAATTACTGGGTTTGGTGTTAAGGGCCTCACGCAGGTGGTTGCCAGCCAACCTGCATGCTTTATTAAATCAGCCCAGTTTTGTACCCCGGGGTTTGCTCGCCATGTCCCTCATGATGGCAATTGTAGAATTAGTTAACTGGTCAAATGCTTCCACGATTAATATGGGTGATGTTTCGAGTGCTAATAAGGGCTCCATAATGATTCCTATGTTAAGGCTGACTACAAGTTTAATCAGTGTTGTGATTGGGAGGTTGCGCTACTTCACCCTAAGTCCCCTGTCTTTATCGGTTAAACCAGTCAGGCCTGGATCAGAATTTGCGCCAGGATTGGCTTTTGCTCCTAACCTAATTTCTATTGGGTTATGGTCGCTAAAGTTGGTTTCATGTACCACCCCTGGGCTGACGTAGCCGTCGAGCGACCTTGAAGTAAAAACATAATCGATGATGGTCCCTTTCCCCCATCCCACAAAGGTGGGCATTTTCCTTGACAAACTAGAGCCCGTAGACATAACATTTCTTAAACCAGCATGCCCAAGCGCCTGCAATAACTTGTGACCCCTCTGGTCAGACCCAGAATCACTAGTCAGAAAATCTTCTACCACAAAAGGGTTGCGATCATTGGAGTTATGTCCTAGCATGGCGTTAAAGTCCCCATTATAATATTAAAAGATTTAAAATAGGCAAACGATCTAACCTCTAAGAGTGACACTGCTTCAAAAAACGCCTCAATCTGGCACCCATGGTCGCTAATAGAGTTATAAAAATTCACTACATTTAAAAAAAAATCTTTGGAGACAATCACCTATAATATCTGAATTCCACTGTGCTTTAGGGGAATTGGAAATACCCTTATATGCTTTGAGATTCGGACTAGGATGGTTAGCACCCCCTCGCGGCCTAGACCAGGGGAGGGAGTTGCCGCCACGTTAAAGCTTTCATATCCATCCCAGCCAACCGGCTCTAAGGCCCAGGTCTCCGGGAACAAGATAACATCAAAATTAGTAATAAAATTAAGCCATTCAGGGTCCACCAACTTGTCTCTAATACCTGCTACATTCCAGCTTAAAACTCTTAGCGAACAACCTAGCATACTTAAAGGTGTAAACTCTGTGGCTGGGTTACCTGAGTGTCCATTAGCCGAGCTAGGGAAGCTATAGCTAGGTGGGGTTGTGTTGTAATCATTTGCTGCTCTGTAGCTAAACATGTCAGCAACTCCCCCACCATTTAGGGTACCACATCGACAAAACTACCTGACTTGTAAAATCTTTTATATTTAACCTTCTCCCCTTTGTATCCTTTAAAAGCTAAAAGAGATAAACGACTATCTAAGGCAAAAGGGAGAAATAACTGTCATCCAATCAGAGACTGCATAAAACTGTCAATCAGATCAGTTGCTTTGTTTACTTTCTGTGCCTATGTTGTTTCTTTAAAGAATAAGCTGCTATTGTTGATCCCTTTGTTTTCAGTCCTGACATCTCCATCAATATATAGAATTATAGAAAGGTAACGTGGATTACAGGGATGTTTTTCACCGACGGGTTCTGAGTGACATCAAATAGATGAGAGCGAAGCACAAGTTGTCTATGATGTCTCTCTTTTTACCCCATCTTTAATTTGATGTTATGTATGGCCCCCAAAATCATCTGCCAGCGCCCCTGCTTTCAACAGCTATGCAGGGGCAGAGTGTAATGGAGGAGCATTACATAACATGGCCTCATCTCCCTGACCCAAATGTGAAAAAATACCTTATCTGCCATCCTTAACCAACCCCACCACCTTCTCTGGATTGCTTCCTCCCCCGCAGCTTTGCTTTCTGTCGAACCAGTAAAGCAGTGCTGCACAGACAGGATGCCAGAAAACCCTGTCAGCCTGGCTTGGAAGGCCTTATTGACAAAGCAACAGTGGGTAACAAGTTTTGCTATCAACTGTTGCTACATCAAATAAATTTTAGTTACCAGATTTAGTACCTGGTGTAAACAATAGAGTCTTTCTAATGAAGCCATACATATCATTGATAAACGTCTGCAACTACATGTAGGATCCTAGAACACTTTGATACGGGTGAGAGAAAAAAATCTGAAAATAAAAACAATGTAATTTGTATGTGAAATCTGTATTCTCCACTGTTGGATCTTTCGTGGATTCACGTGTGGATCACTTCAATATGTCGAGGTGGGAGGATCCAGTTACATACAATTGCAGGCAACAACATCAATCAATCAGGATTTATAAAGCGCTGCTAATCGCCCAATAGAGTATCCAGGCACTTGCAGGTCCCTGAGGCTTATTCGAACAGCCAGGTCTTGAGGGGCATTCGGAATTCCGGAAGTGAGGTGATGGTCTGGAGGCTGTTCCAGGTCTTTGCTGCGATGTGGGCGAAGGAGCTTCCTCCACTTCTGTCTTGGGTAATTGCGGGGAGTATGGGCAAGTGAAAGGGAGGCGGAGCATAGTCTTCTCGACGGTTGGTCGAACTTCAGGCGGTGGTTAATGTATGCGGGTCCTTGGTTGTGTAGAGCATTGTGTGCATGGGTCAGCAGCTTGAATTGGCATCTCTTCTGTACGGGGTGCCAATGGAGTTGCCTGAGGTGAGGTGTGATGTGGGTTTGTCGGGGAAGGCCGAGGATGAGTCTGGCAGTGGCGTTCTGTATGATCTGAAGTCTTTGTAGGAGGTGAGCAGCGATTCCTACGTAGAGGGCGTTGCCGTAGTCCAGTCGGCTGGTGATGAGGGCCTGTATCTCGTGTGTAGTGGGTAGCAACTTGAAGATCATACGTAGCATGTGCAGAGTGAGGAAGCTAGCGGAGGAGACAACATCACCAAGTCATAGATACTAAGCAGCCTATCCACCTCATTGGCAATGACACAAACTCCAGTCAGTGAGGTTGAGATCACTCCTCTCTTCCCCGAGTCCACCATGGTTCAGAATTCTAACACATGTGTGTGCAGGAAGTTTCCACAGAGCTCTGGTCTTCCAACTGCTGATTAGAAGACAGTTTATTTTTCTTCAATGCTCAGGATTTCCTCAACCCCTTAGGTATGATCGCAGTCTCTGGGATTTGAGCCAGGAAGTTGATATTCGTAGCATGTGTTGCCTGCAGATACACATGCTATGCATACCCCTGCCATCTAGTGTTGGGCTCTGACTCTGTAAAATGTTTTTCCCTCAAGGACGTTTTCTGATCAGCGACGTGCGTCATTTCTCCTCCCCTGCGAGACATTGCGCATGTCAAACGCTTTGTTCCTTAGAAAGTTTTTTTCTGCCATCAGGCTCGAACGGACTGCACCGAAACTCTGCAGAATTCGACACCACACGGCCTACAGGAAAAATAACAAAGATCGGGATCGACTACACACCGGGAAAGACTTCCTGGCGTCCAGACAACAGTCGACCGTCGAGAATAAGCGCCTCCGAGTGATGGAGACAAAACTATTTTGATGGTGCCCTCGGTGTGGAGCCAAGTACGCCCACTCTGACACATACGACGTATGTAATTTGAGCCTTTCTCCAGAGCACAAGGAAGAACAGTGCGCTGCCGGTACATTGTTCAAAAATAAGAAAACTCTTCGGACACAATGAAATCGACGCCTCGCACATACTATGGAGCACACAGCCAAGGCAGAATTCAGCCACGACAGCGACGCGAACAGCGCAGCCACTGCTCAGACCGCACGATAGCCATAGCCAGCCCACACTACACTGCATCTGATACATCATTTGGAGACGAACATGCTCTGGTACAGCCCAAGTCGCTATGGCTGACCACCGTCTTGGGACCAAAGACCAAGACGATGCAATGTATCGTGAGTACTGTTACCCCACATGCAAAGAAAATATTACACTCACCACCGCCACTACCCTGCCATAGTGCACCACAACCTGCAGGTTCAGGCCGACACTGTGAACAAGCCTCAGAGCCGAGAAGGGGCGAGAATATTCTCGATCCTGATCGGGCAGCCAGGCCACAACAAGGGGTCGGTACGGCACGCTGCCAGCACTGAAAGGTAAATCGGCACCGACCGTGCCTTCGACACCAAGGCATCACTCGGAACCAACAAAAACATCGGCACCAAAGAGTTCTAAGCAACAAACATCAGAGCCGAAAAAACGTTCGAAACAGAGTGCAACAGAACCGAAACACTCTGGAATCAGAAAAAAAGCACAGACACTCTTCTACACAGAAGAACATCCATTGCTCTGGGATTCTAAATCACAGACTGTTTCTAAAGACACGCCACCGGCGCCAAACAAACAGAAAACACAAACTACCAAACCCAATGAAGACCAGGAGGTAGTATTTGAGGGACTGCAGCATTTTATGCAGGAGAAACGCAGGGAGGCAACAAAGAAGAAGGCAGAGGAGGACCAATTTTCTCAGCCTTCACCAAAAATTGTACCACTGGAACACAGGGCCACAAGCCCTATAATTTGTAGCCCACCTGCCTCGCCTCACAATCACTCACCCTCTCCACAAGAAGAAGAAGAGGGAGAAACACAACACATTGATTCCCAGGGCACACAAGATACTGATCAGACACCTGACCCATGGGAAGACAATGACTTGGTTCTACCAGATCCAGATATTGAACCACCTGTGCCTACAAACCTTTCTCCCCCTGATGGCACTTCATCTTATTACAGTGTCATACAGAGAGCTGCAGAGTATCATAAGCTCCCAATGCATTCTACGGAGGAGGAAAGTGGCTTTCTTGTGGAAACACTTTCACGCACAGAGCGTACAGTCCAATACTTACCTATGATTGGATCCATTCTTAATGTTTCCAAGGAGGTGTTTTAAAGCCCCAATCAAATCAAGGGTCCTAACACCACGTATTGAGAAAAAATATAGACCCTCACCAACCAACCCAATCTACATTTGAGGGCATCCCCCAGCAGACTCCCTTGCAGTCACCACTGTTAGAAAAAGGGCTGCTGCACAAGACACTGAAGAGGCACCTCCTCCAGATAAGGAGAGTAAAAGGATTGACGCAGCTGCAAAAAAGGGTTGCCAGCGGCCATGCTAATCATTGGAGAATTGCCAATTCTGTGGGCCTGCTCTCACGTTACAACAGAGCAACCTGGGATGAAATACAGGAGCTCATTCAAGATCTTCCTGATGAATATAAAAAGCGGTGAGAAGATTTGGTTAACGAGGGTCAAGTAATTTCAAACGCTACCATCAAATGTACCTTAGATGGAGCAGACACCGCTGCTAGGGGCATAAACACATCTATTATGATCAGAAGACGTGTGGCTACGCATTTCCGGGTTCAAACCCGAAGTACAGCAACATATTTTAAATGCCCCTTTTGGTGGATAACACCTCTTCGATCCAGCTTTAGACACTCAGTTAAAAAAATAAAAACTGACACAGACGCAGCCAAATCAGGGGGTGCCTTACAAATGACAACACAAAAACAACAGCCCATTCGGAGGTACCACCGAAGAGGAGCTGCATAATACTCTACCACGGAAAATAATACCTATCAGTGTAAACAGCAATAATACCACCAGCAGAGGTGTGGTTATTATTGTGGAGGTTACAAAAATAATAAAGGAAGAGGTAACCCAAACATGGGCACCTCCACCCCCACCAAAATGACTTGCTCACACTTCCCTCAACCACAAAGCACCAGTCGGGGGGGGGAAGGCTGCAACAATTCCATCAGTTGTTGCAAAACATTACATCAGACCAATGGGTCTTAGAAATTGTCAGACAATTATATTGCCTAGAACTACTTCAACAACCACCAAATATTCCACCCAAAAAAGCAGGTCTTAAATCCACAGCATCTACACCTGCTCAAAGAAGATGTAAAGGTATTACTACAAAAAGGGGGCATCAAAATCGTCTCACACGACTATTAAAACAAAGGAGTGTATTCCGTTTATTTTCTAATACCAAAGAAAGATGGAACCCTAAGACCCATTCAGGATCTGCGGCCTCTCAATCTCTACATACTATCAGAACATTTTCACACTGTCACATTTGATACCTCTACTTCAAAAAGGCAACTTCATGACTGCACCAGACCTGAAGGATGCTTACTTCCACATTCTAATCCATCCAGTACACAGAAAATTCCTGAGGTTTGTGGTAAGTGGACGTCATTATCAATTCAAAGTACTACCATTTGGAGTAACAGCAGCCCCATGGGTCTTTACAAAATGACTAGCAGTAGCAGCAGCAAAACTAAGAAAGGAAAACATTCATGTGTTACCCTACCTCGACGATTGGCTGATCAAGATTCCAAACAAGAACAAATGTCTATCAGACACCCAAAAGACAATACATCTATTACATCAATTGGGTTTCTCAGTCAGTGTGACAAAATCACCTCTCCAACCATCCCAAATTCAACCTTATCAGGGGTCAAAACTCAATACTTTCTCGGGGACAGCTTACCCCAATCCCCAAAGGGTTCTCAGTCTCCAGAACCAACTGGATTTTTTTTCAGCCACATCATCGCCTACCAGTGAAAACAATAATGTACTAGAAATTATGGCATCTTGCATAGTAAACATGAAACCCATCCGCTTAGCATCTCAATGGCCACAAGCAGGAGGGAACTTGGAAGATCTAGTGTTGGTTTTACCCAAGGTTCATCAGGCTCTATTGTGGTGGAACACTCCAAACATATTAGCAGGGAGAGCCTTCAAGGATCCAATCCCGCAGATAACAATCACAACAAATGCATCACTTTTGGGATGGGGAGCTCATATGAAGGACATTGTGGTTCAGGGACACTGGACAACACAACAACAGATTCTACACATCAATATGTTAGAACTACAGGTCATTGCAACGGCTCTCAAAGCTTCCTCACAAACATAACAGGAAAAAACGTCCTTCTACTCACAGACAATATGACTGCAATGTATTACATTCAGAAACAGGGGGAACCCATTCCATACAATTATCCCAATTGACACAAAAAATATGGAAATGGGCAAACAGTCACAACATCCACCTCCTAGCACAATACCAGGGGAGGACAACACAATTGCAGATCTCGTCAGCAGAACACCAGCAGATTCCCGAATGGGAAATACACATCACATTATTACAAACATACTTCCAACGGTGGGGAACCCCCACAATGGACCTGTTCACAACAAAAGAAAATGCAAAATGCCAAAACTTCGCATCCAGACATCCACAATCCAAGGGCAGTGCTCTATGGATGAACTGGTCAGGGATATTTGCGGACACTTCTCCTCCTCTCCCACTCATACCTTCTGTGGTCCGGAAACTCAGACAGACTTAAGTGACTTTAATTCTGATCGCACCATTCTGGGCTCGTCAACCATGGTACACAACATTATTGGAGCTCTCCCTACAACCTCACGAGAAGCTACCCAATTATCCAAATCTTCTCACACACAGTAAGGGCAGGGTGAGACATACCAATCTTCAACAGCTCAAACATACAATCTGGCTCCTGAGGTCATAGAATTTGGATGCCTCAATCTACCTAACAAAGGTATGACTATTCTCAAAGAAGCAAGAAGACCTACCACAAGGGCTTGCTATGCAGCAAAATGGAAGCATTTTGTGCATCATTGTACAACACAGCACATTAACCCACCTTCCCCAACAGAACAACAATTAATATGTTACCTGTTACACTTACAAAAGTCACAGCATACACCTCAATAGGCCTACATTCAGCGGCCACTGCAGCTTATTTATAAAACAGGAAACACCAGTCAATTTTCCGCATTCCTGTAATCAAAACCTTTATGGAAGGATTAAAGAGAATCTTTCCACCTCGTACACCTCAAATACCAGTGTGGAATTTAAACATTGTCTTAACACAGCTTATGAGGCCACCATTTGAGCCACTACATAATTTCCAACTACAATTCTTAACATGGAAAGTAGCTTTCCTCGTGGCGATAACATACTTTTTTTTTTTAACTTTATTTATCGTTTTGTCAGTAAGCAAGGCAGTTCAGGAGTACAAATTCACTGTCGGTGATATTACATCAGAAAGAGTAATGAGAAGGAACATAATATTATCATCTGAAAGAGAAACGTTAGTGACAGATTCCTTACCTTAGAATATCCCCAGGCGTCAGGCTGGATCCGGAAAGTTTTTGCGTAGCAGTACCCTTGCGCGTCGGTAGGCGGCGTCGTGCGGCTCCGCGTCCGTCGTCGGGATGACGTCGCGGGCAGTACTTAGACGCCGCCCCTGCGCGCTGACGTCAGTTCTTTCTTTTTCCGCGCCAGTAAGCGCAGTCATTTTTTGACTGTTTTTTGGTGATTTTTTCACTGTTTCTCGAGTCTCTCGACTCCGAAGGTGTCGGTAGGGATGCCCGGCTTCAAGCCATGCGACGCCTGTGGTCGAATGATGTCGATCACAGACCCGCATCAGGAATGTATCTACTGCCTCGGCCGCGACACGAAGTCGTGCCCCGACTGCCGGGCCTTGCATCCGAAGGCTTTGCGAGAGCGGTCTCGAAAGCTCCTCGAGGTCCGGCAGTCGGCTCCGCGCCAAGCCCCGGTCACGCGAGAGGTCGAGGGGCCGGTCGCGGAGTCCTCATCGGTCGTCGGGGTCCAAGACTTCGCACTCCTCCGGTAAGTCGAAGCATAAGAAGTCGAAGAAGCGTCATCGCTCGACGACTTCCCCTCGCCGGTCTCGCGACTCGGCTGAGGGTCCTGTCGGCACCGTCCCCGCGGCTCCGGGAGTGCCTGCGGAGCCGCCCCCGCATTACCCGTCCTTCCCGGGTTCGGGGGCGACTCCGGCCGAGATACAGGAGTTCCTGTCGGCCATGGCCCGCCTCTTCAGGCCTCAAGGTCCCCCCGGTGCGCCTTCGGGCCCCGCGGGCCCTGATGGGGTTTCTCCGGCGGCGCCGGCGTCTCCGGCCCCGGCGCAGCCTGTCACACCAGCCTCGGCCCCGGTGCTGCCACAACCCCGATCGACGCCGGTTGACCTGACGACACCTCCACCGGCGCCGATCTCTCCGGTGCCGGTCCCGGGCGGCGTCGTTCCCCGGTTCTCTCCGGATCCGGACACGGCGCCAGACCGGCGTCACTCGACGCCGGCTCCGACGCCGATGAGACCTTGGGTCCGCATGTCCCTCCTCCTTATTTTGAACCAGAATTGGAGGACGAGGAGAACTGGGAGGGGTCTGATGACCCTCTCACACAGCAGTGTGAGTTTGATCAGGACTGGGCTGAGGAGCTTGGGGATGCCAGTGGTCTGGACACCTCCCCTGACTCTGGCATGCTGTCTCCTCCTTCCGTGGCAACGGAGGAGGGAGCAAACTTTGCAACGGTGTTGCGTAGAGCAGCTGGGGCCTTACACCTCCAGTTGCCTACCGTGGCTGTCAGGACTAACATCCTGACGGAAGTGCTTCAGCCGGCGGCTACCTCCTCGGAGCCACTGCTGCCGTTTAACGAGGCGCTTTCAGACGTTCTTTTGGGCACCTGGTCCAAGCCCACCACAGGGGCTCCTGTGGATAGGAACGTGGCCCGACACCATCGCCCTGCTCCGGGCGACCCCCTATTCCTCTCCCAACACCCCACCCCTGAGAGCTTGGTGGTCCAAGCCTCTGCTTCCCAAAGCGCCTTCCCTACCGCTCCTCCGGATAGGGAATCCAAACGCCTGGATCAATTTGGGAAGAAAGTATTTTCTTCCTCCAGTGCTGGCTTGCGGTCCGTCAATACCACTTGCCTCTTGGGCCGATATTCCCACTCCTTGTGGGACTCGGTGGCGCAAGTTCTGCCCCAGTGTCCTGAGGAGGTCCAGACACTGCTTACCCGCACCATTGCGGAGGGAAGAGATGCGGCAAAGTACACCATCAGATGTGGCCTTGATACTGCCGACTCGCTAGGCAGATCGCTTGCGACGACAGTGGCGCTGCGCCGTCACGCCTGGCTGAGAACCACTGGTTTCTCGGGTGATGTCCAAAACACCCTTATGGACATGCCCTTTGATGGGATCGGTCTTTTTGGGAACAAGGCAGACCATGCGCTGGAGCGCTTTAAGGACTCGCGGGCTACGGCCAAGTCCCTGGGCCTTTCTGCTGTACGCCCTCCGCAGCCGTCTGCTTTTCGCCCCTTTCGTGGCCACGGAAGGAGCGCCCAGTCACGTCCGCTGCCCAGCCACCGGCCCGCGCAGCAAACGTCTTCGCGTGGCCGAGGATGTGGCTCCCGCCGTGGCGGGTCAGGCAACCAGCGTGCGGGTCAGGCCACCAACCCCGCCCCGTCCGCGGCCTCCAAGCCCTCCTAGTCCTTCTTTTCAGGTGCACAGCACGCCAGTAGGGGCAGGGTCCGCCATCACCTTCACCACTGGCGTGCATTCACCTCGGACAGGTGGGTCTTGGACATTGTCCGAAGGGGTACTCCCTCCCCTTCGAGACCATCCCCCAGCCATGCCACCTCAATTCCACCGCATGTCAGGGGATCACTTGGTGCTTCTTCAGAAGGAAGTTGCGGCCCTCTTGGCCAAGAGGGCCATCGAGCGCGTTCCGACCCCAGAAGTAGGACGTGGTTGCTACTCCCACTACTTTCTGGTGCCCAAAAGGACAAGGAGGACATGCGTCCTATCTTGGACCTCCGGAACGTCAATCGCTTCCTCCGGAAGGAGAAGTTCAAGATGCTCACCCTAGCTCAGGTCTTGACTGCTCTCGACCCTGGAGACTGGATGGTAGCGTTGGACTTGCAGGACGCATATTTCCACATCCCCGTCCTGCCGGCCCACCGGCGTTACCTGCGGTTCACGGTAGGCCTCGAGCATTTTCAGTTCACCGTGCTCCCTTTTGGCCTTACCAACGCCCCTCGGGTGTTCACGAAAGTGATGGCGGTGGTCGCAGCTCATCTGCGCCGGGCAGGGGTTCCAGTCTTCCCCTACCTCGACGACTGGCTGCTGAAGGCGGGCTCGTCCCAGGCAGTCGTCTCCCACCTCCAGACTACGGCCGAACTCCTGCACTCGCTGGGGTTCTCCATCAACGTGCCGAAGTCGCACCTGATTCCTTCTCCACAGCTCCTTTTCATCGGAGCAGTTCTGGACACGACGGAGTTTCGGGTCTATCCTCCCGAACGGCGAGTCTGGGATATTCAGGCTATGATTCCAATCTTTTGGCCTCTATCCTGGGTTTCGGTACGGATGACCCTGAGGCTGCTGGGCCTCATGGCCTCCTGCATCCTGCTGGTCGATCATGCCAGATGGCATATGCGGGCTCTGCAGTGGGACCTGAAGTTCCAGTGGGCGCAGCACCAGGGCAACCTGTCCGATCACGTCCAGATCTCGGAGGGGACTGCAAAACAGTTGCAGTGGTGGCTCTCGAACCGGCAATGGGTCATGGGCAGATCCCTCTCCCTTCCCCAGCCAGAGCACACAGTTGTGACGGACGCGTCCCTTCTGGGATGGGGCGGTCACATGGGAGAGGCGGAGATCAGAGGCCTCTGGTTTCCGGCGGAGTCCCGGCTCCATATCAACATTCTGGAGCTCCGGGCGATCCGACTTGCACTAAAGGCATTCCTTCCCTCTGTCAAAGGGAAGGTAGTGCAGGTGTTCACAGACAACACCACCGCCATGTGGTACTGCAACAAACAGGGCGGGGTGGGGTCGTGGACCCTATGTCAGGAGGCTCTGCGCCTCTGGACATGGCTGGAACATCAGGGCATATTCCTGATGGTTCAACACCTGGCAGGTTCCCTGAACGCCAGGGCGGACAAACTCAGCCGCAGGTGCATGATGGATCACGAATGGCGCCTTCACTCGGAGGTGGCGCAAGGTCTCTTTCAGCAGTGGGGAGAGCCTTGGTTAGATCTGTTTGCCACCGAAGAGAACGCGCAATGTCAGCAGTTCTGCGCGTTGGAATTTCCAAGGCGGCACTCGCTCGGCGACGCTTTTCGTCGCGAGTGGAGTTGCGGTCTGTTGTACGCCTTTCCGCCTATACCACTTCTACCCAGAGTGTTGAAGAAGATTCGGCGCGACCGGGCCCAAGTCATTCTTGTGGCTCCGGAATGGGCTCGAAGAGTTTGGTATCCCGAGCTACTCAGTATGAGCGTCGATCCCCCAATCCGTCTGCCTCTTCGGGAGGATCTTCTGTCGCAGCAGCAGGGGACGGTCCTCCACCCGAACCTGTCCAGTCTACACCTGCTTGCGTGGAGATTGAGCGGCAGCAGTTGATTCCTTTTGACTTGCCTCCCAAAGTTTGTGATGTGATTCTGGCAGCCAGGCGTCCCTCCACTAAGGTGGTATACGCCTGCAGGTGGAACAAGTTTGTGGCATGGTGCACAGCAAAGGCTGTGGATCCCCTTTCTGCCCCTCTTTCTGAGGTTCTTCTGTTCCTTCTTTCTCTGGCCCAACAGGGTTCTGCCCTGGGTACCATCAAGGGCTATCTTTGTGCAATCTCGGCCTTCCTCAGGCTTCCTGATCAGCCCTCTCTTTTTAAGTCCCCTGTTGTTAACAGGTTTCTTAAAGGCATTACGCACCTCTTTCCTCCTGTTCCGTTTATAATGCCTCAGTGGGACTTAAATTTGGTTCTTACCTTCTTAATGTGTGCTCCTTTTGATCCTCTGCATAACTGTCCTCTTCGTCTTCTTACTCTGAAGACAGCCTTTCTGGTGGCCATCACCTCCGCTCGGCGGGTGAGTGAGCTCCAGGCTCTTTCATGCAAACCCCCTTTCTGTCTGTTCATCCAGACAAGGTTGTTCTTAGGACGCGTCCGTCCTTCTTGCCAAAGGTGGTTACTGCCTTCCACATTGGGCAGACCATTACTTTGCCCACCTTCTTTCCGCCTCTGCATCCTTCCAGAGAGGAAGAGAGGCTCCACCGTCTGGACCCAAAACGTGCGCTTTCCTTTTACCTCAACCGCCACAACCGTTCCGGGTGGATGACCAGCTCTTTGTTGGCTACGTGGGCGCCAAAAAAGGTCGGGCGGTACACAAGAGGACCATCTCCCGCTGGGTCATCTTGTGTATCAAGGCCTGTTATTCTTTGGCTAAGAAGGAGCCTCCTGTTGGGCTGCGTGCCCATTCCACCAGGGCTACGGCTGCTACCACGGCTTTAGGCCGCGGTGTTCCGTTACAGGATATATGTCAGGCAGCTACGTGGGCCTCGCTGCACACGTTTACCAAACATTACTGCCTTGACAGCCAGGTCTGGAGGGACGGCTTCTTTGGCCGTTCTGTCCTCCGGGACTTCCTTGTCTGAATCTGTTCGCAGACCCACCACCGGGGTTGGTATTGCTGGGGTATCTATTCTAAGGTAAGGAATCTGTCACTAACGTGTCTCTTTCAGATGCACAAGTTACTAACTTGTGTAACGATATATCTGTAAGAGACAGTAGTTAGTGACAGATTCCTTACTGCCCCACCCATCCTCCCCGTTCTGCGAACTGATTTCTAGGGTTAAGGACATCCCTTTCAGGGCCCTAGTATTTTTCAGACACCTATGTCAGCATCTTGCATGGCTCTGCGTTCCTGGCGCGGAAAGTCGTGAACAGAACTGACGTCAGCGCGCAGAGGCGGCGTCTAAGTACTGCCCGCGATGTCATCCCGGCGATCCCGACGACGGACGAGGAGCCGCACGACGCCGCCTACCGACGCGCAAGGGTACTGCTACGCAAAAACTTTCCGGATCCAGCCTGGGGATATTCTAAGGTAAGGAATCTGTCACTAACTACTGTCTCTTACAGATATATCGTTACACAAGTTAGTAACTTGTGCATTAGGTACTATTGTGATCATTATCACTAATTAGAAATGCATACGTCCCTTACCCTAAAGTATAGGTGTTACCAACATCATGGTCACAGAGAGGGCGGGGTCCTTTGTAATCACACACTAATGAAAGGGAGACCGACAAAATACACCTAGTAAACATTTACAGCCCCGGAGGAGACAATCAAAGGTTCAAATACGGCGTACGAGATTCCTGTCAATAGTTTAGGGAATCCTTCAATATAGAACACTCGGCTTCAAACAATCAATGAAATTAATTCAAGAGAACCTAGTGCTGGTTCCAACCGTTATTCACTAATTGTTATGACAGTCATTTACCAGATTAATTCATAATACACCAGACTGATCAAATCTAATTGTCTGCATCTTACTCTGGTGATCGGTTCATACGTCATTCATAATTATTATAGGATTACAGCGTTAAATGTGAGGGGTCCTCAGAGATCTCTTAATAAGCCGTAGCAAACGGTACTACCAACGATTGTTTTTGTAGATAAAGGTTTTGTATATACATAAACGGAAGGAAAACAAAAGCGGACCCATATTCATGCATGCGCCGCACTTTGTCCTTAGCATGGCGATACCTGTCTGTCTTACTTTGAGGAACTGTTGCGCTTATGTGAGATACATGCTCCCCTCTGCCCGCACTCATGCTCTATCTCTCATCATCCTACGTACCATCAGTCACATGCACTTGGTATCCACGTTAGGTCGTGCATACTCCGTTAAATGCGGCTTACATTCATGTGTCTGATGTGAGTCCGACACACAATCAAGTAGGTCCAATGCTTGCCCCTCGATATGACGCTTTTGGATGGCCTAGGGGGTACCTCAAGGATTCTGGGAAATGTAGTCGCACAGCGCTTGGTAGCGCGGGAGGTGAACGTTTGAACAATTTAAGATTCATTAATCTTGGCCACAGTTATTACAAACTAGTACCTCCCTAACCCCATATATGTCCCAGTTTTATTGCCTCAATACATAACCACCGGCGAATATCGCACTCATGGCGGTGTATTTCAATTGTCTACTCCCAGATCCTTAATTCAAATTGCGAAACTTTATTGACAAAGAGATAAGGAAAGGGAGTGTAGTTACAACATTATTAGTTAGTGGCTCATTAAGATAGTGTATCATTGTCTAGTGTCGGATCCTTAATTCAAAATGCGAAACTTTATTGACGAGATATGGAAGGGCAGTGTAATTCCAAATTTTCTTTTTTTTTTTTTACTTTATGTAACCTTAGATTCCTCACTGCACTACCTCCTCCCCTTTCTGTATGGTGAACTCCTGAACATCATAATAGTTTTCCAAGTTAGATTTTGGTCACACTGCCATCTGTTGGACGTGCTGCACGTCTGTTGGTGCAGAAGGAAAAAGATGAAACTAACGTTAGATAGAATACTCACCAGAAAGCGCGTTACCGAAGGTAAGTAATTTGTTCCAGAACTCCTATCGAATATAATTAAGGTGAGTAATCTGCAGGATGATTATGCATCCTCCAGAAATCTTGTCACCTATGGTAAGTAACTTTTATTTCATAGACTTTTCAAAAGATGGGCTGTTCGGCGGCCGTTCAGCATGAGGTTGCCATTCGCTACTGAAATTTCAGTAAATTCTTGTATCATCTCAGTGTAGCATCCTTGCACATGTGCATGTTAATGCCTGCAGCTTTAGTTTTGTTCATGCAAGATAGTGGAATTTAATTGTATTTCAACAGCCTACCCCGCTCTCTAAAGTGTATAACTTGTTTAAGGACTGCAGCCTCTATGTCTGTGTTGTGTCTCAGTAGATCAATTGAGCTGGATGCAGGTGGGTGTGTAGAGGGAGAAGTGACCTTTCCAAGTCCACACATTGACGATAAAGGAGGTGGGACTTGCAATCCAGTACATGTTAATGCCTGCTGCTTTAGTTTTGTTTATGCAAGATAGTGTAATTTAACTGTATTTCAACAGCCTACCCCTCTCTCCAAAGTGTATAACTTGTTTAATGACTGCAGCCTCTATGTCTGTGTTGTGATTGGTTGTAATGCTTGAATCGCAGTAGATCAATTGAGCTGGATGCAGGTGGGTGTGTAGAGGGAGAAGTGACCTTTCTGAGTCCACACATTGACAATAAAGGTGGTGGGACTTGCAATCCAGTACTTACTAGATGGCCCGAGGCTGTGACCAGTCCTTCTTTTAAATGACTACAGGGGTCTTAGTAACTTTAGCTGCAGAAGGCATCTTTTGCTTTATCTTCCTCTAAACCTCTCGCATAACAAGCAAAATTTTTAAAAATTAAGACATGTGACCTCAATAGCTCTTGTCGTGTTTAACTGTTCTTATCGTTATCTCCCTCGTAGCATGCCTTAAGGATGGTGGCTTTCAGGCAAATCTATAAAGTGCTGGGTATCGACCCATTCCCACCCTCAAAATACAAGCCAAACTTTTACAACCGGAAACGACGGCGAGACACTACCGAAGTAGACGGCTTGAGCGATGGAAAAAAAGACAAAAAGGACAATGCGGAACAAATGTAACCATTGTTAGCATTTGCTAAGAGACCAGACTTTAATTTTTTATATATATATATATATATATATATATATATATATATATACATATTATATATATATGAGTTGCTGTTTAGTCTGAGAAATTTGCAATTTTAGTGTTTTTCCTTGAATAACGTACTGTAGGTTTGTTTTAAAATGTGCTCAAACCATTCAAATTAAAACCTAAAACAAAACGTTTTGTTGTAAGGGTATGAGGCCATTACGTTTTAAAAGTGCTTCCCTCTTGAACGCAGTGTCTCTACAATAAAATAGTTTGTCTGGGATGAATTATGCACTAGTATTTTGCCCTTTTCGAACACCATTTTCCGTAGCACTGTGCAGTAGTCCAACCATGCTTCAGAACAGATGCTGGAAGGCTACACAATGTGGTAATCTTTTCAGAAGGGGCCTTCAGAGAAATTATATCTGTGCTGGAATTGTCTGCGGAACTAAGGCTGTGAGTCAGTAAGAAATAATGGGGTAACGACATGATCACTTCTTTTAAAGCAGGCTTAGATTTATATGGAGGGCCAGAAAATGTTTCTTCAAAGGGAATCCTATCCAAACTCTACAACTTCCAAGTTAATCAGCTCTGCCCAGAAAATAAATTGAATAGCCTCATATCTCAGTGCAAATGCTCAAAATAATGGCAATTTTGGATTCTCTTCTTCCTTGCCTGAAAGTATGTTGTGTTAGGCAGGTTTGCCAAAGATCTGCAATGTCCCATGCCTCACCCCTGTGTAATCACCCAGACCTCACATGTTTCCTGCCGAGCATCACGCCATGTTGTTTTCACAGCACACCTTGTCTCAGAAACCAGATGGGGTGCACCACCTCCCAGAACCGTGTCTACTGCTGACCTTTAACCTGCTACCTGTCAAGACTTCCTGTATTCCAATGAGTGCCTTCTGTGCAGGTGTGGGTTGGATTTGCAGAGCTGACAGGCTCATATTTTTCATGATTTAAATTCAAGATTCCTGTTCACAGTACAAAAGCGATGGAGAAGTTGCACATTTCAGTGGCTACAATAGAGCGGGTGCCTAGTTTCAGGTTCATCCTTTGGACAATTGGTTAAGTAAGAAGAGAGTTGTTTTGTGTAAAACATAGCTAGCCTTGTTTGGTGGACTCTATTTTCCAGAGCCTGCCAGACTACTCCGAATTGTTCATACTTTTGTTTTTCAGATGGTCTGTCAGTTTGGGCCAATGTCATTTGTTTTTCTTGACTTTACAGGGTTACAGCTAATAATCAGTTTCTGCAGTTATTGAATTTTGTTTGTTGATGTTTTTTGTGTGTTTAAAAAACAGCCTGTGACGTGGCTTTAAAAGTTTGAATGTCTTTGTAGTGCTTCCTGACAAAAAAAGGAAGAAAAAAACCTTAACAAATAAAAGATGAAAAAAGAAAGAAAAAATGATTCTGCTGGTCTGTGTTATGTCTAGGGGTTCTTGCAGCTTTGTTGTGTTGGTTTTGTTATTGTTGTGTGGTAATTCAATTCAATTATTAATCTTCATTCGATTATACATCATAATCATAAAAACCACATAAAATCCTTAAAAACCTTAATATACACAGTCCACCTTATTTCATTCAAGTTGCACAATCTAGAAGCAAAATAGGTACAGTTTAAAAACAGCAAGCCAACCTATCATGCACATCATTATACTCTAGGCACACATTATTTTATTCCAATATAAGGCTCCTTTTAGATAATCGGTGACCGCCAACATCACCGCATGGTCAGGTAATAGCTGTAAATGTAAAAAGGCAGGTCGAAATTGGATAAAACCCCTCACTTTTAAGAGGGGTAATAAATACCTCTTGCGCAAAAAATCATAAAATTTACAGAATAAAACCAAGTGTATTAGGGTTTGAGGCGAGCGATCATCACAAGGACTGGTTAAAAGTGCATGGGGATCAAACTGACCCGGAGGAAAACAGATCATTGTGCGGATGGAGCCCAGATGAAATTTTGTGAGCAATGATCTGTCCCTTGGATGTTTAACTGCTGTAAGGCATGGTTCAATACCAGCGACAGATTTCAGGAGCAGGTAGGATCTGTTGGAGTGTTTCTCCAGCGCCCTAGCTTCCCTCTCATCTTTAAGTCTATTTAAAATTCGTTCCCTTAAAAGGGCCCAGTCGCCTTTTTAAGAAGATGTGGCCTGTTAAAAATATCTATACAATCTAGGGAGTGGGCAGCGGTTTTAATATAGTTTAGCCATGGTATCTTTTGGCCGTGAGGACACTCCAAACAGTCCTCAATCATGCTCCTGTTGAACCTCAGTCTCTCATCAACCCAAACTGAAATCCAGAGTAACAGTGGGGCCAGTTTGACTTGATCCTCCACGTAATCCAAACCCAATTCCTTGTGGGTAAAGAAGGAGGCACTAGATGGACCCAGGCCCAGTAATTTTCTACAGAATCGATCCTCTTCCTGCTGGATCACCCTGCAATTACGGTACCTCCATATGGCTGCACCGTATTTCAAGACTGGGAGACATTTCATTCTGTAGATTTGCAATATGGGCAAATCTGAAAGAAACACATAGTGATAGATTCATTACCTTAGAATATCCCCAGGCGTCAGACTGGGTCCGGAAAGTTTTCGTCAGCAGTACCCCTGTGCGTCTGTAGGTGGCGTCGTGCGGCTCCGCGTCGTCGTTGGCGTCGTGGTCACCGAGATGACGTCGCGGGCGCTACTTAGACGCCGCCCACGCGCGCTGACGTCAGTTCTTTCTTTTCCGCGCCAGCAAGCGCAGATCCGGGAAGAGCAGGAACCCCCAGTCAATTTTTGACTGACTTTTTGAGGCTTTTTGTCTGTATTTTCTCATTGAGTCTTCGACTCCTGGTGCAGTTAGGATGCCCGGTTTTAAGTCCTGCGGGTGATTGTCACTGCATGATGTCGGTGACGGACCCGCACCGTGTGTGTCTTTTCTGCCTGGGGCGCGACCACGACCCCAAGTCGTGCCCCGACTGCCGGGCCATGGCGCCGAAGACTTTGCGGGAGCAGTCCCGAAAGTTGCTGGAAGCCTGGCAGTCGGCTCCGCGCCGTTAGAGGTCCCGGTCCCGTGGGAGGTCGAGGGACCGTGCGCGGAGTCATCACCACCGATCTTCGGGATCCAAGTCTTCGCACTCGCGGTCAGGTAAGACGAAGCACAAGAAGTCGAAGAAACCCATCGTTCTCCGACTTCCCCTCGCCGGTCGCGCGACGCGGCTGAGGGTACCGGTGGTGCATCCCCGCGGCTCCGGCAGAGCCTACGCAGTCGGTGCCCGACTACCCGCCCTTCCCGGGGTCGTCGGCGACTCCGGCCCAAATACAGGAATTCTTGTCAGCCATGGCTCGCCTCTTTGGGCCGTCGGGTCCCGCTGGTGCGCCTTCGGGCCCCGCGGTCCCGGCTGGATGTCCTCGCCTTTCCACGCCGGCGGCTCCGGCGTCGCTGTCGGCTCCAGCCTCGGCGCCGCAGGACACCCTTGGATCCAGGCCTGGATCCCCGTCGACGCCGGTTGACCTTGTCACACCTCCACCGGCACCAGTTCTGATGCCGCCCGCTCCTCGGGACGACGTCGACCTCAGTTTCAGCCCCGAAGTGGACGCGGCATTGGGCCGGCGTCGATCGATGCCGTTCTCGACGTTGCTCAAGGATTTTTATCCCCATGTGCCTGCTCCTTATTTTAGACCTGTTGAACAGCCTGAGGACCAAGGGGAGGAGTGGGAGGGGTCTGAGGACCCTCTCGCAGCTGCTTGCGAGTATGAACAGGACTGGGCTGAGGAATTGGGGGACGCCAGTGGTCTGGATACCTCATCAGACCTTGGCATGCTGTCTCCTCCTACCGTGGCTACGGAGGAGGGCGCTAGTTATGCTGTGGTGTTGCATAGGGCGGCCGAGGCCCAACACCTCGAGCTCCCTACTGTGGCCGTCAGGACTAACCTCCTGACAGAGGTGCTTCAGCCAGCAGCTACTTCCCTTCAATGAAGCCCTTTCTGACGTTCTTTTGGGCACTTGGTCCAGGCCCACCACAGGGGCTCCTGTGGATAGGAACGTGGCCCGACGCCATCGCCCGGCTCCAGGTGACCCCATTTTCCTCTCCCAACATCTCTCCCAACATCCCACCCCGAGAGCTTGGTTGTCCAAGCCTCTGCTTCCCCAACCGCCTTCCCTTCCGCCCCACCGGATAGGGAATCCAAGAAGCTGGATCAGTTTGGTAAAAAGATTTTTCTTCCACCAGCTCTGCTCTGCGGTCCGTGAACACCGCATGCCTCTTGGGCCGTTATTCCCACTCTCTGTGGGATACGGTGGCGAACGTGCTGCCCCAGTGTCCGGAGGAGGCCCGGCCAGCTCTCTCCCAGACTGTTGCAGAGGGGAGAGACGCAGCTAAGTTCATGATTCGTTGTGGCCTAGACACCGCCGACTCACTGGGCAGATCGATTGCAACGACGGTGGTGGTTCACCGCCATGCCTGGTTGAGGACCACTGGATTTTCGGGGGATGTCCAAAACACACTTATGGACATGCCCTTTGATGGCCGTCGCCTCTTTGGCGACAAAGCAGAAAGCGCGTTGGAGCGGTTTAAGGGCTCACGGGCTACGGCCAAGTCCTTGGAACTCTCGGCAGTCCGCCCTCCTCCGCCTTCTGTTTTTCGCTCCTTTCGTGGTACCGGAAGGGGCGCCCCGCAGCGTTCGCAACAGAGCCACAGGCCTGCGCAGCAAGCATCCCAGCGCGGACGCGGGTTCCGCCGTGGCGGACCAAGGGGCCAGCGGGCGGGTCAGTCCATCACCACCCCGGCCACCACTGCCTCCAAACCTTCCTAGTCCGAACTTTCAGGCCCATCAAACGCCAGTGAGCGGCAGTCTTCGCCATCACCTTCCCCACTGGTGCACCATCACTTCGGACAGGTGGGTTTTAGAGATAGTCCGGAGGGGCTACTCCCTCCCCTTCGAGACTACCCCTCCAGCCATGCCACCTCAATACCACCGCATGTCGGGGGATCACTTGGTGCTTCTTCAGCAGGAAGTTGCTGCCCTCTTGGCCAAGGGGGCCATCGAGCGCGTTCCGACGCCAGAAGTAGGTCGTCGTTGCTATTCCCACTACTTTCTGGTACCCAAGAAGGACAAGGGCCTGCGTCCTATCTTAGACCTCCGGAATGTCAATCGCTTCCTCCGCAAAGAGAAGTTCAAGATGCACACTCTAGCTCAGGTCTTGTCTGCTCTCGATCCACAAGACTGGATGGTAGCGCTGGACTTGCAGGATGCCTATTTCCACATCCCAGTCCTGCAAGCCCACCGACGTTACCTGCGGTTCACGGTAGGCCACGAGCACTTTCAGTTCACTGTGCTCCCTTTTGGCCTTACCAGCGCCCCTCGGGTGTTCACGAAGGTGATGGCGGTGGTCGCAGCTCATCTGCGGAGGTCGGGGGTTTCAGTCTTCCCCTATCTCGACGACTGGTTGTTGAAGGCGGGCTCGCCCCAGGCAGTCGTCTCCCACCTCCAGACTACGGCCGACCTCCTGCATTCGCTGGGGTTCTCCATCAACGTGCCGAAGTCGCATCTGATTCCCTCTCAGAAGCTCCTCTTCATCGGGCGGTTCTGGACACTGCGCAATTTCGGGTTTATCCTCCCGAACAGCGAGTCCGGGATATTCGGGCTATGATTCCCATCTTTCAGCCCTGGTCCTGGGTTTCGGTCAAGAAGACACTGAGACTGCTGGGCCTCATGGCCTCCTGCATCCTGCTGATCAATCATGCCAGATGGCATATGCGGGCTCTGCAGTGGGACCTGAAGTTCCAATGGACGCAGCATCAGGGAAATCTGTCCGACTACGTCCAGATCTCGGAGGGCACTGCACAGGACTTGCAGTGGTGGCTCACGAACCAGCTTTGGGTCAGCGGCAGATCCCTCTCCCTTCCCCAACCGGAGCACACAGTAGTGACGGATGCGTCCCTCCTGGGATGGGGCGGCCACATGGGAGAGGCGGAGATCAGAGGCCTCTGGTCTCCGGCGGAGTCCAAGCTCCATATCAATCTTTTGGAGCTCCGGGCGATCCTACTTGCACTGAAGGCATTCCTTCCCTCTGTCAAGGGGAGGGTAGTGCAGGTGTTCACAGACAACACCACCGCCATGTGGTACTGCAACAAGCAAGGCGGGGTGGGGTCGTGGACCCTATGTCAGGAGGCTCTGCGCCTCTGGACGTGGCTGGAACGCCAGGACATTATCCTGGTGGTTCAACACTTGGCAGGTTCTTTGAACGCCAGGACGGACAAACTCAGCCGCCGGTGCATGATGGATCACGAAGGGCGTCTTCACTCGGAGGTGGCACAAGGTCTCTTTCAGCAGTGGGGAGAACCTTGGTTAGATCTATTCGCCACCGAAGAGAACGCGCAATGTCAGCAGTTCTGCGCGTTGGAGTTTCCAAGGCGGCACTCGCTCAGAGACGCTTTTCATCGCGAGTGGAGGTGCGGTCTGCTGTACGCCTTTCCGCCTATACCACTTCTACCCAGAGTGCTGAAGAAGATCAGACGCGACCGGGCTCAAGTCATTCTTGTGGCTCCGGACTGGGCTCGAAGAGTTTGGTATCCCGAGGCATGGATCCCCGATCCGACTGCCTCTTCGGGAGGATCTTCTGTCGCAGCAGCAGGGGACGGTCCTCCACCCGAACCTGTCCAACCTCCACCTCCTTGCGTGGAGATTGAGCGGCGACAGTTGATTCCATTTGACTTGCCTCCTGAAGTCTGTAATGTGATCCTGGCAGCCAGGCGTCCCTCGACTAAAACTGTATACGCCTGCCGGTGGAACAAATTTGTGGCATGGTGCACAGCAAAGGCTGTGGATCCCCTTTCTGCCCCTCTTTCTGAGGTTCTTCTGTTCCTTCTTTCTCTGGCCCAACAGGGTTCTGCCCTGGGTACCATCAAGGGCTATCTTTGTGCAATCTCGGCCTTCCTCAGGCTTCCTGATCAGCCCTCTCTTTTTAAGTCCCCTGTTGTTAACAGGTTTCTTAAAGGCATTACGCACCTCTTTCCTCCTGTTCCGTTTATAATGCCTCAGTGGGACTTAAATTTGGTTCTTACCTTCTTAATGTGTGCTCCTTTTGAGCCTCTGCATAACTGTCCTCTTCGTCTTCTTACTCTGAAGACAGCCTTTCTGGTGGCCATCACCTCCGCTCGGCGGGTGAGTGAGCTCCAGGCTCTTTCATGCAAACCCCCCTTTCTGTCTGTTCATCCAGACAAGGTTGTTCTTAGGACGCGTCCGTCCTTCTTGCCAAAGGTGGTTACTGCCTTCCACATTGGGCAGACCATTACTTTGCCCACCTTCTTTCCGCCTCCGCATCCTTCCAGAGAGGAAGAGAGGCTCCACCGTCTGGACCCAAAACGTGCGCTTTCCTTTTACCTCAACCGCCACAACCGTTCCGGGTGGATGACCAGCTCTTTGTTGGCTACGTGGGCGCCAAAAAAGGTTGGGCGGTACACAAGAGGACCATCTCCCGCTGGGTCATCTTGTGTATCAAGGCCTGTTATTCTTTGGCTAAGAAGGAGCCTCCTGTTGGGCTGCGTGCCCATTCCACCAGGGCTACGGCTGCTACCACGGCTTTAGGCCGCGGTGTTCCGTTACAGGATATATGTCAGGCAGCTACGTGGGCCTCGCTGCACACGTTTACCAAACATTACTGCCTTGACAGCCAGGTCCGGAGGGACGGCTTCTTTGGCCGTTCTGTCCTCCGGGACTTCCTTGTCTGAATCTGTTCGCAGACCCACCACCGGGGTTGGTATTGCTGGGGTATCTATTCTAAGGTAAGGAATCTGTCACTAACGTGTCTCTTTCAGATGCACAAGTTACTAACTTGTGTAACGATATATCTGTAAGAGACAGTAGTTAGTGACAGATTCCTACCGCCCACCCATCCTCCCCGTTCTGCGAACTGATTTCTAGGGTTAAGGACATCCCTTTCAGGGCCCTAGTATTTTTCAGACACCTATGTCAGCATCTTGCATGGCTCTGCGTTCCTGGCGCGGAAAGTCGTGAACAGAACTGACGTCAGCGCGCAGAGGCGGCGTCTAAGTACTGCCCGCGATGTCATCCCGGCGATCCCGACGACGGACGAGGAGCTGCACGACGCCGCCTACCGACGCGCAAGGGTACTGCTACGCAAAAACTTTCCGGATCCAGCCTGGGGATATTCTAAGGTAAGGAATCTGTCACTAACTACTGTCTCTTACAGATATATCGTTACACAAGTTAGTAACTTGTGCATTAGGTACTATTGTGATCATTATCACTAATTAGAAATGCATACGTCCCTTACCCTAAAGTATAGGTGTTACCAACATCATGGTCACAGAGAGGGCGGGGTCCTTTGTAATCACACACTAATGAAAGGGAGACCGACAAAATACACCTAGTAAACATTTACAGCCCCGGAGGAGACAATCAAAGGTTCAAATCAGGCGTACGAGATTCCTGTCAATAGTTTAGGGAATCCTTCAATATAGAACACTCGGCTTCAAACAATCAATGAAATTAATTCAAGAGAACCTAGTGCTGGTTCCAACCGTTATTCACTAATTGTTATGACAGTCATTTACCAGATTAATTCATAATACACCAGACGGATCAAATCTAATTGTCTGCATCTTACTCTGGTGATCGGTTCATACGTCATTCATAATTATTATAGGTTTACAGCGTTAAATGTGAGGGGTCCTCAGAGATCTCTTAATAAGCCGTAGCAAACGGTACTACCAACGATTGTTTTTGTAGATAAAGGTTTTGTATATACATAAACGGAAGGAAAACAAAAGCGGACCCATATTCATGCATGCGCCGCACTTCGTCCTTAGCATGGCGATACCTGTCTGTCTTACTTTGAGGAACTGTTGCGCTTATGTGAGATACATGCTCACTCATGCCCGCACTCATGCTCTATCTCTCATCATCCTACGTACCATCAGTCACATGCACTTGGTATCCACGTTAGGTCGTGCATACTCCGTTAAATGCGGCTTACATTCATGTGTCTGATGTGAGTCCGACACACAATCAAGTAGGTCCAATGCTTGCCCCTCGATATGACGCTTTTGGATGGCCTAGGGGGTACCTCAAGGATTCTGGGAAATGTAGTCGCACAGCGCTTGGTAGCGCGGGAGGTGAACGTTTGAACAATTTAAGATTCATTAATCTTGGCCACAGTTATTACAAACTAGTACCTCCCTAACCCCATATATGTCCCAGTTTTATTGCCTCAATACATAACCACCGGCGAATATCGCACTCATGGCGGTGTATTTCAATTGTCTACTCCCAGATCCTTAATTCAAATTGCGAAACTTTATTGACAAAGAGATAAGGAAAGGGAGTGTAGTTACAACATTATTAGTTAGTGGCTCATTAAGATAGTGTATCATTGTCTAGTGTCGGATCCTTAATTCAAAATGCGAAACTTTATTGACGAGATATGGAAGGGCAGTGTAATTCCAAATTTTCTTTTTTTTTTTTACTTTATGTAACTTTAGATTCCTCACTGCACTACCTCCTCCCCTTTCTGTATGGTGAACTCCTGAACATCATAATAGTTTTCCAAGTTAGATTTTGGTCACACTGCCATCTGGAATCTGTTGGACGTGCTGCACGTCTGTTGGTGCAGAAGGAAAAAGATGAAACTAACGTTAGATAGAATACCCACCAGAAAGCGCGTTACCGAAGGTAAGTAATTTGTTCCAGAACTCCTATCGAATATAATTAAGGTGAGTAATCTGCAGGATGATTATGCATCCTCCAGAAATCTTGTCACCTATGGTAAGTAACTTTTATTTCATAGACTTTTCAAAAGATGGGCTGTTTGGGCCGTTCAGCATGAGGTTGCCATTCGCTACTGAAATTTCAGTAAATTCTTGTATCATCTCAGTGTAGCATCCTTGCACATGTGCATGTTAATGCCTGCAGCTTTAGTTTTGTTCATGCAAGATAGTGGAATTTAATTGTATTTCAACAGCCTACCCCGCTCTCTAAAGTGTATAACTTGTTTAAGGACTGCAGCCTCTATGTCTGTGTTGTGTCTCAGTAGATCAATTGAGCTGGATGCAGGTGGGTGTGTAGAGGGAGAAGTGACCTTTCCAAGTCCACACATTGACGATAAAGGAGGTGGGACTTGCAATCCAGTACATGTTAATGCCTGCTGCTTTAGTTTTGTTTATGCAAGATAGTGTAATTTAACTGTATTTCAACAGCCTACCCCTCTCTCCAAAGTGTATAACTTGTTTAATGACTGCAGCCTCTATGTCTGTGTTGTGATTGGTTGTAATACTTGAATCGCAGTAGATCAATTGAGCTGGATGCAGGTGGGTGTGTAGAGGGAGAAGTGACCTTTCTGAGTCCACACATTGACAATAAAGGTGGTGGGACTTGCAATCCAGTACTTACTAGATGGCCCGAGGCTGTGACCAGTCCTTCTTTTAAATGACTATAGGGGTCTTAGTAACTTTAGCTGCAGAAGGCATCTTTTGCTTTATCTTCCTCTAAACCTCTCGCATAACAAGCAACATTTTTTAAAATTAAGACATGTGACCTCAATAGCTCTTGTCGTGTCTAACTGTTCTTATCGTTATCTCCCTCGTAGCATGCCTTAAGGATGGTGGCTTTCAGGCAAATCTATAAAGTGCTGGGTATCGACCCATTCCCACCCTCAAAATACAAGCCAAACTTTTACACCCGGAAACGACGGCGAGACACTACCGAAGTAGACGGCTTGAGCGATGGAAAAAAGACAAAAAGGACAATGCGGAACAAATGTAACCATTGTTAGCATTTGCTAAGAGACCAGACTTTAATTTTTTATATATATATATATATATATATATACACATCATATATATATGAGTTGCTGTTTAGTCTGAGAAATTTGCAATTTTAGTGTTTTTCCTTGAATAACGTACTGTAGGTTTGTTTTAAAATGTGCTCAAACCATTCAAATTAAAACCTAAAACAAAACGTTTTGCTGTAAGGGTATGAGGCCATTACGTTTTAAAAGTGCTTCCCTCTTGAACGCAGTGTCTCTACAATAAAATAGTTTGTCTGGGATGAATTATGCACTAGTATTTTGCCCTTTTCGAACACCATTTTCCGTAGCACTGTGCAGTAGTCCAACCATGCTTCAGAACAGATGCTGGAAGGCTACACAATGTGGTAATCTTTTCAGAAGGGGCCTTCAGAGAAATTATATCTGTGCTGGAATTGTCTGCGGAACTAAGGCTGTGAGTCAGTAAGAAATAATGGGGTAACGACATGATCACTTCTTTTAAAGCAGGCTTAGATTTATATGGAGGGCCAGAAAATGTTTCTTCAAAGGGAATCCTATCCAAACTCTACAACTTCCAAGTTAATCAGCTCTGCCCAGAAAATAAATTGAATAGCCTCATATCTCAGTGCAAATGCTCAAAATAATGGCAATTTTGGATTCTCTTCTTCCTTGCCTGAAAGTAAGTTGTGTTAGGCAGGTTTGCCAAAGATCTGCAAAGTCCCATGCCTCACCCCTGTGTAGTCACCCAGACCTCACATGTTTCCTGCCGAGCATCACGCCATGTTGTTTTCACAGCACACCTTGTCTCAGAAACCAGATGGGGTGCACCACCTCCCAGAACCGTGTCTACTGCTGACCTTTAACCTGCTACCTGTCAAGACTTCCTGTATTCCAATGAGTGCCTTCTGTGCAGGTGTGGGTTGGATTTGCAGAGCTGACAGGCTCATATTTTTCATGATTTAAATTCAAGATTCCTGTTCACAGTACAAAAGCGATGGAGAAGTTGCACATTTCAGTGGCTACAATAGAGCGGGTGCCTAGTTTCAGGTTCATCCTTTGGACAATTGGTTAAGTAAGAAGAGAGTTGTTTTGTGTAAAACATAGCTAGCCTTGTTTGGTGGACTCTATTTTCCAGAGCCTGCCAGACTACTCCGAATTGTTCATACTTTTGTTTTTCAGATGGTCTGTCAGTTTGGGCCAATGTCATTTGTTTTTCTTGACTTTACAGGGTTACAGCTAATAATCAGTTTCTGCAGTTATTGAATTTTGTTTGTTGATGTTTTTTTGTGTGTTTAAAAAAACAGCCTGTGACGTGGCTTTAAAAGTTTGAATGTCTTTGTAGTGCTTCCTGACAAAAAAGGAAGAAAAAAACCTTAACAAATAAAAGATGAAAAAGAAAGAAAAAATGATTCTGCTGGTCTGTGTTATGTCTAGGGGTTCTTGCAGCTTTGTTGTGTTGGTTTTGTTATTGTTGTGTGGTAATTCAATTCAATTATTAATCTTCATTCGATTATACATCATAATCATAAAAACCACATAAAATCCTTAACCTTAATATACACAGTCCACCTTATTTCATTCAAGTTGCACAATCTAGAAGCAAAATAGGTACAGTTTAAAAACAGCAAGCCAACCTATCATGCACATCATTATACTCTAGGCACACATTATTTTATTCCAATATAAGGCTCCTTTTAGATAATCGGTGACTGCCAACATCACCGCATGGTCAGGTAATAGCTGTAAATGTAAAAAGGCAGGTCGAAATTGGATAAAACCCCTCACTTTTAAGAGGGGTAATAAATACCTCTTGCGCAAAAAATCATAAAATTTACAGAATAAAACCAAGTGTATTAGGGTTTGAGGCGAGCGATCATCACAAGGACTGGTTAAAAGTGCATGGGGATCAAACTGACCCGGAGGAAAACAGATCATTGTGCGGATGGAGCCCAGATGAAATTTTGTGAGCAATGATCTGTCCCTTGGATGTTTAACTGCTGTAAGGCATGGTTCAATACCAGCGACAGATTTCAGGAGCAGGTAGGATCTGTTGGAGTGTTTCTCCAGCGCCCTAGCTTCCCTCTCATCTTTAAGTCTATTTAAAATTCGTTCCCTTAAAAAGGGCCCAGTCGCCTTTTTTAAGAAGATGTGGCCTGTTAAAAATATCTATACAATCTAGGGAGTGGGCAGCGGTTTTAATATAGTTTAGCCATGGTATCTTTTGGCCGTAGGGACACTCCAAACAGTCCTCAATCATGCTCCTGTTGAACCTCAGTCTCTCATCAACCCAAACTGAAATCCAGAGTAACAGTGGGGCCAGTTTGACTTGATCCTCCACGTAATCCAAACCCAATTCCTTGTGGGTAAAGAAGGAGGCACTAGATGGACCCAGGCCCAGTAATTTTCTACAGAATCGATCCTCTTCCTGCTGGATCACCCTGCAATTACGGTACCTCCATATGGCTGCACCATATGTCAAGACTGGGAGACATTTCATTCTGTAGATTTGCAATATGGGCAAAATAGGCTTATTACCCATCGACAGAGAAAATCTAAACAAGCACTACAGGCTTGGGTACATTTAGAGCAGCGATTAGAAATACAAGAAAGCCAATTATTCTGTTGGTCAAATGATACTCCCAAGTAAGGAAAGGTAGGGACCTTAGTAATTTTTTGCCCCTTGATGTCAGTAGATCTGGTTTTCGCAGCCTTCCTCCCCCAAACCATATAATGGGTCTTTGAGATATTAGTGTCCAGGTCCAAATCATCCATAAAATTGACACACCTATCAACCAGTAGCTTTAACCCATTTGCCGTTCTGGCCATCAATACGGCATCATCGGCATAGAGCGGGGTAGGCACACTGACTGAAAACGGGGTAGATCTACCCAAGATAAAGTCAATCAGACAGGTGTTCAGGTTGTGCATATATAACGGCAATAAAATTGGTGCCATCACACATCCCTGCCCGACCCCCGTGGAAGGCTAAATGATTGGGTTGTCTCTCCCTCCATGCCGTATCTGACACAAGCATTTATGTCCATGTGTAAGGCTCTGAGTAAAATTATAAAGCGAACTGGCAATCCCAATACCCCGAGGATATCCAAGAGCTTTGACCTGTTTACCCGGTCAAAGGAGCTACTGAGGTCCATGAATACAAGAAGAATGGACCCCTATTTCGCCACTACATTTTTCCTTAATATAAGGTTACGGTTCAAGCATTGTTCCAGCGTGCACATCCCTTCCCGAAAACCATATTGGACAGGGCAAATAATGTCATTAGCTGGGCCCAAACTTCTACTCGCTTTAGAACAATACGACCTATTTCCTTTACAACTGGGTTTAACAGGGAAATTGGTCTATAGCAACTGGGGTCCTGCTGGTTTCCCTTTTTAAATACTTGGACTATAGTAGCAGATATCCAAAACGGGGGTAGGCCTAACGGGGTCACAGCATTAAGAACGTTGGTCAGGGCTGAAGCCCAGAGGTGTAGTTCTGCCTTGTATAAATCCATTGGTATCCCTTCTGGGCCAGGAGCTTTATTGGTGGGTACAAGTTGCCATCAATACCCTAATTTATGGGCAGATCTATGTCCAGTGCATACACCTTGTGGTAGTGGGCCACCCAGAGGGCTGGAGAGGTGGAAGAACCAATGTCATCTTGGGCGGCCACATTGGGCTGACTTCCGTAGACCACGGCCCAAAAACCCCTAGAGTCTCTAGAGGAGCAGGTAGACACCAACCGGTCCCAAGAAGCTTCTTTGAGCTCAGCTTTCCGCTTACCTAAAGCTGATTTGTACGCCCTTCTAGCGTCCTTTATCAATATCTTTAATCTGCATATACTTACCTCCTTTATGCATCTATATACTCTCAATGTACTTATGGATCTATATATTTATCACTTTCTTCTAATTTAGCATTTCCAATGCACTACCCTATTTCTCAGCCTATACTTCTCTCAATATATCTTCTAGCCCAACTTTCTGACTCATCTCAAACTTCTTTCGACTACTCTTTCCAATGCACTACCCTATCTCCCACCCTATACATCTATCACTATATCCTCTACACCCACTGTCTCATTAATCGCAAACCCCATACCACTACTATGTTCCCCAAAATAACCCTTTCTTGACTCTCTCCTACTCTACCCCTCCTTGCATCTTCTGACACCTCCTTTACTGTACCAATGCCCAAGACAAACCTTTCTAAACTCTTCCCTCTGACTCTTCCCCTCCAAAAACCCTTTTACTCATCAAAAAGCCTCCTCCTACTGCTATGACCTACAAAAAGAAATCCTTCACTCTTCTATCCCACAACTATCCTTTTCAATCAAAATAACAGACTAGCATGTTCACTTCACTAATTCCATATTCCACTATACTAATTCACCACTAATCCTTTATGGGTTCCAGAGTAGCGTGCCACTCGCCAACAAAGCGCTTCAACACCCACCAGGGGTAACAGGCGCTATATGAATGCAAACCTTTCTTCCCCTTCTATCCCTCCACTATTCTTCTCACTCCAAATAACTGACTAATATCCACCACTCAAATTACTTTCATATTTCACCATACTAATTCACCACTAATCCTTTATGGGTTTCCGGAGTAGCGTGCTACTCGCCAAAAAAAAAAAAAAGCAATTCAACACCCCATCAGGGGTTAGAAGCGCTATATATATGCAAACCTTTTTCCCTCTTCTATACCTCCGCTATCCTTCTGAATCCAAATAACTGACTAACATATCCACCACTTAAAATTTACTTGCATGTTTCACTATACTAATTCAACACTAATCCTCTGGGTCCCGGAGTAGCGTGCTACTCGCCGAAAAAGCGCTTCGACGCCTCGTCAGGGGTAGTAAGCGCTATACAAATGCAATTACAATACAATACAATAACCCAATTACTGGGTTTGGTGTTAAGGGCCTCATGCAGGTGGTTGCCAGCCAACCTGCATGCTTTATTAAACCAGCCCAGTTTTGTACCCCGGGGTTTGCTCGCCATGTCCCTCATGATGGCAATTGTAGAATTAGTTAACTGGTCAATCTGAAAGAAACACATAGTGATAGATTCCTTACCTTCGAATATCCCCAGGCGTCAGACTGGATCCGGAAAGTTTTCGTCAGCAGTACCCCTGCGCGTCGGTAGGTGGCGTCGTGCGGCTCCGCGTCCGTCGTCGTGGTCGCCGAGATGACGTCGCGGGCGCTACTTAGACGCCGCCCACGCGCGCTGACGTCAGTTCTTTCTTTTTCCACGCCAGCAAGCGCAGATCCGGGAAGAGCAGGAATCCCCAGTCAATTTTTGACTGACTTTTTTCAGGCTTTTTGTCTCTGTTTTTTCATCGAGTCTTCGACTCCTGGTGCAGATAGGATGCCCGGTTTTAAATCCTGCGGGGACTGTCACCGTATGATGTCGGTGACGGACCCGCACCATGTGTGTCTTTTCTGCCTGGGGCGCGACCACGACCCCAAGTCGTGCACCGACTGCCGGGCCATGGCGCCGAAGACTTTGCGGGAGCGGTCCCGAAAGTTGCTGGAAGCCCGGCAGACAGCCCCGTGCCGTTCGAGGTCCCGGTCCCGTGGGAGGTCGAGGGACCGTGCACGGAGTCATCACCATCGGTCTTCGGGATCAAAGTCTTCGCACTCGGGGTCAGGTAAGGCGAAGCACAAGAAGTCGAAGAAACGCCATTGTTCTCCGACTTCCCCTCGCCGGTCGCGCAACGCGGCTGAGGGTGCGGGTGGTGCCTCCCCCGCGGCTCCGGCGGAGCCTATGCATTCGTCGCCGCCACACTACCCGCCCTTTCCGGGGTCGTCGGCGACTCCGGCCCAAATACAGGAATTCCTGTCGGCCATGGCTCGCCTCTTTGGGCCGTCTGGTCCCGCTGGTGCGCCTTCGGGCCACGCGGTCCCGACTGGGGGTCCTCGCCTTTCATCGCCGGCGGCTCCGGCATCGCTGTCGGCTCCGGCCTCGGCTCCGCAGGACCCCCTTGGATCCAGGCCTGGATCCCGGTCGACGCCGGTTGACCTTATAACACCTCCACTGACGTCGACCCCACCGGCACCACTTTTGATGCCGCCCGCTCCTCTGGACGACGTCGACCCCGGTTTCAGCCCCGAAGTGGACGCGGCGTCGATCGATGCCGTTCTCGACGTTGCTCGGGGATTTCTATCCCCATGTCCCTGCTCCTTATTTTACACCTGTTGAACAGCCTGAGGAGCCAGGGGAGGACTGGGAGGAGTCTGAGGACCCTCTCGCAGCTGCTTGCGAGTCTGAACAGGACTGGGCTGAGAAGTTGGGGGGTGCCAGTGGTCTGGATACCTCACCAGACCTTGGCATGCTGTCTCCTCCTACCGTGGCTACTGAGGAGGGTGCTAGTTATGCTGTGGTGTTGCGTAGGGCGGCCGAGGCCCTACACCTCGAGCTTCCTACGGTGGCCGTCAGGACTAACCTCCTGACAGAGGTGCTTCAGCCAGCAGCTACTTCTGCGGAACCGCTGCTTCCCTTCAGTGAAGCCCTTTCTGACGTTCTTTTGGGCACTTGGTCCAGGCCCACCACAGGGGCTCCTGTGGATAGGAACGTGGCCCGACGCCATTGCCCGGCTCCGGGTGACCCCCTCTTCCTCTTCCTCTTCCTCTCCCAACATCCCACCCCCGAGAGCTTGGTTGTCCAAGCCTCTGCTTCCCCTACCGCCTTCCCTTCCGCACCACTGTACAGGGAATCCAAGAAACTGGATCAGTTTGCAAAGAAAAAATTTTCTTCCTCCAGTTCTGCGCTGCGGTACGTGAACACCGCATGCCTCTTGGGCCATTATTCACACTCTCTGTGGGATATGGTGGCGGACGTGCTGCCCCACTGTCCGGAGGAGGCCCGGCCAGCTCTCTCCCAGACTGTTGCAGAGGGGAGAGACGCAGCTAAGTTCATGATTCGTTGTGGCCTAGACACCGCCGACTCACTGGGCAGATCGATTGCAACGACGGTGGTGGTTCACCGCCACGCCTGGTTGAGGACCACTGGATTTTCGGGGGATGTCCAAAACACACTTATGGATATGCCCTTTGATGGCCGTCGCCTCTTTGGCGACAAAGCAGAAAGCGCGTTGGAGCGGTTTAAGGGCTCACGGGCTACGGCCAAGTCCTTGGGACTCTCGGCAGTCCGCCCTCCTCCGCCTTCTGTTTTTCGCTCCTTTCGTGGTACCGGAAGGGGCGCCCCGCAGCGTTCGCAACAGAGCCACAGGCCTGCGCAGCAAGCATCCCAGCGCGGACGCGGGTTCCGCCGTGGCGGACCAAGGGGCCAGCGGGCGGGTCAGTCCATCACCACCCCGGCCACCACTGCCTCCAAACCTTCCTAGTCCGAACTTTCAGGCCCATCAAACGCCAGTGAGCGGCAGTCTTCGCCATCACCTTCCCCACTGGTGCACCATCACTTCGGACAGGTGGGTTTTAGAGATAGTCCGGAGGGGCTACTCCCTCCCCTTCGAGACTACCCCTCCAGCCATGCCACCTCAATACCACCGCATGTCGGGGGATCACTTGGTGCTTCTTCAGCAGGAAGTTGCTGCCCTCTTGGCCAAGGGGGCCATCGAGCGCGTTCCGACGCCAGAAGTAGGTCGTCGTTGCTATTCCCACTACTTTCTGGTACCCAAGAAGGACAAGGGCCTGCGTCCTATCTTAGACCTCCGGAATGTCAATCGCTTCCTCCGCAAAGAGAAGTTCAAGATGCACACTCTAGCTCAGGTCTTGTCTGCTCTCGATCCACAAGACTGGATGGTAGCGCTGGACTTGCAGGATGCCTATTTCCACATCCCAGTCCTGCAAGCCCACCGACGTTACCTGCGGTTCACGGTAGGCCACGAGCACTTTCAGTTCACCGTGCTCCCTTTTGGCCTTACCAGCGCCCCTCGGGTGTTCACGAAGGTGATGGCGGTGGTCGCAGCTCATCTGCGGAGGTCGGGGGTTTCAGTCTTCCCCTATCTCGACGACTGGTTGTTGAAGGCGGGCTCGCCCCAGGCAGTCGTCTCCCACCTCCAGACTACGGCCGACCTCCTGCATTCGCTGGGGTTCTCCATCAACGTGCCGAAGTCGCATCTGATTCCCTCTCAGAAGCTCCTCTTCATCGGGCGGTTCTGGACACTGCGCAATTTCGGGTTTATCCTCCCGAACAGCGAGTCCGGGATATTCGGGCTATGATTCCCATCTTTCAGCCCTGGTCCTGGGTTTCGGTCAAGAAGACACTGAGACTGCTGGGCCTCATGGCCTCCTGCATCCTGCTGATCAATCATGCCAGATGGCATATGCTTGCTCTGCAGTGGGACCTGAAGTTCCAATGGACGCAGCATCAGGGAAATCTGTCCGACTACGTCCAGATCTCGGAGGGCACTGCACAGGACTTGCAGTGGTGGCTCACGAACCAGCTTTGGGTCAGCGGCAGATCCCTGTCCCTTCCCCAACCGGAGCACACAGTAGTGACGGATGCGTCCCTCCTGGGATGGGGCGGCCACATGGGAGAGGCGGAGATCAGAGGCCTCTGGTCTCCGGCGGAGTCCAAGCTCCATATCAATCTTTTGGAGCTCCGGGCGATCCTACTTGCACTGAAGGCATTCCTTCCCTCTGTCAAGGGGAGGGTAGTGCAGGTGTTCACAGACAACACCACCGCCATGTGGTACTGCAACAAGCAAGGCGGGGTGGGGTCGTGGACCCTATGTCAGGAGGCTCTGCGCCTCTGGACGTGGCTGGAACGCCAGGACATTATCCTGGTGGTTCAACACTTGGCAGGTTCTTTGAACGCCAGGGCGGACAAACTCAGCCGCCGGTGCATGATGGATCACGAAGGGCGTCTTCACTCGGAGGTGGCACAAGGTCTCTTTCAGCAGTGGGGAGAACCTTGGTTAGATCTATTCGCCACCGAAGAGAACGCGCAATGTCAGCAGTTCTGCGCGTTGGAGTTTCCAAGGCGGCACTCGCTCAGAGACGCTTTTCGTCGCGAGTGGAGGTGCGGTCTGCTGTACGCCTTTCCGCCTATACCACTTCTACCCAGAGTGCTGAAGAAGATCAGACGCGACCGGGCTCAAGTCATTCTTGTGGCTCCGGACTGGGCTCGAAGAGTTTGGTATCCCGAGGCATGGATCCCCGATCCGACTGCCTCTTCGGGAGGATCTTCTGTCGCAGCAGCAGGGGACGGTCCTCCACCCGAACCTGTCCAACCTCCACCTCCTTGCGTGGAGATTGAGCGGCGACAGTTGATTCCATTTGACTTGCCTCCTGAAGTCTGTAATGTGATCCTGGCAGCCAGGCGTCCCTCGACTAAAACTGTATACGCCTGCCGGTGGAACAAATTTGTGGCATGGTGCACAGCCAAAGCTGTAGATCCCCTTTCTGCCCCTCTTTCTGAGGTCCTGTTGTTCCTTCTCTCTTTGGCCCAGCAGGGCTGTGCTCTCTGCACTATTAAGGGCTACCTTTCTGCTCTTTCAGCTTTTCTCAGGCTGCCTGATCAGCCCTCTCTTTTCAAGTCCCCTGTTGTCAATAGATTTCTCAAAGGCATTACTCACCTTTTCCCTCCGATTCCTTTTGTGATGCCTCAGTGGGACTTGAACCTGGTTCTCACATACTTAATGTGCGCTCCCTTTGAGCCTCTTCATAACTGTCCTTTACGGTTATTAACTTTGAAAACTGTCTTCCTGGTGGCCATCACCTCCGCTAGGCGTGTGAGTGAGCTTCAGGCTCTTTCATGTAAACCTCCTTTCCTGGCGATTCATCCGGACAAGGTTGTGCTTCGACCACGTCCCTCCTTTCTACCAAAAGTAGTCACTGCCTTTCATATCGGGCAAACTGTCACTCTGCCCACTTTCTTTCCGCCTCCGTACCCTTCAAGAGAGGAAGAAAGGCTCCACCGTCTGGACCCAAAAGGTGCGCTTTCATTCTATCTCAACCGCACACAACAGTTCCGGGTGGACGACCAGCTCTTTGTTGGCTACGTGGGCGCCAAGAAAGGCCGAGCTGTACACAAGCGGACTATCTCCTGATGGGTTGTCTTGTGTATTAAAGCCTGTTACTCTCTGGCTAAAAAGGAACCTCCGGTAGGGCTGCGCGCCCATTCTACCAGGGCGACAGCGGCTACTACAGCATTGGGACGCGGTGTCCCCCTGCAAGACATCTGTCAGGCAGCCACGTGGGCCTCGCTGCATACTTTCACTAAGCACTATTGCCTTGACAGTCAAGTCCGGAGAGACGGCTTCTTTGGCCTGTCGGTTCTCTGTGACTTTCTGGTGTGATTTCACTTCGCAGACCCACCACCGGGGTTGGTATTGCTTGGGTGTGTATTCTAAGGTAAGGAATCTATCACTAACGTGTCTCTTTCAGATGCACAAGTTACTTACGTGTGTAACGATATATCTGTAATAGACATTAGTTCGTGATAGATTCCTTACCGCCCACCCATCCTCCCCGTTCTGCGAACTGTCCTCTAGGGTTCAGGTAGTCCCTTTCAGGGCCTTAGTTCTATTGCACCAGTAGTCGGTCTCTGGCATGGCTCTGCGTTCCTGGCGCGGAAAGTCGTGTACAGAACTGACGTCAGTGGGCGCGTCCAAGTAGCTCCGACGACGTCATCTCGGCGACTACGACGCCAGCGACGTACGCGGAGCCACACGACGACGCCTACCGACGCGCAGGGGTACTGCTGACAAACTTTCCTGATCCAGTCTGACGCCTGGGGATATTCTAAGGTAAGGAATCTATCACCAACTAATGTCTCTTACAGATATATCGTTACACAAGTAAGTAACTTGTGCTTTAAGGGCAGGCAGTGGTCCCTAGGACCACTGCCTGCCCTTAAAAAATATTTTCGCATGCATTGCGAATGCATTACCACCTACTTGAAGTAGGTGGTAATTGCGAGTGTTTTGCGACCGCAATTGCGATCGCAAAACAATAGTACATTGGTTTGATAGTCGCTATTTGGAAGGGAACGCCCCTTCCAAATAGCGAGTCTCTAAACACTTTTTTCCGACTCGCAATCATTTGCGACTTGCAAAATTGTTAGTACATGGCCATTCCAATTTTAGCATGCGCAAACGGGTCAATAACCCGTTTGCGCATGCTAAAATTGGTCGTACATCTGGGCCTTGGAGTGTTTTTTCACCCTTTCAGCTTACTACCAACTCAGTGGATTTTTTAAGGTGATTCATACTGACGTCCACCATGTCAGAGACACCTAAAAAAGGTCTATTCAGAGCCTGTGGAACTTGCAGGAAGAAAAGGCTGCATATTGATGATAAGCACAAGGACTGCTTATACTGCTTGTACCCTGACCACAAACCAAAGGAGTGCAAGGTATGTCGCACCTTTTCTACAAAGACTCTTAAAGACCGAGAAGGAAGGCTTCTCTTGTGGCTTCAGAGGCTTAAAAACAGGGACACTGTGGTCTCTGATGAGGAGAGTGATACATCTTCTAAATCTTCCTCAAGAACGCCTCAGAAACGACCTTTGGATGACCCTGCTGGCTCATCGTCACAGCCACCTAAAAAAGCGTCAAAAATGTCTGTTGAGTCCACTCAGAAACAGACTGGATCTGTCAGCCAAGCTTCCTATGAAGAAAGGAAGGCTTTAAATATCAAAATACCAGCTTCAGAACCTCCACCACCTATGAAACTGAAGCATACCTTCAAAAAACCTGCTTCAGCTCCGCTGTTGAGCAGCTCCTCGACGACACCACCGTTGACAAGAAGATCCTCACCTGAGGTGATTCTGGTAACTACGACGGTGTCTTCAGTCAACACCGTGACTGTATCTGCGGCGTCAATGTCATCGCTGACGACGACATCGTCGATGGGTAATGTACCTTTATCGTCGACAAAGCAAATCGTGTCTTTGAAGTCTTCATCATCGTTGAGGGGTCAACTTCCAACGACGACCCGCCCATCGACGACACAGCTCCCGTCGACGGAGACCTCGTCGACGACTGCGTCCACAAGAGAACCCACGTCGACGGCGGAAGTGCCATCGGCGTTACCGTCGACGAAAATCCCTGTCTCCAGCAGTGTGCCGTCGACGACGACAATTCCGTAGACAGAGCAAGAAAAGCAGCCTTCGTCGATGAAGGTGATTCCGGCGGTGATGCAAACGTCGACGGGCTCGTCGACGACACCGTCAACGAGGAGGGAAAAACATAACATTTCAAAAATACAGTTAACACCAGCTGTAACCTCACCTAGTCAGGTGCAGGCTCTTTTGCCATCTCAGTTCTTAGAAGAAGATAATGAGAACGAGGGGTCTAAGGATGATAGTCTCTTTGGGGCAGCCTTGAGCCCATCGGACCTTCATGTCAAATATCAGGAGGATTCTGATGAAGATGATGGTTATAGACGTCAATATTACCATCCGCAACAGCAATATCACCAACAGGAGATGATGTACCTCCCTTCAAGTTTTATGACAGACCTGCAATTTATGCTGGCTGACTATGAGGAGATTTCCGCCAGAGCAGAGCATCCAACAGGCTCCGCCGCCTCCCCCTTCTCCGCCTGTTTGTCCACAAATACAGGTTCGCTCCCCTCGTCTTCTAGGTTTCAACCTCCTACTCAAGTTGCTCCTGTCCATCAGTTGACATCCTCTGATGAGGAAGTAGAGAGAGAAGAAGGAGAGATTCAACAGGATGAATGGGATTCCCACTCCGGCATCTCCATCTCCCCTACAAGTGGATTCACCTCTGGTAGATATTGGGGGCTTCCACAACCTTCTGGAGAGAGCGGCTAAGCGCTTTGATTTACCGATGCCTATGCATCAGCAGGACTGTTTTCTGTATGACTTTAAAGAGCCGTAGAGGAAATCGGTGAGATCTATGCCCATTATTGATTACATATGGAAGGAGGGGCAGAGAATAATGCAGAATCCAGCAACTGTTCCACCTGTGTTGCCGAGACTGGACAAAAAATATAAAGCTCCAGATGATGCTCCAGCTTGCTTAATAGGTCATCCAAAAGCAGATTCTGTGATCTCGCAAGCAGCGCAGCGACGCTCTAAAAATCCTTCAGCTCCCCTGACTGCTCCTCCTGATAAAGAAGGAAGAAAGCTTAACAACATGGGGAAGCGTTTTTCAACAATGTCAGCTCTGACAGTACGAGCAGCGAATTCTCTGGCTCTACTGGGCCGTTATAATAGGCAGATGTGGTCGGTCCACCAGATGACAAGGAGGAAGCTAAGAGAATTCTTCTTGAGGGCGAATGGACTGCCTCTGAAGTGATAGACTGCTCTATGGATGTAGCGTCCACTGGTTTCAGGCAGCTAGCGGGAGCGGCCGTCTTGAGGCGTCGAGACTGGCTCAAAGCCACCACATTCAGGCCTGAGGTACAGACAAAGATTCTTGACCTTCCTTATAATGGTGAAGAATTATTTGGCAGCCACATTGATGAAGCCTTACAAGTTATCAAAAAAGACACAGATACGGCTAAGTCTTTGGGGACTTTACAATACAAAAAGACTTCTTTTCGTGGCTCATGAGGAAGAGGTTACCAATCTTACAGATCAGGATACCAACAATCTTGCTATTCAGCATATCCTGCTACCACTCAACAATACAGGCCCTAGTATACTAGCCGCCAGCCACCTGCGGCAGCCTACAACAAGGCTTCTTTTAGAGGAAAATCAGGACGCCAGGGTAAGGAGATCGGTCGACGCCAATGACCTCTCCCAGCTGTCGGCCTCTATCCCCGGTGGGCGGCAAAATATCCCGTTATTTACAGCAGTGGTGGGACATAACTTCAGACCAATGGGTCCTAATCCAATTCGGCCATTCCTTGGAATTTATAGAGATCCCTCCAACAACTCCTCCTCTGCATCGCTTCCAAAAGCACCTACATCTCTTAAAGATGGAAGTTACCAACATGTTGCAGAAAGGAGCAATAGAACGAGTTCCCCTCAATCAGAGAGGGAAGGGTTTCTACTCCCGGTTCTTCTTGATACGAAAGAAGCTAAAAAACTGGAGACCGATCTTAGACTTGCGGAACTTTAACAAATTCCTCAAAAAACAATTGTTCCATATGATCTCTATTCAAGATGTGCTTCACCTCCTCAACAGAAACGATTACATGGTGTCGCTGGATCTCCAGGACGCATATATTCATATACCCATACGCCGAAAGCACAAGAAGTTTCTAAGATTCACGGTGGCCGACAGTCACTTCCAATTCCGCTTCTTACCTTCGGACTAAAATCTGCTCCCCGCATTTTCACGAAATGTTTAGCACCAGTCGCAGCATTTCTAAGACCACAACATCATCAAATTTTCCCATACCTGGACGACTGGCTTCTCAAAGCCCCCACGTACGAAGCAGCAAAAGCATCCACCAAAGCCTGTCTGCAACTCTTCAAGAACTTGGGCCTCACTTTAAATGTAGAAAAAACGATTCAGCAACCATCCCGTCGACTGGTGTTTCTAGGAGCTATCCTGGACACCATAGAAAAGAAGGCTTATCCTACTCTGGAGAGACAACAAAGGTTAATATCCTTGGCAAAGAGGGTCCAAAAAAGAAAGTCCATTTCCGTACGCCTTTTCAAATCTCTCCTAGGAAAGATGTCTTCTTGTATCCCCCTCATACCTCATTGTCATCTCCAAATGCGTCCTCTTCAGGAAGCTTTAAACGAACAATGGGTGCAGATAGAGAGCTCATTAGACGACCTCATGCGAATCACTCCTCCCATGATAGCGGCCTTGGACTGGTGGACGCAACCTCACCAATTATCACAGGGTCTGCTGTTCCTATCGCAGGCTGTTCCTCTCGTGATTCCAACGGATGCATCTCTAGAGGACTGGGGAGCTTTCCTGCAAGACTTGCAGGTCAGCGGAAGATGGCCGCCTTCCCACAGGGATCTTCATATCAGTCTTCTCGAGCTAAGAGCAGTTTACCTAGCGCTCTAAGCATTTCTGCCAAAAATGCAAAACACATCGGTGCTTGTCAGGACGGACAACACCACGACAATGCACTACCTCAACAAACAGGAAGGAACAAGATCCCTCCTGCTCTCTCAGGAAGCCCAACTCATATGGCGCTGGGCGATTCATCACAAAGTGCATGCATCAGCGGAGTACGTCCCAGGAAAACAAAATGTCATAGCGGACACGTTGAGCAGACTAAAGACTACTTGCCACGAGTGGGAACTGGACCAGCACACTCTAGACAACATTTTCTCCCAATGGGGCAAGCCAAACATAGATCTGTTCACATCTCCAGAGAGCGCGAAAAGCCGGTACTTCGCAAGTTGGCGTCGCCATCAGGGTTCATGGGGGAATGCCTTTTCAATAGCTTGGTCCGGCATATTGGCTTACGCCTTTCCCCCCATTCCTCTCCTTCTGCGAGTGTTAAAAAAGATAAAGACAGAACCCTGCAAGGTCATTCTGATAGCTCCAGCCTGGCCTCGCCAGCACTGATCCACAGAACTTCACCTACTTTCAGTCAAGTCTCCGATCCACCTCAGACCATTTCCGTCTCTCTTGACAATGAACCAGCGACAAGTGTGCCATCCGAACCCCAGTTCTCTGAAATTGTCAGCCTGGCTCCTGAGTTCCGAGAATTTCAACACCTAAAGATCCCACAGGAATGCAGACAGGTGCTGGCTAAAGCAAGAGCAGACAGCACTAACAGGACTTACTCGCTTCAATGGAAGAGATTTTGCACGTGGTGTACATCGTCTAATGTCAATCCTCTCCATTCACCTCCTGAGGAAGTTTTACCCTATCTACTTCTCTTGGCTCGCTCAGGTTTGGCCCACGCGTCAATTAAAGTTCATTTAGCTGCCATTTCCAGTTTCCGCAGATCAGCTAAGGCTCCATCTCCATGGTCCTGCAGGCTAGTAAAACAGTTTCTCAAGGGGCTGTTTAGAATGTTCCCTCCAGTAAGGGCCCTGCCTCCTGCATGGCAACTAAATACGGTGCTTAGTCAACAAATGAAACACCCGTTTGAACCTATTCACAAGATGGACATGAAGTTCCTATCCTGGAAAGTTGCTCTCCTCCTAGGTCTCACATCAGCGAGAAGGGTTGGAGAACTTCAGGCTTTCACTACTCAAGAACCTTTCTTACACTTTAAACAAGACAAAGTTATTTTACGAACGAACCCCAAATTCATCCCTAAGGTTCCTTCAGATTTCCACCTTAATGAACCAATTGTTCTGAAATCATTCTTCCCAAATCCGCAGACTGCAGCGGAGCGTGCTCTGCACTCTCTAGATGTTAAAAGGTGCCTAAAGTTTTACTTGAACTGGACAAAGTCATTTCGCAAGTCAAATCAACTCCTTATTGCGTACAGTGCACCTAGAAAAGGTTTCCCTATCACTAAACAGAGCATTTCCAGATGGATTTCAGGTGCAATTGTATTCCGTCATCAACAAGCGGGCCATCCTCTGACGTCAAGATTTCGTGCCCACTCCACAAGAACGATATCCACATCTACAGCACTGTTTGCAGGTGTATCCCTGCCTGACATTTGTAGAGCAGCAACTTGGAGGACGCCGCACACATTCACCAGGCACTTCTGCTTGGATACTGGGAATAAACGAGATGCGGAAGTAGGACAAGCGGTTCTCAGACATCTCTTTCAATAAGGTGAGCCTTCTTCTTTGGTTCCTTCCGACCATCCTGTACTGTCTCACATTTTCAATGGTTTATGTTAAAAAGGTATACTTTGGATAGTTTTGCTTATGCATTTATAGGAGTATATTAATGTATACGGACAATGCTTTCATGCATGCCTTTCCTGTAGTGGTTATATGACATGAAAATGTGTTACTCAGTGCTAGCTATTCTCATTCAAGCATGTGAATCTATGAAAGTTCCAATACTGGAGTAAGAAACAAGGTACTTACCTGTAACTATAGTTCTCCAGTATTGGAATCTTTCATAGATTCACATGCGACCTGCCCGCCTCCCCTGGAGAAGGCTCACTTACTTATCTCAGTTTTTTCTATTTATGCGCACTTGTGCTTGGAAAATCTGAGGGACTGGAGCTTCTCTCAGGAAGGTTCTACAGGGTGGTCTCTTCTGATTGGTTAAGTTTTAAGTTTGGTCCTTTTTTACTACTAAAAGACAGGGATATGTTAGAAAAGATTTTAAGGCCTAGAGCCTTATGTTCTATGTCTAATAGGACAATTATTTTGATAATACCGGGGACTCCCATCTTGACGACGGGGAATGATTCAAGCATGTGAATCTATGAAAGATTCCAATACTGGAGAACTATAGTTACAGGTAAGTAACTTGTTTCTTCCAAGTGTTCTCAGACGTTTATGCTGTAACCCAATTTTTTTTACCTAAGGTCATTTCTCGTTTCTATTTAAATCAAACATTGGAGTTACCCGTTTCTTTAAAAAAAAAACACAAACTGTCGCACAACGTTCTGTACATACACTAGATGTTAAAAGGGCACTAATGTACTACGTGGAACGTACTAAACTCTTCAGAAAAACAAAACAACTCTTTTTTTCTTTTTCAAATCCAACAAAAGAAAACGCTATATCCAAAACAGGTATAGCAAGATGGATTGTTAAATGCACCCAAATATGTTATGCAAAAAGGCGACTAACAACTGTGCCAAGAGCTCATTCAACAAGAAAAAAAGGAGCCACATTGGCCTTTTTAGGAAATATCCCTCTAAATGACATTTGTAAAGTGGCAACATGGATAAACCCCACACACTTTCACAAAACATTATTGTGTGGATTTTCAATCAAGACAACAAGCTTTAGTTGGACAAACAGTCCTTCAAACGTTAATTCAAACAACCGCACCATCTCATGCCTAAAGCCACAGCTTGGAAGGGTAGGGCTTTACAGTCTATGCATAGCATGTGTATCTGCAGCCAATATATGCTACAAATGGATCATGTTACTTACCCTGTAAGCATCTATTCATAGCGTGTAGTGCTGCAGATTTGCATGCACCCCCGCCTCCCAGCAGGTATTAGATGGTGGCAAAATACCTATAGACACAGCATGTCTAATAACAAACGCTTACTAAGCAGACTATATCCTCACTCCATTCATGGCAAGGGGAAAACATTTTCTACGGAACAAAGCGTTCAACATGCACATTACCTCAAGAGGGAGGAGAAACGATGCCTATCATAAAACTTCCTCGAGGGAAAAACAACTTGCAGAGTTCAGGCCCAACACTAGATGGCAGGAGTATGTACAGCAGGGGTAACCAACCTTTTCTGTACTAAGAGCTACTTAAGTTCAATGGAAATCATCCCAAGCTACTAATATTATTTAATATTAATATTGACAATTTCAAATGAGACATTAGTGGCCACACCAGCAGTGATCACTTCAGTTCATCAGATATGTCTGACAGTAGTAATGCAGGAAAGTTTTTGTCTATGTGGAATGTTTTTGTGGGTAATACATAATAGCTACAGCTGCAGTGCGTCTGTCATTAAGGTAGTTATATTAGTAGTAAGCCTTCCCTATGCTCCATGAATTTTCACTCAAATAGTAACTGTAAATATATTTTGCAAATTCAACCATTTGCTTCCAAAGTTTAACGCATGAGTTCTGAAAATACACAAATTTTTATCTCCAATACAGGCTTTTCAGTTTTGGTGTACTTATATATCATGTCAACCAAGCAAAAGCTTATTATTTTGTAGGATAGGCTGCGCGCAGGAGAGCTAGCTATAGGTAGCTGGAGAGCCCCCAGTAGCTCACGAACTACTCGTTGGAGAAGCCTGATGTATAGCATGTGAATCCGCAGCACTACACCCTATGAAAAGATGCTTACAGGGTAAGTAACATGATCCTTTTCCTCTATAGTTGAGACACTTAAAATTTCACGCACTGTGGGGCTTGTACCTGTTCTCAGACGATATGCTTGACAAGTGCATATACTGCCTTCATCGTTAAGGCTCAAGAATGTAGTAGGACTGTTGAAAATTTAGTACAAGAAAATGTCTTGGACTGGGAAACTGGGGTTCAGTATAGACTGAAAAAAGAGGAAGCACCTTAGTATAAGGAAGAACATCTTCAGCGAGCAACATCATCTGCCTCTATAATTATGCAAAAGCAAGCTGAGCCCGCACAGAAAAGGGAAAAATTCCCTTCACAACTTCATTTATGTATGACTCTGCCCCAAGGGAATGCCTCTTGAAGGTGCCTAAAAATTCTGGCTCAAAAAACACCTAAATATCCTAAGCCGTCATTCATTGGAACCAGGCCATCTACATTACCATTGATGAAACCACTATCAACAAAGTTGTCATCTATGCCATCACAGTCATCTGTCCCATTGGTGGCTTCTATACTTTTGATGACAAAGAGTCAACTAACATCCCTTCGATGATGGCAACTTTAGCGGCACCTCTACCGTCGACGAAAGCTTCTTCACTGACTTCAACAACTGTAATCACATCAGTTGTCTCCTCATCGACCCTATCGCCAAAAAAGCAATTACAACCAAAAACATTGCCTTGATTAACCTTGAATATACCATCCTTACTTTTACCAGATTACATTACCGAGCAATGTATCCCTGTTACCACCGGAGTAGATTTTTCAAAACAGACATTAAAGGAGGAAATAAGGAATATAGAGACAAGATCGCTTTGGAGCAGAGCTACATCCCACCAACGTTAATGTCAAATATCTGATAGAGACTTCTAGCTGCAGATACCTTACCTTTGAATATCCCAGGCGTCAGGCTGGATCTGGAAACTTTTGCTGAGCAATACCCTTTGCGCGCGACATCGGGTGGCTCCATTCGGCTCCGCTTGACGTCGTCGGTAGCGTCGGTTATGACGTCGCAGTGCCTATATTGGCGCCACCCAGGTGTGCGGACGTCAGTTCTTTTCTTTCCGCGCCAGTTAAGCGCCGATCCGGGAAGAGCTACCCCTCTGCCGCTTTTTGGCAGGCTTTTTCTCGACTTTTGCCGATATTTTTGGATTCGAATTCGTGTGCGGGGGATGTCTTCGAGAAAGACCGGTTTCAAATCATGCGGGACGTGTTCCCGCATGATGTCGGTCACCGATCCCCACCGCGTATGTCTGTGGTGTCTTGAACGCGACCACGATTCGAAGTCGTGTTCAGACTGTCTTCTGGACACTCAGGGAAGAGGCACAAGAAGAAGAAGGCCAAGCGGACTTGGACTTCACCTCAACTGGCGTCCGTTGTCGAGAGAGGTAAGGAGCACCGACGCTCTAGGCACGGTTCTGCGGAGCCGGAGCCTGAGTCGACTTCGCGCCTTCACTCTTTCCGGGAGCCGGAATGACTCCCGCTCAAATTAAAGAGTTTACGAGGCCATGCGCCGCGTATTTGAGCAGAACGACCCTGTTGGTGAGCCCTTGGGCCCCGCGGGGTCGGATGGGGCCCCATCGGGTTCGGCGCTGGTGGGGCCTCAGGGATCCGATCCCGGATCCGGATCAACGCTGATCGTGCCAACGCGACCTTCCCCGGCGTCGAATCCGAAGTCGGTGCCTACGACCTCGCCGATGCCCATCGGTGGCGCAAGCCCCATCCTCATCCCCGACGACACGGAGCCGGAACGGCGTCGAGCGACGCCAATTCCGACGTCAACAGAACGCAGGAGTTCTATGTTGTGGCCTGAGCACTTTGTGGACGTGCTGGGCTCAGGAGAGTAATGGGAGGAGTCTGGAGACCCTCTTGAGAACCAGGATGTCTCTGAGGAGACAATGGACTGGTATGGGGAACTTGGGGAAGCCAGTGGTTTGGATACTTCCCCAGACACTGGCATGCTCTCTCCGCCTACAGTGGCTACGGAGGAGGGGCGTCCGATGCCATGGTGGTTAAGAGTGCAGCTGAGGTCATAGGACTGGAGCTGCCCTCAGTGCAGGTCAGGACTAATCTCCTGACCGAAGTGCTTCAGCCTGGGGCTTCCATTTCTGAACCCCTATTGCCCTTTAATGAGGCACTATCGGACGTCCTTCTAGGAACATGGTCCAAGCCTAGCACAGGGGCTCCTGTGAATAGGACGATTGCACGCGGCCATCGCCCAGCTCCGGGTGACCCAAAGTTCCTCAGCCAACACCCCACCCCAGAAGGTTTGGTGGTGCAGGCCTCTACGTCCCAAGGCGCATTCCCTTCCACCCCTTCAGATAGGGAATCCAAGAGACAGAACTCATTTGGAAGAAGATGTTTTCTTCCTCCAGTCTGGCATTGCGATCGGTGAATACTGCATGCTTATTGGGCCGTTTCTCCCACTCTCTTTGGGAGACGGTTGCGCAGGTGCTGCCACAAGTCCTGGAGGAGGCCCGGGCTGTGCTCTCCCAAGCTGTCAAGGACGGGAGAGATGCAGCAAAATTCACCATACAGTGTAGATTAGATACGACCGATTCACTAGGCAGGTTGATTTCAACGACGGGGGCCTTGAGACGCCATGCCTGGCTTCGTACAACTGGCTTCTCGGGGGATGTCCAAGCCAATTTGATGGACATGCCCTTTGATGGAACCCACCTTTTTGGGGAAAAGGCAGACTCAGCCCTGGTCAGGTTCTAGGACTCTCGAGCTCCTCGTGGCCAGTCTTCCTTTCGCCCCTTTCGTGGCAACGGAAGGGGTTTCCAGCCACGTCAGCCCTATCCTGGGCCACCGTCCCGCTCAGACTACCTAAGCCGTGCGTGGACGCTGTACATTCCGTCCTCGGAATGGAGGCCAGAAGTCGTCTACCACGCTGCCCCCGGCAGCCGCAGTCTCCAAGCACTCCTAGGCTGATTCTGCAGGACCACACTACTCCAGTGGGTGGGAGAATTCGTCATCATCTCCCCCGCTGGAGATCTATAACAGACAAGTGGGTCTTGCAGATCGTCCAGGAGGGCTTTTCTCTTCCTTTCCTTTCTTTTTCTCCTCCTATTCCGCCAAGTCAGGAACGGCTGGCGGAGGATCATTTGGAGTTGCTCCAAGAGGAAGTTACAGCTCTTTTGGCCATAGGTGCTATAGAAAAGGGTCCCAGCTTCAAAAGTAGGCAGTGGCTGTTATTCCCGCTACTTTCTGATTCCGAAGAAGAACAAGGGGCTTTGGCCCATTTTGGATCTTCGGACCGTCAATCTCTTCCTCAAAAAGGAGAAATTCAAAATGCTCACTTTGGCTCAGGTCTTGTCTGCCCTAGACCAAGGAGACTGGATGGTGGCGTTGGACCTGCAGGATGCGTATTTTCACATTCCCATCCTGCCGGGCCACAGGCGTTACCTGCGGTTCAAAGTAGGCCGCAAGCACTTAAAGTTTACTGTGCTCCCCTTCGGTCTTACCAGTGCCCCTCGGGTGTTCACCAAGGTGATGGCGGTGTTTGCAGCTCATCTGCGCAGGTTAGTGTTGTCAGTCTTCCCCTACCTCGACGACTGGCTGTTGAAGGCGTCCTTGCCCCAGGCAGTCTTCTCCCACCTTCAGACTATGGCGGACCTCCTGCATTCGCTGGGGTTCTCTATAAACGTGCCGAAGTCACACCTGACTCCTTCTCAGACGCTCCCTTTCATCGGAGCTGTTCTGGACACAGTGCAGTTTCGGGCTTATCCTCCTGAGCAGCGAGTCCAGGATATTCAGGTTATGATTCTGATATTTCAGCCTCTATCCTGGATTTCGGTGAGGTTGACTCTGAGGCTGTTGGGCCTCATGGCCTCCTGCATCCGGTTGGTAAGACACGCCAGGTGGCGTATGCAGGCTCTGCAGTGGGACTTGAAGTTCCAATGGGCACAGCATTGGGGAAATCACACTGACGCGGTTCAGATCTCAGAAGGAACTGCGAAGGATCTGCAGTGGTAGTTAACGAATTGCGATTGGGTCAGCGGCAGACCTCTCTCCCTTCCCCAACCAGATTTCACAGTCGTGACCGATGTGTCACTTCTGGGATGTGGCGGCCACATGGGAGAGGTAGAGATCAGGGGTCACTGGTCTCCGGCGGAGACGGGACTCCACATAAACTTGTTGGAGCTCCGAGTGATTCGGTTGTCATTGAAAGCATTTCTTCCCTCTGTCAAGGGGAAGCTGGTGCAGGTGTTCACGGACAACACCACCGCCATGTGGCACTGCAACAAGCAGGGCGGGGTGGGGTCGTGGACCCTTTGTCGAAAGGCCCTGCGTCTCTGGACATGGCTGGAACAGCAGGGCATTTCCCTGGTGGTTCAACACCTGGCAGGTTCTCTGAATGCCAGGGCGGACGATCTCAGCCGTCGATGCCTTCAGGATCACGAATGGCGTCTCCCGTCGGAGGTGGCACAAGGTCTCTTTCAGCAGTGGGGAGAACCTTGGTTAGATTTGTTAGTCTCCGAAGAGAACGCGCAATGTCAGCAGTACTGCACGCTGGAGTTTCCAAGGCGTCTATCGCTCGGCGACGCGTTTCGTCGCGAGTGGAGCTCAGGCCTGTTGTGCGCCTTTCCGCCCATACCACTCCTGCCCAGGGTTCTGAAGAAGATCAGGAGCGACCGGGCCCAAGTCATTCTTGTGGCACCAGACTAGGCAAGGAGAGTCTGTTATCCAGAGCTTCTGAGCATGAGTGTCGATCCTCTGATCAGGCTGCCCCTTCGGGAGGATCTTCTGCAGCAGGGGAGGGTTCTCCACCCGAACCTGTCAACTCTGCGCCTCCATGCGTGGAGATTGAGCGGCGACAGTTGATAGCTTTTGACCTTCCTCCCAAAGTCTGTAATGTTATTCTGGCGGCCAGGCGGCCCTCCACTAAGACGGTATACGCCTGCCATTGGCAAAAATTTGTTTTATACTGTACAGAAAGGTCTATTGACCCTCATTCTGCTTCTCTTTCTACTGTCCTTTTATTCATTCTAACCCTTGCCCAGCAGGGCTCTGCCTTGGGAACTCTCAAAGGTTACTTTTCTGCTCTGTCTGCTTTTTTGCGGCTGCCAGACCAGCCCTCTCTCTTTAAGTCTCCTATTGTAAATAGATTTCTAAAAGGGCTGGCTCACTTGTTTCCTCCCACGCCCTTTGTTATGCCACAGTGGGACCTTAATTTGGTCCTCACTTACCTGATGGGTGCTCCCTTTGAGCCTTTGCACAATTGTCCCCTCCGGCTGTTGACCATCAAAACAGGCTTCTTGGTGGCGATTACATCGGCCCGGAGGGTGAGTGAATTGCAGGCATTCCTCCTTATCTTATGTCCTTTCCGGACAAGGTGGGACTTCGCACCAGGGCATCTTTTTTGCCAAAGGTCGTGACCCCATTCCATCTGGTTCAGTCCATCACTTTGCCCACCTTCTTCGCTCCCCCACATCCCTCTAAGGAAGAGGAGCGTCTCCACCGACTGGACCCAAAAAGAGTGTTGTCGTTCTACCTTTACCGCACAAAAGAGTTTCGGGTGGATGACCAACTCTTTGTGGGGTATGTGGGAGCGAAGAAGGGAAGGGCAGTGGGGTATGTGGCAGCGAAGAAGGGAAGGGCAGTGCAGAAAAGGACCATCTCTCGCTGGGTTGTTCTCTGCATTAAAATCTGTTACGCCCTGGCGAAGAAGCAGCCCCCGAGGGATTAAGGGCCCACTCCACCAGGGGAAAGGCTGCCACTACGGCCTTGGCTCGGGGTGTCCCAGTCCAAGACATCTGTCAGGCGACAACGTGGGCATCATTGCACACATTCGCTAAACATTATTGCCTTGATGGTCAAGTGCGCAGGGACGGGCACTTTGCCCGTTCAGTCCTGCAAGACTTCTTAGTCTAGTTCATGAGTCCGAAACCCACCGCCGGGATGGTATGGCTCGGGTATCTGATTCAAAGGTAATAATCTGCAGCTAGAAGTCTCTATCAGATGAACAAGTTACTTACCTTCGGTAATGCATTATCTGGTGGAGACTCTATCTAGCTGCAGATTTCTTACAGCCCCACCCATGCCTCTCCGCCTTGTGGACTGATGTAGTTGGTCTAGGGTTGTTTCCCCTTTTCAGAGCCCTAGTTTTTGCACACGTCTACGTCAGTTACTTCGTGGCTCTGCGCTTCTGGCGTGGAAAATACGAAAAGTACTGACGTCCACGTGCCTGGGTGGCGCCTATATAGGCACCGTGACGTCATAATAACCGACGCGGCCGACGACGTCACGCGGAGCCGAATGGAGCCACCCGACGCCGCGGGCAAGCGGTATTGCTCAGCAAAAGTTTCCGGATCCAGCCTGACACCTGGGAAATTCAACGGTAAGGAATCTGCAGCTAGATAGAGGCTCTACCAGATAATGCGTTACCGAAGGTAAGTAACTTGTTCGTCGGAATGACTTCAGTGACCCAGATGATCAATATTCGCTGCAGGCTTACCCATCTTCCAGCAGGGTGGAGATGGACACTGTGAATGAGCGTACCATCGCCTGCATTATGACAGATATTACGACTTATATAACAAGGACTGTCCTGGATATGACATACCAACTACCATGCAATTGACAAAAGACCTATTATGGAACTTCAATCCATGATGGTGGATTACAAAGACAAGTTTCCATATCGCAGCCTGCAGCTCCACAACCAGGTCAACAAGCGCCACCACAAACACAACCTCAAACACATAACTCATTGGAATCTCCTCTTTCCCAACAACTCTCTCCTTGGACCAGCCACCACATCATAAGGATCCAGATTCCACAGGGATGATTAGGTAAAAGAAGAACTATTTGACAGAACCCTTCCTACACAAGACAAAGAGAGGGATGATTACATTGCAGAACCCCAGAAGATATCAAACTACCCAGCAAATTACGTAGCCAGGTTTCACATCTTAATTGAGAGAGCATGTAGGTTTGTCCATTCATTACAAGTTCAGCATGAAATTGCTTTTTCTTTGGTTTTCAAGATGCTCCATGGAAGGCATCCAAGGTCTTCCCTATTGTAGACCAACTGGAGGATACTCTCTCCTTTCTATGGTTTCGAGCATAACTCCTAGAAAATGAATTTTGGACGTTATGGAGAGAAGAGATGTTGTGGGATTGAGATAATTGAATGGCTGATTTGTGAAAAAGTTGTAGGCAAGCAGACGTGGACGCTACTTCAGTTCACATTCTCCTCTTTACCAGCCGATCGTCCAATTATGGTAAAAACAAATGTTCTGATAGAGACTTCCAGCCGTAGACTCCTCATCTTTTGAATATTCCCTGGCGTCAGACTAGATCCAGAAACTTTTCAGTAGTACCTCTGTGCGCTGGTAGGTGGCGCCGTGCAGCTCTGCACTGATGCTGCTTCGCTCCTTATATGGCGTGCAGAGCCTATATATGCACACTCCCATGTGCTGACATCGGTTCCTTTTTTTCCTCGCCACCAGACACAGGCTGGCTCTAAGGGTCAGCTCTTTGAGACCCTTACCTCGATTAAAAACTTCTATTTTCAATGAGCAAGGGAAAAATGTCACGTCCCAAAACGACAGGTTTTAAGCCATGTAAGGACTATTGCAAGAAAATGTCTGCAACAGATTTGCCTATGGTGCCTGTCGTCGAGTCACGACTCTAAGGCCTCCAGTGACTGCGCATCGATAAACCTAAAGGTCATACAAGACTGCGAGGTGAAACTCTACATCGCCAAGCGCTGGAAACTCCGCGACGAGATCTTTCTAAGTCAAAGGTTGGATCCCGTTCAAGATCCAGAAACTGAAGAAGTCGTTCCAGGAGGTCGTTTTTTTTCTCGATCAAAGTAGTTTGGTAAGTTAAAGAAAAAACTCAAGAAATCTAAACAGGACTCTGCCCCTTCCTGCCACTCGCCTTCTCCTAAGCAGAGAGGTGGCACTTTACATCTCGATCTCGCTCCTGCAGTCGCTCAACTCTGGAGCCTATGCTACCAACTTTTCCTGGCAGAGCCAGAGTTTCCGGGGCCCTCTGCCACTCCAAAACAGATTGCAGAATTCCTCAAGGTCCTACATTTATTCTTTGGATCCTTGCCGACTCCGTCTGGAACACCTGCAGGCCCCACGGAACAGTGGTTGTCCCCCTGGAATACCGCCAGTGGGTTCACCTCAGTACCAGTCGGACTCTGAGACCACCACAGGCCACTTCCAGCTCCAGTTCTCAATCCGGTGCCACAGTCCACATCAATTCACAATAATTTCACGCCACCGCCAACTCCATCGGCGTTGGAAGATGTGGTCCCACCGAGTAGGTTTGTTCTCGACAGCGGCGTGCTCGTCCATTATAGAGGCCTCACTCCCTCCATCTGATCTGCTGTTTCCACTAAACCGGACGCACACATTGAATTCCCTGTTCTGCATGGATTCGAACAATGATTATGATGTGGGTAATGAAAATGACCAGCCATACCACAAGGAGAATTGATATGATGACCTGCAGGAGGGTAGTGTCATTTATACTTCCCCTCAGTCGGGGCTTCTCTCACCCCCTGGTCCTGCCACTGAGGAGAGGGCTCCTTACGCCATGGTAATGCGTAGGGCGGCCAATGTCCTTGCCCTCCAGCTTCCCACTTTGGAGGTCAAGACCAAGGTTGTGACAGAAGTCCTCCAGCTGGGGCAAACATCCACCAAGCCGCTATTGCCTTTTAACTAGGCACTTATGGATACCATGTTGGGGACATGGGCCATACCTTGACAATCCCTCCTTCCTGGTCTGTTGCCAGATTGCATGATGCCACAACCCTATCTCAGGCACCCCTGTGTTTTTATCTTGGCACCACTCTCCTAAAAGCTTGGTGCCAGCGTCTACAAGCAGGACTAACCCAAACACTTCCAACTATTCCCCATGATAGGAAGTAAAAACAGGTGGAAACGTTTGGAAAGAGTCTACTTGTCCACCAGCTTGGCGCATAGATCTGTAAATGTGAGCTGCCTCCTGGGGTGCAATTCCCATATGCCCTTTGGGATTCAGTGGCTCAAGGCCTCCCAGTTGTTCCTGTAGTTCTCCGACCTGCCCTTGCTCAGGTTATATAGAACAGTCGTGACGCAGCCAAGTTCACAATACATTGTGCCTTGGATACCAACGTTTCCATGAGCAGACCATAAGCACCAGTGTCACCATTTGCCACCGCGCTTGGCTGCAGCCAACCTGTTTTTTTCAGGCGATGTCCAGTCGTCCTCGTGGACATGCATTTTGACAGGACTCACCTGGCAATGGCACGTTCCCTTGGATTATCTGCTCCACCACGGCCCCAGTTAGCCCTATCGCTGTTTTGGCGCCTTTGGTAGAGGTGCCCTATACCACTGGCCAAACTTACCTCAACAAGGTGCCCAACAGTTATGTGGTACCCCTGTGGTCAAGTTCAACAGGCTGCCAAGTCCGTTACCCCTCTGCAGCCCAACCTGCCAAACTCCTTTAGTGTGCCCTTAGTGAGCACGGCCACCCAGTCAAAGGCAGGATCCGACAATTCTTGCCGGCTTTGCAGGCCAACATGTCGGACATGTGGGTCCTACACATTGTTCAGCAAGGATATGCCCTGCTCTTCCTTTTCTCGTCGCCGCAACTTCCACTGTCCCCCCCAACAACTGATGGGGAAACACATCAGATTTGCAGGAGGAGTGCAAGCCCTTTTGGCCAAAGGGGCAATAAAGAGGGTGCCCAAGCCAGAAGAAGGACTTGGTTGTTATTCTCGCTACTTTCTGGTGCCCAAGAAGATGGAGGCCTTTGTCCAATTTTAGACCTGCGCCCGCTCATTGCCTTCCTCAGGAAGGAGAAATTCAAGATGCTTACTCTGGCCCAGGTTTTGTCCGCCCTCGACATTGGAGACTGGATGGTGGCATTCGACCTGCAGGACACCTATTTCTATATACCTGTTCTGCTAGCTCACAGGCGCTACCTGCAGTTCGTGGTGGGACAGGAGCATTTCAAGTTCTCTGTGCTCCCCTTTGATCTCACCAGTGCACCTTGGGTGTTCACGAAAGTGATGGCGGTTGGTGGCAGCACACCTTCGGAGGTCAGGGTTCCCAGTCTTCCCCTACCTCGACGACTGGATGTTGAAGGTGGGCTCGTCATCAACCACCTCCAGATGATAACAAACCTCTTTTTCTCTTTGGGGTTCACTATCAATGTGCTGAAGTCACACCTGACTTCTCAGACATTCCCCTTCATCAGAGCCATTCTGGACACAGTTCAATTTTGTGCCTTCATTCCGGGAAAGAGAGTCCAGGAAATTCAGGCTATGATCCTAATCTTTTCAGTTTAGGTTCTGGATGTCAGTGAGATCGACACTGAGGCTGCTCGGACTGTGATTGCCTCATGCATCCTGCCGGTCTAGCACACCAGGTGGCATATGCAGCTATGCAGTGGGCCTAGCATCAAGGGGAGCTCTCCGACCAAGTTCTAATTTCAGAAGAGACTGCAAAGAATTTGCAGTGGTGTTTGCTGTACAGTAAGTGGGTCAGCGACAGACCTCTCTCCCTTCCCTACCTAGAGCTAACAGTGGTGACTGATGCATCACCTCTGGGTTGCCCACCTGGGAGAGGTGGAGATCAGAGGCCTCTCCTCTCCGGCAAAGTGTTGACTCCAAATTAACCTTCAGAAGCTGAGGCCCATCCACGGGAAAGACTTCCTTCCATCCATTAAAGGGAGGCTAGCACAGGTGCCCAAGGACAACACCACTGCCTTGTGGTACTGCAACAAATAGAGTATGGTAGGGTTGCGGCCCCTGTGCCAGGAGGCCCTGCACCTTTGGAAATGAAAGGACCACCAGGGAATTTTCCTGGTGGTGAACCACCTGGCAGGATCGTTGAATGTCAGAACAGAAAAGCTCCACCGTCATTGCCTAGAGGATCACGAGTGGTAGTTACATCCGGAGGTGCGCAAGGTCTTGTTCGCTAACAGGGAGAACCTTGGCTCAATCTGTTCCCCACCACCGAGAACACACAGTGTCAGCACTTTTGCGGAGTTTCTAAAGTGTCTTTCTCTTGGAGACACGTTCCGCCTCGAGTGGAATGCGGGAATCCTGTATGCCTTTCTGCCGATACCACTTCTGCCTCGAGTCTCAAGTGGATTAGGACTGACCGGGCCCAATTCACCCTAGTGGCCCTGGTTTGGGTAGGGAGAGCATGGGATCCAGAACTTCTGGGCTTGAGCATCTGTCCTCTGATCAAGCTGCCCCTCTACCCTGCTGCTGCAATAGCAGATTATCCCAGAGTTCTTCACCCGGGACTTCGCAATCTCACTTTCATGCTTGGAGAATGAGCAGCGACAGCTTAACACCTTCAACCTTCCTCCAGAGGTGATTGATTTCATCTTGGCAGCCAGGTGTCCTTTGACAAAAACTGTATACCCCCTGTTCTTGGGAAAAATGTGTGGCTTGGTGCAGTACTCGGCGGATAGACCCCCTCTAGTCAAACTTATTTTACGTTTTGTTGTTTGTTTTGTCCCTCACCAGGCAAGGCTTGCTCTGGGAACAGTTAAAGGTTACCTTTCGGCTCTTTCTGCTTTTTTGCGGTTTCCGGATCAGTGGTCATTGTCACAGTCTCCACTTGTTATGCGCGTTTTGAAAGGTTTACATTTGTTCCTCGCTCTCTCATTTTCATGCCACAGTGGGACTGTAGGAGACTGGCTTAGTATATGGTGCACACTTATTTAAGTGACGCACCTTGCACTAATCCAGGCAACCCTTATGGTGATTTTAGTGGTCTTTGATAACCATAGAAAGTTCTCAAAGTGGTAGCTGTGGAGAGCAGCCTTCAGGCTTATCTTGAATGAGTGTTAAGCAGCTTGTGTTACCAGTTTAATCATGTAGTGTAGGTTAAACGAAAAAGAGCCACACAGTGGATATATAAAAGATATGTCTATTTATTACACAACACTTACTTGGACATTGGTATATCTCCTACCCGGAGATATCAACACAAATACACAACAATACTTCAATTCCAATAAGGTAAGTAGCACAAATACAGTGGTCTCCAGGGTGAGACCAAACCATATACTAAGAAAGTGGAATGCAAACTGGGACCGAAGTCGGGACTTGGACCAGGACACTCAGAGGAGCTGGGGACAAGGAACCACCCATAGTAAGTACCCAGGAACCCCATGGAGGCTCTGTGCAGAGTGGAAGCACAGCCGCGTACTCAATGCAAGTCAATGGGAAAGTCGCGGTTGCAGTTTTGAAGAAGAAGGACTCTTCCCAGTGGACCCTGAAGAAACCCTGTGGAAGACGGGAGGTTGGAGAGTCACCCCCAAATGTGGATACCCCAGGAACCAGGATACCTACACTCGGGAAGCCGGGTGCATAGGTGGGAACTGATGTCGGAAACCGCTGTGGACCACAATGGAGGACTTCGAAGAGGATGCTGCTGGAGAAGACTGTGCAAGAGTCCGGTGGAATCCAAGGGTGGATTCTTGAAGAGTAGAACCTGTAAGCAGAGGGGACAGAGTCTATGCCACTCAGAGGTGACCAGGAGGCACGGAAGAGCAATGCCCACCGATGTCAGAAGGTTCAGAAGTGTTGACGGTGATCTTGTAGCTGCAGCTGTGAGGACCAGGCGATGCAGAGGAAGCTGTTCACGAGTTGTTGGATGTCAGTGTCCAAGGGATCGGGGTCCAGCAGAAGCACCAACAAGCCTTGGTAGCCGCAACTGGCATGGAGAACGAAGAAGTAGCAACGTTGGAACTAGCAAGGTCCAAGGGACTCACTAACAGCAGGAGAGTCAGAGCAGGCCCCAAGTAAGCAGGGGAGCCCATTGAAGCAGGAGAAGACCCCCAGGAGGACCCACAGGCCGAAGGCTCAGGAGTCGCAAGAGGACCTCGAGCAGCTCACAAAGAAGGAAGGCCCACAGTGCAGAGGATGCAGTGAGGACACTGTACTTACCAGGAAGAGATGCTGGAGCTTCTTGTAGTCCAAAGATCTCTGTAGTGCAAAGCCAACAAGCCTTGGCACTGGCAAGTCGACATGATGCACAGGGGTTCAGTCCCTACGGTTCAGTTGCAGAACCACCACCTGTGTTGCTGAGCCTTTCGAAGTCTGTGGGACGTCAGGAGCAGCAGACCGGTCAGCTTTGTTGCAGTGTCTGCAGATGCAGGGGAGTGACTACTTCACTTCAAGGGAGATTACTTTGGGTGTCCTTGATGCCCGCCGGTCTGTTGAAGATACTAGAAGAAGCACAAACACAGACGACGAAGAAGACTTGCAGAACAGCGAGACCAGGAGCAGCAGGAGTCTTCCTTGATGCAGTCTCAGGTCCAGGCGAAGTCCAAGTGTCCAGACGGTCGAAGAGTGACATGGTTTCACTCTTGAGTCTTGTCCCACGCGAATCTAAGGAGGTACCCAAGGGAAAGGGTTGGAGCGACTCAGGGGTCCCTCTCGGAGGAGGGGCTGGACAGAGGGGAGAATCCTCCCATGTCCTTTCTCCAGTTTTGCGCCAGAGCAGGATCCAAGAGCTCCCTGAACTGGCTCAAACTGTAGTATGCTAGGAGGGCATCAAATGTGCCCTTCAAAGCAGTCTGGTGGCGCTGGCAAGCGCCCCCACCCCACCTCACCTCAATACACTAAGTCCTGTCTGGGTGGTCACACCTCCCTGTGACAGGAAACCTATTGTTCTACCTTTCTCTGCTCGAGCTTGGCTCAGCAGCAGTAGGGCAGAGTTGTGTCTGCGGTCAGCAGCAGCACTAGCTTGCTGTCAGACCCTGAAAGGCTGTTACCGGTAGTACAGGGAGAGTACCCCGAGGGAGGGGAAACATCCTTTACCACGAAACCATTACAACGCGGTATGGTTACATCGTGGTTTTCACAACGCAAGTCGTTACATCGACTTACACTGGAGGGCGCTCTAGACTAAGGAATAGTGTGAATTACTATTCCAACACCTTCCCTACTGTACGTAGACTGGAGTTGGAATAGTAATTCACACTATTCCTAAATCCAGCGCCCTCCAGCGCAAGTCGATGTAACGACTTGCGTTGTCAAGACCACGATGTAACATACCGCGTTGTGATGGTACGCGTTGTATCATCATACATTCCCGAGGGAGCCCCCCAGTACATGGGATCATACTTCCAACACTGGAATCGGTGTTGGGGTATGATTTCAACATGTTTGATAACAAACATGACCGGGTTCGGTGCATCCACTATATAGTTAAACATCTCGTAATGACTGATGTCCGCTATATGTATTAAAATGGCTGATCGCACTTACAAAGCCTGGAGAATCGACTCCAGGGTTTGTAGGGGTATCCTGTTCATGCAGGGGCACCCTCACACTTATAACCAAGCACCCTGCCTCAGGACTGAAGAGCCTGCCATAGGGGTAACTTATAGGTTTTAAGTGTAGTGCCCCCAGATATAAGGAAACTTTATCTTTCGTGAAAGGTGCAAACGCCAACTCACACTGGCTGAAATGGCAGGACTGTAGTCACAGTTTAAGTGGGCTCCCATGGGTGCCACAATATATGCTGCAACCCATGGGAGACCCCTGGTGTACCTATGCCCTGGGTACGTTAGTACCATACACTAGGGACTTACAAGGGTATACCAGTAGCCAATTGTGGATGTACAGAAGTACTTACCATGGTCAATTTAGGGAGAAAGCACAGTGGCTGGGGTCCTGATTAGCAGTATCCCAGTCAGATTAGTCAAAAACATACTGACCCCAGGCAACAAGTGGGTGTAACCATGAAAGCAGATCCTACTTTCCTACACAACCCCCCTCCCCCACATGAAAGGAGATGAGACTAACCTTGTCGAGTTGACTCTTCATTTTCTAAGTGGAAATATCTGGAGAGTCCTTCTGCGGTACCATGGTTACTCCCAGGTCTATGTTTCACAGAAAAGTCCATCCCCTGTAGGGAAATGGACCACCTCAAAAGTTTGGGATTTTCATCCTTCATTTGTTTAAGCCATGAAAAGGGGTTATGGTCGGTCTGAACAATGAAGTGAGTACCAAATAGGTATGGCCTCAACTTCTTCAAGGTGCAGACCACAGCTAATGCCTCCCTCTCAATAGCTGACCAGTGTTTCTCCCTGGGGGTCAACCTTCTGCTTATAAAAGCAACTGGTTGGTCCTAGCCATCTGCATTAAGTTGTGAAAGAACTGCACCTACCCCTATCTCAAAAGCATTTGTCTGGACAATGAAGGTTTTGGAGTGATCAGGACTTTGCAGAATGGGAGCAGAGCACATGGCCTGCTTCAGGTCATCAAATGCCTTCTGACAGCTAACTGTCCACTGAACTTTCTTAGGCATCCTTTTGGAGGTGAGATCATTAAGGGGTGTCAATATGGATCAATAGCCCTTAAACACCTCCTGTAGTACCCAGTGAGGCCCAAGAAAGCTCTGACCTGAGTCTGGGTAGTGGGAGCAACCCAGTCCATTATGGTCTGGATTTTGCTCTCATATGGCTGAACTTGGCCTCCACCTACCAGGTGGCTCAAGTACACAACGTTACTTTGCCCTATCTGGCACTTTGTGGCACTTTGATAGTGAGGCCTGCCTTTTGCAGGGCCTCTAGAACATTTCTGAGGTGGACTAGGTGATCCTCGCAGGTGGAGCTAAAGAAAGCAATATCATATAGATATGCTGCACTATATGCTTCCAGACCTGTTAAAACGTTGTTCACCAGCCTCTGAAATGTGGCAGGTACATTCTTCAAGCCAAAAGGCACTTCAATAAATTGATAATGCCCACTAGGGGTTGAAAATGCTGTCTTTGGTTTGTCATCCTCAGAGAGTCTGATTTGCCAGTAACTGGCAGTCAGGTAAAATGTACTGAGAAACTTGGCAGAGGCCAGAGTATCAATCAGCTAATCTGCCCTAGGAATTGAATGGGCATCAGTCCTAGTGACTGCATTGAGGCATCTGCAGTCTCCAGAAAACCTCATCTCTCTCTTACCATCCTGGGTGTGAGGTTTTGGCACAAGAACTACAGGACTAGCCCAAGGGCTATCCGAAGGCTAAATGACCCCCCCAACTCCAGCATCTTTTGGACCTCTGTCCTGATGCAATCTCTGACATGGTCAGGCTGTCCGTAGATTTTACTCTTTGCAGGCAGAGTGTCACCTGTGTCCACTTCATGGGCACACCAGGTGGTTTGACTGGGAGTCAGAGAAAAGAGATTGGGAAACTCAGAACCTGTCTGCAATCAGCTTGTTGTTGCTCAGTAAAGCTGCCTGCCAAGGCTACTCCATCAACTGACCCATCAACAGGGTCCTGAGAGAGGCGATCAGGGAGAGGGTCATGCTCTTGCTCCTGTCCCTCATCAGCAGCCATAAGCAAGCTCATGTCAGCCCTGTCAATAAAAGGCTTTAGGTGGTTCACATGAAGTACTCTGTGAGGACTTCTTGGAGTGCCTAGGTCAACCAAATTGGTGGCCTCACCCTTTTTCTCAAGGATAGTGTGGGGGCCACTCCACTTGTCTTGGAGAGGTGCTGGGGCCACAGGCTCCCCACACTTTCTGTCCTGGTTGGTAAACAGTCAGCACAGCCTTTTGGTCATGCCAAGCTTTCTGAAGCTCCTGGCTGGCCTCAAGATTTTTACTGGCCTTCTTCATGTACTCAGCCATACGAGAACGCAGGCCAAGTACATAGTCCACTATGTCCTGTTTAGGAGGTTTGAAAAGCTGCTCCCATCCCTCCTTAACCAAACACAATGGATCCTAAACTGGATGTCTAAACAGAAATTCAAACGGGCTGTAGCCCACCCCCTTCTGAGGAACCTCTCTGTAGGCAAAGAGAAGGCAGGGTAGTAAGACATCCCATTTTCGCCTCATCTTTTCTGGGAGTCCCATATCTGAAAGAGACACGTTAGTGATAGATTCCTTACCTTAGAATATCCCCAGGCGTCAGACTGGATCCGGAAAGTTTTTTCATCAGCAGTACCCCTGCGCGTCGGTAGGTGGCGTTGTGCGGCTCCGCGTTCGTCGCTGGCGTCGTAAGCGCCGAGATGACGTCACGGAGACTACTTAGGCACCACCCATGCGCGCTGACGTCAGTTCTTTCTTTTTCCTCGCCAGTAAGCGCAGATCCGGTTAGAGCACGTACCTTAGTCACTTTTTGACTCTCTTTTTGAGACTTTTTGTCTCTTGTGGTCCTCTGGTGCACGTAGGGATGCCTGGTTTTAAGTCTTGTGGGGCCTGCCATCGCAATATGTCGGTGGCGGACCCCCACGGCGTCTGTCTCTACTGCCTGGAGAGCGACCACGACTCCCGGTCCTGCAGGGACTGTCTGGCCATGGCCCCGAAGGCCTTGAGGGAGCGTCGCCGGAAGCTGCTTGAGGTTCGGGTCCCAGCGCCGTTCTTGGTCTAGGGGCCGCTCCAGAGAACGCTCGCGGGGCCACCATCATCACTCCTCGGGCTCCAAGTCTTCACCCTCGGATTCGGGTAAGAGACGCCACAAAAAGAAGTCGAAGAAGCGTTGTCGCTCTCTGACGTCCCCCCGTCGGTCCCCGGATGCGGACGAGGGTGACAGGGGTTCTGCCCCTGAGGCTCCTTTGGAGCCCGGGAGTCCCGCAGCCTACCCGCCTTACCCGGGTCCGTCTGCGACTCCCACACAGGTGCAAGAATTTCTTGCTACCATGGACCGCCTGTTTAGGCCTCGGGCTCCCACCGGCGCGCCCTTGGGCCCCGCGGTCCCGTGTCTGGATCCTTTTGGGCCGTTGGCGCTGCCGGCGGCTCCGGTGCCGCAGGATCCTGCGCCGCTGGCTCCGGCCACCGCGCCAAAAGGTCCCACGCTGCCGGCTCCGGCCCCAGCGCCACCCTCGGCTCTGCCTCCGGCGCCGCTGTGGATGCCATTTGTCCCGCCCCTGCCCAGGTTCCAGGACAATTTTGTCCCTACCTGGGAACCGCATTGGGACACGGCGCCGGTACGGCCCCGTCCGGCGCCGTTCCCGGCGCCGTTTGTTCCTTCACCGGTCCCTGCCCTGCCGCCGCAGTCTGTTCCGTATGCGGCGGAGGTGGAGGACGACTGGGAGGGGTCCGAGGACCCTCTTGCTCGTCAGTGTGACTCCGAGCACGACTGGGCGGACGAGTTAGAGGAGGCTGGCGGCCTTGATGTCTCCTCTGACCCGGGGTTTGCCTCTCCTTCGCCTACCATGGAGGAGGGCGCTTCTTACACGATGGTGCTCCGTCGGGCTGCTGAGGTCCTCACCCTGGATCTCCCTACGGTGGCCCTGAAGACTAATCTCCTCACTGAGGTGCTCCAAACGGCGTCCACTTTGTCGGAGCCCCTGCTGCCATTTAATGACGCCCTCACTGACGTCTTACTGGGCACTTGGTCGCGGCCAGCCACAGGGGCCCCTGTGGATAAGAACGTTGCCAGGCGTCATCGCCCGGCGCCGGGTGACCCTGCCTTTCTGACCACTCATCCTACGCCCGAGAGCCTGGTCATCAAAGCTTCGACGTCCCAGAGTGCCTTTCCCACGGCTCCGCCGGAGAAGGACTCTAAGAAGCTGGAGCAGTTCGGCAAGCGGTTGTTCTCTTCGGCCAGCTTGGGGCTGCGGTCGGTGAACACTGCATGCCTATTGGGCCGCTATTCCCATGCGGTGTGGGATACAGTTGCACAGGTGTTGCCTCAGTGTCCTGAGGAGACCCAAGCTGTGCTGTCCCAAGCTGTTGCCAAGGGTAAAGATGCGGCTAAGTTCGCCATTCGGTGTGGTTTGGACACCGCAGACTCACTAGGTAGAGCAATTTCTACGACTGTGGCGCTTCGTCGCCACGCCTGGTTGAGGTCTACCGGGTTCTCGCCAGATGTCCAGAGCTCACTCATGGACATGCCCTTTGATGGCACTCGCCTGTTTGGCAACAAAGACGACAGTGCGCTGGAGCACTTTAAGGACTCGCGGGCCACGGCCAAGTCCTTAGGTCTTTCCACGAAAAGCCCAACCACTCCTGGTTTTCGTTCCTTTCGTGGCCACGGAAGGGACGCTCAGGCACGTTCCTTCAGCAAGCCTGTGCAGAACCAGCCTCAGCGAGGCCGCCAACGCGGTTTCCGCAGGGGCGGGTCTGGGAATCAGCGTGGGGGTCAGTCCACCTCCGCCCCCGCTGCTTCCACCTCCAAACCTTCCTAATCCGAGCTTTGTGGGGCACCCCACGCCAGTGGGTGGCAGGGTCCGCCATCATCTCCCCCACTGGCACACTATCACATCGGACAAGTGGGTGTTGCAGATCATCCGCAAGGGTTACTCCCTTCCCTTTCAGTCTGCCCCTCCAGCCATGCCACCTCGGTACCACCGCATGTCGGGGGACCACTTGGCGCTTCTCCAGCAGGAAGTCACGGCCCTCTTGGCCAAGGGGGCCATCGAGTGTGTTCCTGGGCCAGAAGTAGGGAGTGGTTGTTATTCCCACTACTTTCTGGTCCCCAAGAAGGACAAGGGGGGCTTGCACCCCATCTTGGACCTCCGGAACGTCAATCGCTTCCTCCGGAAGGAGAAGTTCAAGATGTTGACTCTGGCTCAGGTCTTGGCTGCCCTCGACCCCGGAGACTGGATGGTGGCGCTGGACGCATATTTTCACATCCCCGTCCTGCCGGCCCACCAGAGTTACCTGCGGTTCACGGTAGGCCAGGAGCATTTTCAGTTTGCGGTGCTCCCCTTCGGCCTTACCAGTGCCCCTCGGGTGTTCACAAAAGTGATGGCGGTGGTCGCAGCTCATCTGCGCAGGTCAGGGGTGTCAGTCTTCCCCTACCTCGACGACTGGTTGTTGAAGGCGGGCTCGCCCCAGGCAGTCGTCGCCCAACTTCAGACTACGGCCGACCTCCTGCAGTTGCTGGGGTTCTCCATCAACGTGCCGAAGTCGCACCTGAGTCCTTCTCAGAAGCTCCCCTTCATCGGAGCGGTTCTGGATTCGACGCAGTTTCGGGTTTATCCTCCCGAGCAGCGAGTCCAAAATATTCAGGCTATGATTCCCATCTTTCAGCCTCTATCCCGGGTTTCAGTCAGGATGACCCTCCGGCTCCTGGGCCTGATGGCCTCCTTCATTCTGCTAGTGCAACATGCCAGGTGGCATATGCGGGCCCTGCAGTGGGACCTGAAGTTCCAGTGGGCACAGCATCAGGGCAACCTGTCCGATCTTGTCCAGATCTCGGAGGGCACTGCACGACAATTGCAGTGGTGGCTCACGAATCGCGATTGGGTCGATGGCAGATCCCTCTCCCTTCCCCAACCGGAGCACACAGTAGTGACGGATGCGTCCCTCCTGGGATGGGGCGGCCATTTGGGAGAGGCGGAGATCAGAGGCCTCTGGTCTCCAGCGGAGTCCCGGCTCCATATCAATCTTTTGGAGCTTCGGGCGATCCGACTTGCACTGAAGGCCTTCCTTCCCTCTGTCCGGGGAAGTGTAGTGCAGGTGTTCACGGACAACACCACCGCCATGTGGTATTGCAACAAACAGGGCGGGGTGGGGTCGTGGACCCTATGTCAGGAGGCTCTGCGCCTCTGGACATGGCTGGAACATCAAGGCATTACCTTGGTGGTTCAACACCTGGCAGGTTCTCTGAACGCCAGGGCGGACGAACTCAGCCGCCGGTGCTTAATGGATCACGAATGGCGTCTGAACTCGGACGTGGCGCAAGGTCTCTTTCTGCAGTGGGGAGAGCCTTGGTTAGATCTATTCGCCACCGAAGAGAACGCGCAATGTCATCAGTTCTGCACGCTGGAATTTCCAAGGCGGCACACGCTCGGCGACGCTTTTCGTCGCGAGTGGAGCTGCGGTCTGTTGTACGCCTTTCCGCCTATACCACTTCTGCCCAGAGTGCTGAAGAAGATTTGGCGCGACCGGGCCCAAGTCATTCTTGTGGCTCCGGATTGGGCACGAAGATACTGGTATCCCGAGCTACTCAACATGGCGATCGATTCCCCGATCCGACTGCCTCTTCGGGAGGATCTTCTGTCGCAGCAACAGGGGACGGTCCTCCACCCGAACCTGTCCAGCCTCCACCTCCATGCGTGGAGATTGAGCGGCGACAGCTGATTCCATTTGACTTGCCTCCGGCAGTCTGTGATGTCATTCTGGCTGCCAGGCGTCCCTCCACTAAATCGGCATACGCCTGCCGCTGAAACAGATTTGTGGCATGGTGCACAGCTAAGTCTGTGGATCCCCTTTCTGCCCCTCTTTCTGAGGTCCTTCTGTTCCTACTATCCTTGGCCCAGCAGGGCTCTGCTCTGGGCACTGTCAAAGGTTATCTTTCGGCCATCTCCGCCTTTCTCGGGCTTCCAGATCAGCCTTCTCTCTTTAAGTCCCCAGTTGTTAATCGTTTCCTGAAAGGCATTACACACACGTTTCCTCCCGTGCCTTTCATAATGCCTCAATGGGACTTAAATCTTGTCTTGACCTATCTGATGTGCGCTCCCTTCATAGCTGTCCTTTACGTCCTCTTACTCTAAAGACGGCTTTCCTGGTGGCTATCACCTCTGCCAGGAGAGTGAGTGAGCTCCAGGCTCTTTCTTCTAAACCTCCTTTCCTTTCTGTTCATCCGGACAAGGTGGTTTTAAGGACCCGTCCTTCTTTCTTGCCAAAGGTTGTCACGCCCTTCCACATCGGGCAGACCATCACTTTGCCCACTTTCTTTCCGCCTCCACATCCTTCCAAAGAGGAAGAGAGGCTCCATCGTCTGGACCCAAAACGTGCGCTCTCGTTCTATCTAAAGTGCACACAACAGTTCCGGGTGGATGACCAGCTCTTTGTTGGCTACGTGGGCGCCAAAAAAGGTCGGGCCGTGCACAAACGCACCATCTCTCGTGGGTTGTTTTGTGCATCAAAGCGTATTACTCTTTGGCTAAAAGGGAGCCTCCTGTGGGACTGCGTGCCCATTCTACCAGGGTGACGGCAGCCACTACTGCCTTGGCCCGCGGCGTTCCCTTGCAGGATATTTGTCAGGCAGCCACGTGGGCCTCGCTGCACACGTTTACCAAGCATTACTGCCTTGACAGTCAAGTCCGGAGAGACGGCTTCTTTGGCCGTTCTGTTCTCCGTGACTTTCTGGTGTAATCTATTCGCAGACCCAGCACCGGGGTTGGTATTGCCGGGTACCTATTCTAAGGTAAGGAATCTATCACTAACGTGTCTCTTTCAGATGCACAAGTTACTACTTGTGTAATGATATATCTGTAAGAGACATTAGTTAGTGATAGATTCCTACCGCCCACCCATCCTCCCCGTTCTGCGAACTGATTCTAGGGTTAAGGTCATCCCTTTCAGGGCCCTAGTTTCATGGCACCAGTGGTCGGTTTCTTGCATGGCTCTGCGTTCCTGGCGCGGAAAGTCGTGTACAGAACTGGCGTCAGCGCGCATGGGTGGCGCCTAAGTAGTCTCCCGTGACGTCATCTCGGGCGCTTACGACGCCAGCGGCGAACGCGGAGCCGCACGACGCCACCTACCGACGCGCAGGGGTACTGCTGACGAAAAAACTTTCCGGATCCAGTCTGACGCCTGGGGATATTCTAAGGTAAGGAATCTATCACTAACTAATGTCTCTTACAGATATATCGTTACACAAGTAGTAACTTGTGCGATCATACCCTTTAGGGTCTTGTTGAATCTTTCAACAACCCCATTGCACTGTGGATTATAGGGTGTGGTAAACTTCTAGTTTACACCCCATACTCCATCCACATAGCAGTGATGTAGCTAGACATGAAGTAGGTACCCCTGTCTGACAAGACCTCCTTAGAAAATTTAACTCTGGAAAAGACTCCTAGGAGGGTCCTAACCACCACATGAGCTGTATTGATCCTACGTGGAATAGCTTCTGGATACCTAGTGGCATGGTCCAGCACCAATAGTATGTAACTATGTCCAGAGGCAGTAGGGTTTAAGGGGCCTACAGTGTCTATTCCTACCCTCTCAAACGGAACCCCAACCACTGGAAGTCGAATAAGGGGGTCTTTGTAGTGTCACCTGACTTACCACTGGCTTGGCAAATGACAGGAGCGAAAAAACTCTTTGGTATCTTCAGACAAGTGGGGCCAGTGAAAGTGAGGGACAAGCCTGTCCAAGTCACAGGAGCCTCTGTACCGCTCTGGCCACCATCCCGCCCACCTGATAGATTTCCTGACCGATCGTTAACGGAGCTCCCTGCATGCGCCCTTATCGCCACGGCAGCCTTTTAACAGGACGAGCTGCACCCCGGCGCTGACCTCTCATCTTGGAATCTTTCATTGGATTTAGAAATTTTGTTGACGCTTTCGCCTGGGACCCCCTATTTTAAACTTTGACTGCATCTTGGGATCCGGTGATTCCCCCTGGCCACTTTCTGCTAGGGACTCTCCACACGCAGCTGCAGCCTTCCTTTCCCCGCCTCCACCTACCCGATCCTGTACGCATCTTGGATGCGACTCTAGGAGTTCTTTATCATCATTTCCTGCCTCGCATTAACGGCCTAACGCTCTTTAGATTTATACCCACCCTTGTTCATCACGTATATAGTGCGTGTTTGCAGCAAAGGCTTCTTCTCTCCACATTGCGATCAGCTCTTCACCTTATCTATCTTACATCGGTCTTGCCGCCAAGGCACATCCCACTGCTTTTGTGTTGTTGATTCTGTCGCCCTGAGGAAGGTGATGCCCACATCGGGGCTAACACCGAAACGCGCGTCGGCGCTGGATTCCACTTGTTGGAATGTATTGAAATAGAGAAAATCCCCCTATTTATGTTGTGTAATAATATTGCATATTTGCTTCCCCATTGTATTATTGATTGTTCTTGATTTATGTATTTTTTTGTTTATTGCTCCATGAGGCACCTGTGTAATCCATTGCCAGGCTTCATGTGCTTTTTTGTATCCCTTTCCCTGGGGGATATCTATTCATGTATATTACGAGTGAATGTCTGATATTGGTAGGCGTGTGAGAATGCGAGTACTTGAGAAGGTATGTCTGAGGTTTGAGTGATCTAGCTGTGGGGTGTGTTCTGGATATTTATATTTATTATGGAAATATGTTGATGTCTTATAATATTTAATTTGAATAAAAGTCCTTTTTGATATATTCTTTCTCCTTGCTGTGGTTCACTACTAATTCGTCTCATGCACTGGCCTTGTTTTTTATAATTCGTGACTTTTTGCACATACTGAGTTTTACAGGTAGAGAACCCCCTCTTTTGAGCATATCAAGTCTTGCTTTGCCCAAGATGTCCTGCAAAGGGAATGTCATGTGCAAGGACACTAGAAAACCCCTGAATTTCTGAGGTATGACCAACCTCCTAGTGGCACCAGGCTTGGGGTCTCTACACTCAGAAAATAGGAGCCCATCTTCCCAATCGATCCTATGGGGCCCATTGACATTCCCTGCCTCATCAGCAGCAGTTTGCTGTCTGAGCTGTTCAAGAGAGGGGTAGGTTTTCTGCTCCAGACTCAAGTCTGCCCTGGAAGGGCCCCTTGCCCCCAAGAACTCTGCCGTGGACAGTTCCCTCACAGGGGATGAGGTCATCTCCCTTAGGGGACTGATTTTCACAGGGAGTCTGAGAGGAGGATAAATCCTTACCCTTCCTGCTCATTCTATTAGGAGCTAGCTGGTCCATTCTTCCAGGATCCAGAGCTCTCTCCGTGCTTAACTGTTTGGCCTGAGCCCTTGTAACGGCAAAGGCACTGGCAGAGATTCCCATCATCTCTGCATGTGTCCTGAAATCCACTTCAGACCAGGCTGAAGTTTCTAGATCATTGCCAAACAGACAGTCCACAGGTAGGTCTGAGGAAACCACGACTCCCCAGCTGAGATTCACAACTGCCAAGGAATGATCAGTTCTGACATTGTTTGCATTGGTCACTTGGTACATTTGACCAAGTATGATCTGTTCAGGAGACACAAGTTTCTCTGTCACCAGTGACACTGGCCCCTGTGTCCCTCTATGCCACAGCTTCTTGACCATTAATCAGGGGCTGCTATCTGTATTTGCCCAAGTTAGTGGGACTTCCAAGTAAAGTGACAAGCTCCTTGCCACTGTCACAGACAAGGACATCCTGAGTGGGTGTTCTGACTAGGCCAGAACTCACTTCAGAACCAAAGGTTAACCCCACTAATCCCTTGGGGGCACTACTACTACGTGTACTGGTGCTAGGGGCATTATTTGCTTTAGGAGCAGTAGTAGTAGTTTCCTTGGTGCCAGATTTAGAGCAATTGGCATCTTTTGCATTATGGCCTTTCTCCTTACACAGGTAACACCAAGGTTTCTTGCTAGAGGAAGAGGAGTTTTGTGACTCATTCCCCAAAGGAAGACTTTTGGTGACCTTGTGAAGACTCTTTTTTGTCTTTACCTTTCTCCCCACCCTTCTCTTGGGCCTTAGAAGAATCTAGCTTCTTCTGGTCACCACCACGATGAGATTTAAAAAAAAAAAATTCTTTCAATTTAAGCTTTATTTCGACAAAAATGTCATAAAAGCTACAAATAAGGAACACATTGCTGTTATTTAAAAAGAGAGTACAGATATACAGCATATTTGGTTAACATGGATGTTGGTGCAACCAAATGATCAGTCGAGCTCTTTATACTAAAATGCATATATCATGTTAAGATTGATAAACAAGCATTGGCATAGCCAATAGGTCTCGCTTTTGGGACCTTATAAGTGTTTAACCATCCAACAGTTAATGTTGTTGCACCAAAGATATTGTGCTGCATAACTAAATACTTATAAGGTCCCAAAGCGAGACCTATTGGCTATGCCAATGCTTGTTTAGGACTTGTGCCCTGTACAGAACCTGGGACTTCCCAGAATGTGAATGGATAAGACAATGAGCAAATAAATGAGCATCAACATATTTCCTTGTTATTGAAACTCTTATCATGGAGAATTCCCTCCTCACTGAGATACTAGACATCTATTTTGAGGTACATTAACAGAACACTGTACAAATACAAGATAGGTAGCAGGCATGCCTGAAATTTGCCATGGGTGCTCCATTCTGCCCAGTCCCTCTCTCTGGCGATCTGCTTTGCAGCGGCTTCATGATTAATTTGACGAAACGGCAACAGGAGCTGAAGTTCTTCTGAAAAGCTCAGCCTCACCTTAGACTGCCCCGCTTTGAGAAGCGAACTCCTCGGGGTCTTATGGGAAAGAAAAGGCCTCGGGTCCTAATGGGGAGGAAAAAACGGGAGGAGGAATGCAGTAGAATGCTTGAAGCACCCCTACTTTTGTTCAGAGAAACAAAAAGAGTTGTCAAAACAGGGCTGCTGTCCTAATGGGAATTTCGGGACTCTGGCGCCCGGAAAGATATCATCTTCGGCCAGGGCAGGGAAAGTTATAAGCCTAACGTTGTCCTTCAGGTGCTGTCTCCATGACCCCAAAGCAGAAGTATCTGAAAGAGACACGTTAGTGACAGATTCCTTACCTTAGAATATCCCCAGGCGTCAGGCTGGATCCGGAAAGTTTTTGCGTAGCAGTACCCTTGCGCGTCGGTAGGCGGCGTCGTGCGGCTCCGCGTCCGTCGTCGGCGTCGTGATCGCCGGGATGACGTCGCGGGCAGTACTTAGACGCCGCCCCTGCGCGCTGACGTCAGTTCTTCTTTTTCCGCGCCAGCAAGCGCAGATCCGGGAAGAGCAGTGCCCTAGTCATTTTTTGACTAACTTTTTTGGTGAATTTTTTCACTGTTTTCTTCGAATCGACTTCAAGGTGTCGTAGGGATGCCCGGTTTTAAACGTTGCGGCGCCTGTGCTCGGATGATGTCCATCACAGACCCGCATCGGGAGTGTCTCTTCTGCCTCGGCCGAGGCCACGACACGGAGTCGTGTTCCGACTGCCGGGCCCTCAACCCGAAGCTTTGCGAGAGCGGTCTCGAAAGCTCCTCGAGGCCCGGCATTCGGCTCCGCGCAAGCCCCGGTCGCGTAAGAGGTCCAGGGGTCGATCGCGGAGTCCTCACCGGTCGTCGGCATCGAAGTCTTCTTCGTCCGGTAAGTCCAAGCACAAAAAGTCCAAAAGCATCGTCGCTCTAGGACTTCGCCTCGCCGGTCTCGCGACTCGGCTGAGGCCCCTCCCGGCACCGTCCCCGCCCCCGCGGCCCCGGACATGCCTGTGGAGTCGCCCCCGCAATACCCGTCCTTCCCGGGTTCGGGGGCGGATCCGGCCCAGATACAGGAATTCCTGTCGGCCATGGCCCGCCTCTTCGGGCCTCAAGGTCCCTCCGGTGCGCCTTCGGGCCCCGCGGGCCCTGATGGGGTTGCTCCGGCGTCGCCGACGGCTCCGGCCCCGGCGTCGCCCGTGCCTCCAGCCTCGGCTCCGGCCCCGGCCTCGATCCCGGCTCCGCAACCCCCATCGACGCCGGTCGACCCTAACGACACCTCCGCCCGACGCCGATGTCTCCGGTGCCGTTCTCGACGCCGCCTGGGGCTCCGGGCGGCGTCGTCCCCAGTTCCTTCCGGCTCCGGACATGGACCCGGACCGACGTCGCTCGACACCGGTTCCGGCGCCGATGGGACCTTGGGTCCCAAATGTCCCTCCTCCTCCTTATTTTGAACCAGAGGAGGACCAGGAGGACTGGGAGGGGTCTGATGACCCTCTGGCACAACAGTGTCAGTACGATGAGGACTGGACAGAGGGTCTAGGGGATGCCAGTGGTCTGGATACTTCCCTGACACTGGCATGCTGTCTCCTCCCGTGGCTACGGAGGAGGGAGCCAATTTTACAACGGTGTTGCGTAGGGCGGCTGGGGCCTTACGTCTCCAACTCCCTACTGTGGCGGTCAAGACTAATATCTTGACAGAGGTGCTTCAGCCGGCAGCCTCCTCTACGGAGACTGTGCTGCCGTTTAACGATGCCCTCACTGACGTTCTTTGGGCGCCTGGTCCAAGCCCAACACAGGGGCTCCTGTGGATAGGAACGTGTCCCGACGCCATCGCCCAGCTCCGGGCGACCCCCTGTTTCTCTCTGTCCACCCCACTCCTGAGAGCTTGGTTGTCCAAGCCTCCGCTTCCCAAACCGCCTTCCCTACCGCCCCTCCGGATAGGGAATCCAAACGCCTGGATCAATTTGGGAAGAAGGGTTTTTCTTCCTCCAGTGCTGGCTTGCGGTCCATCAACACCGCTTGTCTTTTGGGCTGATATACCCACTCTTTGTGGGATTCGGTGGCGACTGTTTTGCCCCAGTGTTCTGAGGAGGTCCAGACACTGCTTTCCCACGCCATTGCGGAAGGAAGGGATGCGGCCAAATACACGATACGATGTGGCCTTGATACCGCCGACTCGCTGGGCAGGTCTATTGCAACGAAGGTGGCGCTGCGACGCCACGCCTGGCTGAGAACCACTGGTTTTCAGGGGATGTCCAGAATACTCTCATGGACATGCCCTTTGATGGAGTCGGTCTTTTTGGGTCCAAAGCAGACCATGCGTTGGAGCGCTTTAAGGACTCACGGGCTACTGCCAAGTCCCTGGGCCTTTCTGCTACATGCCCTCCGCTGACTTCTGCTTTTCGCCCCTATCGTGGCCACGGAAGGGGCGCCCCGTCACGTCAGCAGCCCAGCCACCGGCCCGCGCAGCAGGCGTCTTCGCGTGGCCGAGGACGTGGATTCCGCTGTGGCGGATCGGGCAACCAGCGTGCGGGTCAGGCCACCACCTCCAACCCGTCCGCGGCCTCCAAGCCCTCCTAGTCCCTCCTTTCAGGTGCACAGCACGCCAGTAGAGGGCAGGGTCCGCCATCACCTTCCCCACTGGCGTACCATCACCTCGGACAGGTGGGTCTTGGACATTGTCCGAAGGGGCTACTCCCTCCCCTTCGAGACCACCCCCCAGCCATGCCACCTCAATTCCACCGCATGTCAGGGGATCACTTGGTACTTCTGCAGAAGGAAGTCACGGCCCTCTTGACCAAGAGGGCCATCGAGCGTGTTCCGACCCCAGAAGTAGGGCGTGGTTGCTACTCCCACTACTTTCTGGTGCCCAAAAAGGACAAGGAGGACCTGCGTCCTATCTTGGACCTCCGGAACGTCAATCGCTTCCTCCCGGAAGGAGAAGTTCAAGATGCTCACCCTAGCTCAGGTCTTGACTGCCCTCGACCCTGGAGACTGGTTGGTAGCGTTGGACTTGCAGGACGCATATTTCCACATCCCCGTCCTGCCGGCCCACCGGCGTTACCTTCGGTTCACGGTAGGCCCGAGCATTTTCAGTTCACCGTGCTCCCCTTTGGCCTTACCAGTGCCCCTCGGGTGTTCACGAAAGTGATGGCGGTGGTCGCAGCTCATCTGCGCCGGGCAGGGGTTTCAGTCTTCCCCTACCTCGACGACTGGCTGCTGAAGGCGGGCTCGTCCCAGGCAGTCGTCTCCCACCTCCAGACTACGGCCGAACTCCTGCACTCGCTGGGGTTCTCCATCAATGTGCCGAAGTCGCATCTGATTCCTTCTCCACAGCTCCTTTTCATCGGAGCAGTTCTGGACACGACGCAGTTTCGGGCCTATCCTCCCGAACGGCGAGTCCGGGATATTCAGGCTATGATTCCGATCTTTCAGCCTTTATCCTGGGTTTCGGTACGGATGACCCTGAGGCTGCTGGGCCTCATGGCCTCCTGCATCCTGCTGGTCAATCATGCCAGATGGCATATGCGGGCTCTGCAGTGGGACCTGAAGTTCCAGTGGGCGCAGCACCAGGGCAACCTGTCCGATCACGTCCAGATCTCGGAGGGGACTGCAAAACAGTTGCAGTGGTGGCTCTCGAACCGGCAATGGGTCATGGGCAGATCCCTCTCCCTTCCCCAGCCAGAGCACACAGTTGTGACGGACGCGTCCCTTCTGGGATGGGGCGGTCACATGGGAGAGGCGGAGATCAGAGGCCTCTGGTCTCCGGCGGAGTCCCGGCTCCATATCAACATTCTGGAGCTCCGGGCAATCCGACTTGCACTCAAGGCATTCCTTCCCTCTGTCAAAGGGGAGGTAGTGCAGGTGTTCACAGACAACACCACCGCCATGTGGTACTGCAACAAACAAGGCGGGGTGGGGTCTTGGACCCTTTGTCAGGAGGCTCTGCGCCTCTGGACGTGGCTGGAACATCAGGGCATGTTCCTGATGGTTCAACACCTGGCAGGTTCCCTGAACGCCAGGGCGGACGAACTCAGCCGCAGGTGCATGATGGATCACGAATGGCGTCTTCACTCGGAAGTGGCGCAAGGACTCTTTCTACAGTGGGGAGAGCCTTGGTTAGATCTATTCGCCACCGAAGAGAACGCGCAATGTCATCAGTTCTGCGCGTTGGAATTTCCAGGCGGCACTCGCTCGGCGGCGCTTTCGTCACGAGTGGAGTTGCGGTCTGTTGTACGCCTTTCCGCCTATACCACTTCTACCCAGAGTGTTGAAGAAGATTCGGCACGACCGGGCCCAAGTCATTCTTGTGGCTCCGGACTGGGCTCGAAGAGTTTGGTATCCCGAGCTACTCAATATGAGCGTAGATCCCCGATCCGTCTGCCTCTTCGGGAGGATCTTCTGTCGCAGCAGCAGGGGACGGTCCTCCACCCGAACCTGTCCAGTCTACACCTGCTTGCGTGGAGATTGAGCGGCGGCAGTTGATTCCTTTCGACTTGCCTCCCGAAGTTTGTGATGTGATTCTGGCGGCCAGGCGTCCCTCCACTAAGGTGGTATACGCCTGCAGGTGGAACAAATTTGTGGCATGGTGCACAGCAAAGGCTGTGAATCCCCTTTCTGCCCCTCTTTCTGAGGTCCTTCTGTTCCTTCTTTCTCTGGCCCAACAGGGTTCTGCCCTGGGTACCATCAAGGGTTATCTTTGTGCTATCTCGGCCTTCCTCAGGCTCCCTGATCAGCCCTCCCTTTTCAAGTCCCCTGTTGTTAACAGGTTCTTAAAAGGCTTTACTCACCTCTTCCCTCCTGTTCCGTTTGTGATGCCTCAGTGGGACTTGAACTTGGTTCTTACCTTTTTAATGTGCGCTCCCTTTGAGCCTCTACATAACTGTCCTCTTCGTCTTCTGGCTCTGAAGACAGCCTTTCTGGTGGCCATCACCTCCGCTCGGCGGGTGAGTGAGCTCCAGGCTCTATCTTGCAAACCTCCCTTTCTGTCTGTTCATCCAGACAAGGTTGTTCTTCGGACGCGTCCGTCCTTCTTGCCAAAGGTGGTTACTGCTTTCCACATTGGGCAGACCATCACTTTGCCCACCTTCTTTCCGCCTCCGCATCCTTCCAGATAGGAAGAGAGGCTCCACCGTCTGGACCCAAAACGTGCGCTCTCCTTCTATATCGACCGCACAAAACACTTCCGGGTGGATGACCAGCTCTTTGTTGGCTACGTGGGCGCCAAAAAGGTCGGGCGGTGCACAAGAGAACCATCTCCCGCTGGGTTACCTTGTGCATCAAGACCTGCTATTCTTTGGCTAAGAAGGAGCCACCTGTTGGGCTGCGTGCCCATTCCACCAGGGCAACGGCTGCTACCACGGCCTTGGGCCGCGGTGTTCCGCTGCCGGTTATCTGTCAGGCAGCTACGTGGGCCTCGCTGCACACGTTTACAAAGCATTACTGCCTTGACAGTCAGGTCCGGAGGGACGGCTTCTTTGGCCGTTCTGTCCTCCAGGACTTCCTTGTCTGATCTTTGTTCGCAGACCCACCACCGGGGTTGGTATTGCTGGGGTATCTATTCTAAGGTAAGGAATCTGTCACTAACGTGTCTCTTTCAGATGCACAAGTTACTAACTTGTGTAACGATATATCTGTAAGAGACAGTAGTTAGTGACAGATTCCTACCGCCTACCATCCTCCCCGTTCTGCGAACTGATTTCTAGGGTTAAGGACATCCCTTTCGGGCCCTAGTATTTTTCAGACACCTATGTCAGCTTCTTGCATGGCTCTGCGTTCCTGGCGCGGAAAGTCGTGTACAGAACTGACGTCAGCGCGCAGGGGCGGCGTCTAAGTACTGCCCGCGACGTCATCCCGGCGATCACGACGCCGACGACGGACGCGGAGCCGCACGACGCCGCCTACCGACGCGCAAGGGTACTGCTACGCAAAAACTTTCCGGATCCAGCCTGATGCCTGGGGATATTCTAAGGTAAGGAATCTGTCACTAACTACTGTCTCTTACAGATATATCGTTACACAAGTTAGTAACTTGTGCAACGCTGCAATTAGAAAACACATCCCTCTATGAAACAAGCATTGGCCGCGCGGCTCACTGAGAACATCAAAGCGGCCGAAAGGTGAGAAAGGAGGGGTGAGTGCAAGCCGAGGTGACAAGAAGGGCTGGGCGAGAAGGGAGGGGGAGAAGGGAGGAGGGAGTGCGAGCAGCAGCTGTGCACGTGCACGGCTACAAGGCAAAAGTGAAAGCAGGCTGGCAAATGGTGTGCGATGTGCGCGCACCATGACGAGAGAGGAAAGCCATATGGCGCCTCTGCTCGTCATTGTGCACGTAACCGCACACTCGATACCAGCCAAAAAGCTGTGGTCGCATTTCTGCAAGCCCACTACAAAACGTCTCGCTCAGAGCCAGCGCTAAAGCGCTGGCTTTCAGAGCGAGACCTAAAAAGAATGGAACATCAATGGTAGGTAAATACGTAATTGCCTTAAAACCAGTATAAAAACAATCAATACTTCATCTTTGTAAATAAGTACTGATACAATACTAAAAAGGCATTAAATTTGCCTGAACATGACAGCGGGGATATAAAAAATAAAGTGCTTGTACATAGTAATTCTAGCAGCAATAATGTTGTAGCCTTAAAATCCCCACTGGCCTATATACAATAAAAACTATATCTATCTTGAGAGGGCTTTCCACCTTACGAGCCAGGCTTGTCCCAAATATTTTGCTACGCAGCATGCAAAGAAAGACCTGGGATCGGACCTGAGGATATGCAATGCTGTGTAGTGGTCCCATCTGATAGACACTACTAGCCGCAGATTCCTTAACGTAGAATTATTCCCAGGCATGAGACTGGATCCGGAAAATTTTGCCACAGCATCACTGCGCGCCGGGGGGGGCGTGGCACCACACGACTCCGCCCTGACGCTGTCCGCGGAGCGTGAGCGTCAGCGAGGTCACATAAGTCCCACCCTGGCGCGCTGACATCAGTTTTCTTCTTTCCGCGTGCAACGCAGATCCGGAGTGAGTTCCCTTGGCCTGTTTTCAGGCCTCTTTTAGCGCTTTGCGTTGGGAACAGTGTGCAATGCCTTCGGGTTTCAAAGCGTGTGCTTCTTGTGCGCGTCAGATGTCGGCGACGGACCCTCACCCTATTTGTATGTGGTGTTTGAGGCGAGCACCATGACTCCTACGGACTGCGACGCCTGTCAGCATCTCAAGCCGAAGTCCCGGCGGGAGCGCCGGATGAAGTTGCTTTCGGCCTGCTTGTCCAGATCGGTCTCGTCACCGCGTCCGTCCCCTGCCTCGGAAGGGTCCAGGAGCCGCCGATTCCGGTTGCGGCATCGTCCTTCGCCGAGGCCCCACGGGCGTCGCTCGCCCGCCGGTAATGTCTTGCAGTTTGTCACCGAGGCCCTGTCCTCGTTCTGATGAGGGCGCGGGTTCCTCTAGGGACGTGCGCCCTCGCCCGTCGCCAACCTATCCGCCGTTTCCTGGCGTTGGGGCGACAAGGGCCCAAATGAAGGCCTACGCTTCGGCTCTGCGGGCTTCTTTGGGCCCCCCTCCTCTTCCTGAGACGTCTGCGGATCCCTTGTCATGCGCGGGGCCTTCCGCGGACTCGCCGGCGGCTTCGCCCCCGGCACCGACGTGTTCGGCTTCAGGTTTTGGAGGTGTGGTGTCGTCGAGGTGCGGCCCTCCGGTGTTCCCCTCTTCGGCCCACGGCGTCCCTGCCTCGCCGCAAAGCCCCGCGGGGCTCCCTGTGGTGTCGCAGGTGGTCGCCGGGACTCGCGGCTCGTCCCCGAGTCCCCCTCGGTCCTCTGGGCAGGCAGCTGTCTTACCGGAGGCCGCGCCGGCGCCTGCGCCTTTCCCGCACCGACGGCTTTCCTCCCCGGCCTTGGCGGCGATGCGGCTGGAGGCCGGGACTCGGCGTGCCTCCCCGAGTCCCTCTCGGACCCCTGAACCGGCGGCTGCCTCGTCGGGGGTCGAGCCGGCGCCTTCTTGGCGCCGTTCATTGGCCGCTTCGGCTCCAACCCCGCCCCTTTCTCCTAGACTGCGTGTGGTGGTGGAGGTCGACTCGGCGCCCCTGATGGACACTTCGGCGCCGTGCGAGGACACACCGTTGCCGCTGGCGGACTCTCCGGCGCCGTCCCGGCGTCGGAGCGTCGACTCCTCCTCTCCGGAGGGTTGTCATCTCCTTGTCTCCTCTTCACCGGAGACTGGACGCCGCATCGTTGCTTTTTCCCCGGCGGCTTCCGGGGCGGGCTCTATGCCGTCTCCGCGTCCCCAGTCCCCGGACCCGCTCTCCCGCACCTTGCAGTTGGTGGCCCCGCAGGCTTCTCTGCCTTCTTCGGAGACCCCTCAGGCTCCCCACTCATCCGTGGCTCCTTCATCCTACAGGGGCTGGCCGTTTCTTCCTCCGGCAGGGCATGGGGACGGGCGGCTTAGTTTGCAGCCTTCGCCCACGGAAGAGTTGCTCTCTCCCCCACGTCGCCCTACGGAGGCGAGTGTAGCCTTTGTCCGGGCCATCTCCACGGCCGCTGGCATTTTGCAGATGGGCAATCCGGTTGCTCCGCTCCCAACGGATCACTTGTTGGGGATTCTCCACCAGGGCTCTGGTGGAGGGGATCCTCTTCTTCCGTTTGAAGCTTCGCTCCATAACTCTCTTCTGGGGGCCTGGGGGCGTCCTGCTACGGGGGATCCGGTGCCTCAGCCGCTCCTCCACCGCCACCGTCCTGCCCCACACGATCCGGTCTGCCTTTTCTCCCACCCCTCTGCCCAGGGCCCTGTCCTGCAGACTGCTTTCCCCTCCTTGCCTTCGGTGTTGCTCCCTCCGTCACGGGAGGCCCGGTGGTTGGACTCCTGGGTGCGTAACATTTTCGCTTCCACTAGTGCTGCTCTGCGCGCACTCAACACCCTTTGTGTGTTGGCCAGGGCTACCTCCGACCTATGGGATTCCGCGGAGTCCCTTCTGTCTCGCGCCTCCCACGACGGTGTCCATGCTGATCTGCGGCACCATGTGTTGGATGGTCGGGAGTTAGCTGCTTTTATTCTCCGTTCGGCCTTGGATGTCTCGGATTCCCTCGCCCGCGCTATGGCGAGTTCCGTGGCCCTCCGCCGCCATGCTTGGTTGCGGGATAGCGTCTTTCCCGAGAATATTCGGGAGCGTCTTGTTGACCTGCCCTTTGATGGGATTCTGTTATTTAACTCCCACGCGGACTCCGCTATTCAACGACTCCTTGCGAGGCTCCGTCCCCCTCCCCCTCCGTAACCTTCGGGTTGTCGGTCCTCAGGTGTCTTCTGGGAGGCGTTTGTCCCGCCTTTCTCCTTGGGCCTAGTGTTTCGGTTGGCCCCTCTGTGTGCTGTGTGGGGCTAGGACTGCCTTTCTGGTCCTTCGGTTGGTCCCTCTGTCCTTTTGGCTGCGGGTACGGCCTTTTCGCTTGCTGTGTGTGTGTTTTTTGACAGTTAATGACGCCGTATGGGTCCTCAGGTTGGGCCATTTGTGTCCCCTTTTTTGGCTTATTGGTAAGCCATCTGTGGTGATATCCACAGGTTTTTCTGTTCTGGACCTCTGCTGTGGGTTTTTCCCTGAGAGGTGTTCCCCTGTTTTGTTTTGGCCATACCCTAGGTGGGGTACTTGTTGGCTATTGTATAGCCCTGTCCTCAGCTGGGCGGGCGTGGATCCCTTCTTGGGTTCCTCGTGTTTCCTGGCGTCACTGTACTCCGCTTGGTGCGGTCCCTCTCTCTCTCTCTCTCTCTCTCTTTTTTTCCTCAGCCTTCGCGTGGCGTCCTCTGCTCTAGGTTCCGTCCTGCCCAGTATCCGCTGGTGCGTTTTGCCTTCCCTCCTCAGCCTCTGGATCGCCAGACCGACTTTTTGTCATGCCGTCTACGGCGTCGTGTCTTGGTGTTTCCTCTACCTTGAGTTCCAGGGGGGCCGGGTTATTCCTGGCGTTCTCCTGTGTTCTGGTTGACGGCTTTGGGTCTGTGCTACATGTTCCCACTTCTCTTCGTGGGCCGGATTGTGCCACTGGGACGGTCCTTCTTTGGGGCTTGTGCGGGGGGCTCCCTTGCCTCGGTCCTGGTCTTGCGCTCGGCCTGTTCTGGGCGCTTCTTCATGGTCTGTACCAGCTGCCGGCTGTGCACGCCGGGACGTTATGGTCCACCCCTGTGGGCCTTGGCGTGTACCGTGTGCTCCTGTCCGTCGCTCTGCTGGGGCTTGCGTGACTGTCTTCCTTCTCACGTCTGCGCTTCTCGGCTGTGGGGGGCCGCTCCTGCTCCTGCAGCGGGCTCTGCCCCCGTTCCCACCTCTTCTCCTTGGATTCGCGGGTGGTTCTTTCTTCTTGATAGTCTCTTGGTGCCGCCTGTCCCTCCGGGTTCTCTGGCGGACTCCCTTGGGCCTTCGGGTAGGCTTGTGGTATCCTGGCCTTCCCTTCTCCTTGTTCTTCCGCTGCTTGGTGGGGGCTGGGCCGTCCTTCCTGTCCCCGTGACACATCCCCTGTTGGGGTCCTGTGTTCTTCCAAGCTGGTGAGATTCTCTCGCAGACCCTCCTCCCCTCTGGGTATGGCTAGGGTATCTATTCTACGTTAAGGAATCTGCGGCTAGTAGTCTCTATCAGATGTACAAGTTACTTACCTTCGGTAACAATGTATCTGGTAGAGACGATTCTAGCCGCAGATTCCTTCACGACCCGCCCTTCCTCCCCGTTCTGCGAGGACCTTCAGTTTGGTCTTCTGCAATCGCCTCCCTCAGGGTGGCTTGTCTTTTGCGAGTCTCCTCTTTCACTTCCTCCCTGGTGGGATGCTTCGTTCTGTTTCTTGTTCCACCCCTTCCTTTCTGGTACTTGGACGGTGGGTTTACATGTCTTTCTCGTCCCTCCACCCTGGTTGTTCCAGTGTGGGGTCTACTCATGCTCTTCTCCCTTTCTCATTGCTTGGGGTTTTCTGACTCCTCTGCAGTCCTCTGGGTTAGGGTCTCTTGGCTGTGCCTCAGCCCTTGGTTCTTTACAGGGGATGCAACGCTCCTTGGTGGTGTTGTCTTGGGGTCCTTTGTCGTTCCTCCTCTGTTCCGGCTTGTTGCCCTTCGCTGTTATAGCTTGTGGTTGCAGACTTTCTGTCGTCTGTTATGACATTTTTCACCTGTTTTTTCTGTCTCCAGGGTGGATATCACTTTGGCTTTGCAGGGTTGCTTCTCAGAGGCAGTACTCTGCTCTTTCCCTTACATGCCTTTCAGTGACACAGTGCCTGCCACTGTCCCTCATGGTGCTGTCCTGCACCATTCGCTTCTTCCCGTTCTGTTTCACTGCTTTTCGCACACTGTTACCATGCTTTCCCAGTTTTGTTTGTGATGGCTCCGCGTTGTGGCGCGGAAAAGTTCTCCAAGGAAAACTGATGTCAGCGCGCCGGGGTGGGACTTTTGTGACATCGCTGACGTCACGTCTGAGGACAGCGTCAGGGCGGAGTCGTGTGGTGCCACGCCCCCCCCCCCGGCGCGCAGGGATGCTGTGGCAAAATTTTCCGGATCCAGTCTCACGCCTGGGGATAATTCTACGTTAAGGAATCTGCGGCTAGAATCGTCTCTACCAGATACATCGTTACCGAAGGTAAGTAACTTGTACGTGTGCCCAGTTGCTGGCAAAGCGGTTTCAGCCATTTGGCCCGTGATGTTTTATACGCTGGGCAAGCAAACATTAAGTGGGCAATGGTTTCTTTCGGGGCCTTGCAACTTGGGCAATTTTTCCCATTGCTTGCGCACCATTTTGCTGTCACTTCGCAAACAGGGAGGGATCCATACTTAAAGTGCATATACAGCATTCTATCTCTTGGTACCTGGATTAAATCAAGGAAGGGCTCATAGTGTCTTATTTGTTTATGAGAGTAGAATTCTGTTGTCAGTTTGCCCACATTGGGTTTGCAGTTCTCTCGTTGGTCCACCCATTCCCAGTATAAGCTTTAAGCATTTAAGTTCCTCTCTCCTCGGGGGTTCCTGGCTGGCCCAGCAGCCACTAAATCCTATGGCTGACAGCGTTCTTTTGATATCACGAATCCAGCCTATTTTCCCACCGGTATCTAGGTGGATAATCTCGGTGAGGGCTTCTGCGTAAGAGGAGAGCTCAGGGGTCCGTCTAATGCGAGCCCAAAAAAGTAAGGGGCGTAGCCTAGCTACATCACCTATTGACCGCCTACCCATGTCCAGCAACAAGGGGGTAAGGGGGACGTATTTGGGTGCCATAACCAGGTCTCTTAGGAATTTGTGTTCTGACCTGCAGAGCTCATCTAATTTGTCAAATCCCCAGACTTCTGCTCCATAAAGAGCAGTGCTAACTACTTTTGTATCATATATTTGGAGGGCTGGAGCTACAGGCCTAGTGTGTGAAAGGCGATGTTCTTTCCCTATTACTCCAGCCACTCGTTTATGTCCCATCAACATCTTTGCTAGGTGTGGTCTCCAAGACATTTTATCGGAAAATCTTACACCTAGATAGTCAAAGGTGTTAACCTTTTCAAGGGGGACCCCACCTAGCAAAGGGCCATTCCTACATGACCTGTGGCAATTAAAAGCCATGAATTTGGTTTTAGCACCATTTATGACCAATCCCCGGTTGTCGCAGAAAAGTTGAAATCTATTGATAAGGCGCTGTAACCCTGCTGGGGTCTTAGATATCAGCAGGGTGTTGTCCGCAAACAACAAAGTTGGTGTCTTATTGCCCCCCAGTGTTGGAGAGTCTGCTGGCTCCTCCTGGAGGAAATCAACTACCCCATTCACATATAAGAGAACAGGGTTGGGGCCAAAACACAGCCCTGTCGGACTCCTCTATTAACGGGAATGCGCTCTGTTAATTGTCCCTGTTCCCCCCACCTGACCTGGGCAAAGTTCCCCTCGTGGAGCCGGATCAGTATTTTAAGAACAAAAGGGGGGATGCCCATTTCACCGAGCGTCGCCCACAACCTAGATCTAGGAACTAGGTCAAAGGCAGTCTTCAAGTCGATGAATGCAAGGTAGAGACTGCCCTTGCCTAGCACCACAACCTTCCAATAAATGAGGAGGAATCTGAACACTTGATCCATTGTCCCAGTCTTTGATCTAAATCCGGCCTGAAACTGGGAAAGGATATCTTCTTCTTCAGACCATGACTGTATCCTATGCAGAAGCATCCGGCCAAAGACCTTCTGCATAGCATCAATCAAACTGATTGGTCTGTTATTGGTGGGGTCGTCCCTAGCTCCCTTTTTGTGTATAGGAACTACTTCGGCGGTCTTCCATGACATCGGGACTGGTGCTCCATCGACTATAGCGTTTGCTAATAATAAGATATATATATATTTTTTATTTATTTTGAAGGTTTTATATAGCGCGGACAAGACCCTTGCGGGTATCAGAGCGCTTTACAACGTATACAATACAAATAAAAACAGAATATTATTGGTTATGATAGTTCCAACATTGGTATCTGTTTCATCCTCGCAGATATCAGCCAGCCAACATCTAATGGATCAGGTGAATTTGGCCAGGAGAATTGCTTTAACTTCATTTTTGAAGGATGCCGCATGAGGGTTCTGTCTCGTTTTTGGGGGTAAAGCATTCCAAATCCTAGGGGCCATTCCTGAGAAGGAGCGGTTATAAGTTTTCTTTTTGGAAAATCTTTGTGGTTTAAATAAAAGGTTCGAAGAACTCCTGTTCGTTCTGTTACCCCCCAATGGTATTAGTTTCTCTGCATATAACGTGTCCAGTGGCTGGGATCAGCCAAAAATAAGTCACCAGGCAGGCCATCGGGGCCTGCCGCTTTTGAGGGGACAATTTTATTTATTGCAGCTTCTACCTCCTGAATGGTAAAGTGCTCCTCTTCTGTCAAGTGCCCGTTTAACTCGGCTGATTCCCCTTCCATCCTAACCTCTGCTGCTGAATAGAGCCCTTTAAAGTGGTCGTGCCAAGTCTGACTGGTAATGTAATTTGGAGGTGAACATGCATCTGTCCTACTTCCCCAAGTGACCAGTTTCCAAAACAGATTATTATCCTTAGATGAGCATGCATCTTTCAGTTGCTCCCAACGTGATTCATCCCAGTTTGCCTTTGCCTCTCGCTGAGCTGCTTTATAGGAATTTCTGGCAGATTTTATATGCAATTGGTTCTTCTCTTTAATAGCTTTCGCCAGAGTCGATCTTTTTTCCCTGCAGTCTTTATTGTACCAAGAGTATGGGTCCTTGGTGGAGTTGCTAGGTTTTTTGTTCTGATTTGGGACCTGGAAGTATGCATTGATTTGGGTAACAGTGTGCATATGGGCCCTAGGCACGTCTATTGATCTTGTTACACTGTGTATCGCATCTTGGAGCTTAGCCGTGCCTACAATTAATTCATGTTTAATGCCAGCAATCTTTGCCTCACTCAAAGGTACCCTCTTCCATTTTAAAAACTTTTTACAGTTTGATGGAACTATAACTCTGGTGACTATCGGGGATTGGTTGTTCAGCTGGTAATAAGTTGCCTCCCAAAGGGGTTTCAGAGTTAAGCACAGGGGATTATGGTCACTCTCTGTGGTTGAACCCACTAGTATGTCGATCAAATGCCCCCACAATTTAACATCGAGGAGGATATAATCGATATATCACTCTGTTATAGGTGTTGGCGCCTTGCTTATCAGATGGTGACCTGCCATTGGTTGCCCTTAGTCTGTGCTCCATAGTGATGGAATTCAGTTGGAGTACCTGTTGTGTCCATCTTTTAACTAAAGGAAGGTCAAGTTGAGGAACTGCCCATCTGCTGTCTTGGTCTTCTGTTCCCATTAATTCCTCTATGGCCAGGGGTTCATAGATGCAATTTAAATCTCCAGCGACTATTACTCTTGCGTGAGGTGGGCACTTGTCTAGGCATTCGTCTAATGCAGAAATGGTAGTCGAGGGTCTACCTCCTTTTGTCCCTCTTGCGTAGACATTAAAGAGTTCAATTGGGGGTCCACCCCTAGGTCCCCTGATGCTTAGCCACAGGATATCTAGGCTTGAACTTGTTTGGAGAGTAATTCGGCAATCTAGTGCAATACTTATCCAAACAATCAAGCCCCCTGATGGGCGCCCTCTCCCGGCAAAAGTTGCGGGTGTAAAAAAGCAGGTGTAACCAGTTTTATGTAATGGGACCAAGCTCCACGTCTCCTGAAACATACAGATATCAAAATCTCCCACAAATTCATTCCAATGGGGAAGTGGAAGTTTGCTGTTTAGACCCGCCACGTTCCATGACACGATCTTCAGCTGTTGGTTGAGTGTAGGACCTGTGGCAGTACTTTGTGTAGGAGTAAGGGTATTGGTTGGCAAAAGAGCTGGAATTTGCGAGACTAAGTGCATGAGATGAGATTTCTGCTTGACCCTGGTGCGAACCCATTTGTCTGCCTTCTTTCCCAATTCTTGGGGAGAGGTCAGATCAGAGTCCACCAGGTACTGGTGCAGTTGCTGATTTTGACAATTATTATGGATGTGCTCCCTCATCAATAAATTGTACAGTCCCTGATAGTCATGTACAATACTTCCATGAAGCCAGCCTTCCAGAGCCTTAACAGCAGTCTACAAAATCAACCCATTCTTGGGTGTGTGCTTTCTGTGTTAACCCTGTACTGTTCAGTAGTTAAACCAAACCCATCTATGAGGGCACTCTTCAAGACTGAGTAGTTGTCAGCATCTTCCTCCCTGACAGTGAGAAGTTTGTCTCTCCCTTTGTTAGCAGAGGAGAGCCACAGGATAGCTGCCCACTGCCCTTGAGGGACCTTCTGAACTTTACAGGCCCTCGCCAAAGCAGTGATCCATTTATGGATATCATCCCCCTCTTGGTAAAGAGGGACTAGCCTGCTCCGGTCCTAGTATCAAAGGAATTCTCCACGACCCTAGGTTCGCTAGTGCTGCCACCATGGGACCCTAGTCTCACATTTTTCCTAGGCTCAGAACTTACAGGGTTTCCTTATGAAGGGTCAACTGCTCCTTCTTGAGCTTAGCTCTCTCAAGCTTGAGCAGGCGGTATTCCCTTTCTAAGGAGTCCTCACTCTGACTAGAAGCATTGGAATTGACAGAGGAGGACCTAGACCTCCCCTGAACTCTTTTCACTCTCCCAGGAGTAATAAAGGGGGACCTACCTCTAGGGACTCCCTCTGTACCATCTGTACTATTCCTTGGGGGATTAGTGTTCACCAGTGAGGGGTCATCAGACGTCTCCTGGTCATGCTCAGAAGTGGGTCATTGAGGTGAGCCACCCCTAACCCTTCTTCATGAGGCCCACCCAACTCAGAGGTTTCCTGCTCTTCTGGCCTCTCAGGAGTCCGGAGGTCATACTGCAGGAGCATCTCTAAGAGTTGCTCTGTGTTAGGGTTGCTACCTGTCTTTATCTTCCTGGATGCAGCTAAGGTCCTGGGTTCCTGGAACTTAAGACCACTGTATCTAGAGGGTTGGGTCCTACTGGCTTCCCTAACTAAAGACATGGTAAACTAGGTGTAGTGTGGTGTTGCACCTACCTACCCTAGTGTGACCCAAACTTCCAAAGATTGGAGAAAGGGTTGTGCTAGACCCTTAACTGCCAATCCAAAAAGTTCAGTAGAACTTACTAATTACAAAAAGTATTTTATATGTGCCTAAGCTAGTGATGGTTTTCATCTAACCACACCTAGATTAAATGGTAAAACAGTGCAGGCTTAAATCCCAACCTCTGCACACCAATGTAGGGGGTTGGCTTAGTATATGGTGCACACTTATTTAAGTGAGGCACCTTGCACTAATCCAGGCAACCCTTATGGTGAATTTAGTGGCCTTTGATAACCATAGAAAGCTCTCAAAGTGGTAGCTGTGGAGAGCAGCATTCGGGCTTATCTTGAAGGAGTGTTAATCAGCTTGTTTTACCAGTTTAAACATGTAGTGTAGGTTAAACAAAAACAAACCACACAGTGGATATATAAAAGATATGTTATTACACAACACTCACTTGGACATTGGTAAATATCCTACCTGGAGATATCAACACAAATACACAATACTTCAATTACAATAAGGTAAGTAGCACAAAATACAGTGGTCTCCAAGGGGAGACCAAATCTTATACTAAGAAAGTGGAATGCGAAATGGGTTTTTAGGGGTGTCCTGCTCATGCAGGGGCACCCTCACACTTATAACCAAGCACCCTGCCCTCAGGACTGAGGAGCCCGCCATAGGGGTAACTTATAGGTTTTATGTGTAGTGAACCCAGATATAAGGAAAATATATCTATTGTGAGAGGTGCTAGCACCAACTCACTAAGGCTGCAATGACAGGCCTGTGGTCACAGTTTAAGTGGGCTCCCATGGGTGGCACTATACATGCTGCAGCCCATGGGAGACCCCTGGTGTACCTATGCCCTGGGTACCTGTCACGATTCCAACACCACCCGGGAGGGAACTGATCATACGGAAGACTGGTGGACTGTACCTCTTGAAACCGGTCCTCTCCTCTCTTTCCAGCCGGATGACTGGACCGTAGCACAAAACATCACACATGCTGCAGACGCCCCTTTTTCAAGACCTGGTCCCTTTAACTGGAATATGTCCCCAGAAGACACCGCCCATGAGCCTGACGTCATTCTCCCCGGTCCAATAGCGGAGGGCCGAAGTCGGGACGAGGAGAGCCCAAAACCCAGAAGACGCGGAAGAGAAGTGTTCGTAGAGGCCTCGAGACAACGAACGGAGACGCCAGAAGAGAAACGACTGCTCCTGACAACGACTCCTGCGGAACCAGGAATACCGGGAGAGCCAGGAGGCCAAGGATACAGTGCTGCGCCCAGCCACGCTCCTGGAGCAGCGTGGCTTACACAGGTACGGGAAAGCTTTTCGGGGTGGGTCGGGAGGAAGGAGAAAGCCGATCTCTCTTACCTGCTTTTATCCGGTTCCCGAGCACTATCTCACGTCCGTAGACGTACGTCATTACACTGGAGGTCCCTCACTCCCTTCCCCACGGCTAACCGCACATAGAGGCACTCACGATATTGTACCTTCTCTTCTTTTGTCCAAGTGACCCGAGTGACCTGAAACCACAGGAGGACTGAACCCGGAAGAAGAAGGAAAGAAGTGCCCGAAATCCAAGATCAAGAACGGATAAGAAGCAGTATCCGTATCCCTGAACTCTGGCTTCTTACAAAAGATGCGTGTATAGAAAAATATAGCCCAGCTTAACCAGAACTTGTGTGCAACTCGATCCTTGCATACCGTCACAACTGGTGGAGAATGCGGACAACCTGTCCGTTAGTACCGATATAATGGACGCCCTTATCCAGCATTTGGTGAAAGGACAGGAGAGGTTGGAATGGGCCGTGGAGCGCCAAATGACCTCGGCCCAGGCCGACAGGGACATTTTCAAGGATACCATGGCAGCCCAATTGGAAGAGCTACAGAAATTAGCAGCAGAACAGACCTCTACCAAGATTCGGGAAGCCCGAAGTAACCCCAAGGGACCCACAGGCATTTCCCTACAGAAGTATATGGCAGGGGAGGATCCAGACGCCTTCCTCCTTAATTTTGAAAGGGCAGCCAGAGCCTGTGGTTAGCCCATCGAGAAGTGGCCCTTCTTCCTGGCACCCTTGTTGACGGGTGAAGCCCAGGCTGCCTACCAGGTAGCAAATTCCACCGGTAACACCCCATATGCGGAGATCAAGACCATCATCCTAGATCATTTGGGGATGGACGCCGAGGCATAAAGGGTGCGGTTCCGGAAGGAAAAAGGGAATCCTGGGGAGAACCCTAAAACCCTGTTCTATTGCCTCAAATCAGCGGCAGACAAGTGGCTGAAACCCTTAGAGAGCACCAAAGAAGAGATAATGGACCGCATTTACCTGGCGCAATACCTGGAAGCACTTCCATATAACACACCCAAAGGTGGTTGCGTCAACACACACACCTCACTACGGAACAAGCGGTCGAGATGGCCACCACTTTCTTCCGTGCCCAACCCCGTGCTTCCATATGGGAACCCGAAAAACCAAGTCGTTTCATACAGGGGAAATGTGAAAAACAGAACAACCGACCTCCACCAGACCTACTAAAGCCCCGACCCCAGAGGCCTGAACTCCCTCCATACAAAGGCCCCCAGAGCTTTGACTGTGGCAACTGGGGACACATAGCCCGATTATGTCCCCGGAAGAAGTCCACTGAGGAACCCATGGAGGTTGGATACATCCCGAGGTCCATTCTGTATACAGCGGAACTGGGGAGTGCTTTCTATGTAAGTGTAGAGGTGAACGGGCGATCGGTTAGGGCCCTATTGGACTCAGGGTGTAGGCAGTCCGTCATACAGGGGGATCTAGTAAGACCCACACAGATCATACCTGAGGCCTTGGTGCACATCAGATGTGTACATGGGGACATAAAACCTTATCCCGTAGCCACTATAATCCTTTCCCCGATAGATGGGTCCCCCTATACTGTCAGGGTGGGTGTTTTGGCGGAACTACCTGAAGAACTAATAATAGGGACTGGCAATCCGGGTTTTCTCTGAATGTTCCTCTCCACAGTCCACAACCAGAAGGAGAAGGAAGGGAGGGTTGTCCCCGGAGTAAAACCCCTACCAGCCCTTATTACCCCAGAGCCCTGGCTCCTTGATAGGAATTTCAAGTTTGCACAGGTAAATGACCTGACCCTCCAAAATACCTGGCAGAGCGCACAAAACAACAACGCTATCCCTCCCACGTCTTATCCCCATTTTTCCATCAAAAACGGGTTGTTATATTGAAATGGTCCATGGGGGGGAAGCACCACAGTTACTCGTTCCGCTAGCCTTCACAGATTCTTTTCTTTTCCCATGCTCATCTCATAGCCGGTCATATCGGTACTGAGAAAACCACCCAAAACGTGTTGAGACATTTTTACTGGCCAGGGTATGGCCAGGGTATATGGTGATATAAAAAGACATTGTCAAGGATGTGAGACATGTCAGAAAAGAAGTCCATATCGTCCTCCCCGGTGCCTCTACAAACTTTACCGGTGATAGGCACGCCATTTGAGAGGGTGGGTATGGACCTTATTGGACCCCTACCAAAAACCCGGAAGGGACACCAATATTCCCTGGTAATCGTTGATTACTCGACCCGCTACCCCGAGGCTTTTCCGTTAAAGGCCCCCACCACCCACAACATCTCAGATAGACTCATTGAGCTCTTTTCCAGAGTAGGCTTCCCACAGGAGATTTTAACCGATCAGGGCACCCCTTTCGTCTCCTGGCTTATGAAAGAGGTGTGTAAGACCCTAAATCTCAACCACATTAAAACATCGGTATACCACCCACAAACCGATGAGCTGGTGGAGAGATATACCCTGAAGTTAATCCTCAAGAAGATGCTAAGCAGTGAAGGTAAAGAGTGGGACCAGCTTCTCCCCCTGGCCCTATATGTGATCCGGAGTCAGGTCCAGAGCAGCCTCGGGTGTTCCTCATTCGAGATGTTGTATGGGAGACAGCTGAGGTCCCTCCTGGAAATGACGAAGGAGGCCTGGGAAAGAGAAGAAGCGGACGAGGCCCGGGGATTTCTCGAATACACCCAGAATCTCAAGTCCCGAATAGGGAAATTACGGGATCTTGCTTATTCACACCTGGAGAAAAAACAAGAAAGATAAAAACATTTCTACAACAGAGGAAAGAAATGGAGGCCGTTAGCCATTTACGATTGGGTGTTGGTGCTACTGCCAACCTCCACAAGTAAATTCAAGTTGGAATGGCTGGGTCCCTACAAAATAGTGGGAACCATTGAGAAAACCAGCTACAAGGTTCAGATACGACCCTGCGGCATACAGACATATCACATAAACTTACTAAAAAAGTGGTTAGGGCCTTTGCCCAACTCAGCCCATCTAGCCCTGCCGACACCTAAAACGCCCTCTTGTACTCTGGACCAACTAGTAATCAATGACGCTTTGTCAGAACAAGAGAGACATTCACTGGCTGCTGTCTTGGGACCCTTCTTCTCTATATTTTTAGACGACCCCGGAAAAACGACCTTAATAGAACATGCTATTGAGACCATTCCGGGTAAGGTCATAAAACAGCGACCCTACCGAATACCGGCAGCCCGGAGACTGGCTGTTCGAAATGAGGTCAAAAGCATGCTGGAAATGGGGGTCATCCGTCCTTCCCGGAGCGAGTGGTCGTCCCCTATCGTAATGGTCCCCGAACCAGACGGATCTACCAGGTTCTGCATGGACTTTAGGGCTCTCAACTCCATCTCCAAATTTGATTCCTACCCTATACCTAGGATAGACGAGTTGATTGAAAAACTGGGAGATGCACGCTATATAACCACTTTGGACCTTACGAAGGGATACTGGCAGGTCCCACTAAAAGAGACAGACAGAGAGAAAACCGCCTTTGTTACACCCGATGGGTTATATGAATTAACCGTCCTCCCGTTCGGTCTTCACGGAGCCCCAGCCACTTTCCAGCGCTTGATGAACACGGTGCTCCGTGAACACCAGGCCTTCTCGTCGGCCTATTTGGATGATATTGTGGTGTTTAGTCCCACATGGGAGGACCACCTAAAACATTTGCAGCAAATCTTACAGGCCTTACTACAAGCCAGGCTCCACGTAAATTCAAAAAAATTCAGGGTGGGATTTCAGAAGGTCCGCTACCTAGGGTATGTACTGGGTCATGGGGTGATAGCCCCACAGGAAGAGAAAGTAAAAGCTATCGTAGAGACCCTGTTTCCCTCAACCAAAAGAGAGATGAGGGTCTTTTTGGTGTTACTGGGGTATTACAGACGATTTATACCCCAGTATTCAGAGATAGCGGCTCCCTTTACAGAAATCCTTCGTAAAGACGTAAAGTTACAGGCATTACTGAATCCCACAGACAGTATGTTAGACGCCTTCTGTCAGCTAAAAAGGGCCATCTACACCAGCCCTGTGCTATCCTCTCCAGACTTTGCCAAACCCTTCATCCTTCACACTGACGCCTCCGACTATGGACTAGGAGCAGTACTGTCACAACTCTCCCCAGACGTTATCGACCACCCCATCCTCTTCATCTGTAGGAAGTTGTTTCCCCGTGAAAAGAAATATCCTACAATAGAAAAGGAATGCCTTGCAGTTAAATGGGCTATTGACAAACTGAGATATTATCTAGAGGGCAACCCCTTCACCCTGTATACTGACCACAAACCCCTCAAATGCATGAGCAAAAACATGGGCCACTATCCAAGGGTCCTGCGATGGTTCCTGTCCCTCCAACCCTTTTCTTTTGTGGTGAAACATCGTAGGGGTACCGACAACGGGAGCGCTGACTTTCTATCCAGGGTATTCCCTCTCCCCGATCGGGAGAATCCTAGGGGGGGGGGGGTGTATGTCACGATTCCAACACCACCCGGGAGGGAACTGATCATACGGAAGACTGGTGGACTGTACCTCTTGAAACCGGTCCTCTCCTTATCTTTCCAGCCGGATGACTGGACCGTAGCACAAAACATCACACATGCTGCGGACGCCCCTTTTTCAAGACCTGGCCCCTTTAACTGGAATACGTCCCCAGAAGACGCCGCCCATGAGCCTGACGTCATCCTCCCCGGTCCAATAGCGGAAGGCCGACGTCGGGACGAAGAGAGCCCAAAATCCGGAAGACGCGGAAGAGAAGTGTTCGTGGAGGCCTCGAGACAACGAACGGAGACGCCAGAAGAGAAATGACTGCTCCTGACAACGACTCCTGCGGAACCAGGAATACCGGGAGAGCCAGGAGGCCAAGGATACCGTACTGCGCCCAGCCACGCTCCTGGAGGAGCGTGGCTCACACAGGTACGGGAACGCTTTTCGGGGTGGGTCGGGAGGAAGGAGAAAGCCGGCGAGTAGGGCGCATCTCTCTTACCTGCCTTTACCCGGTTCCCGAGCACTATCTCACATCCGTAGACGTACATCACTACACTGGTGGTCCCTCACTCCCTTCCCCACAGCTAACCGCATATAGAGATACTCACGATATTGTACCTTCTCTTCTTTTGTCCGAGTGACCTGAAACCACAGGAGGACTGAACCCGGAAGAAGAAGGAAAGAAGTGCCCCTAACCCAAGACCAAGAACGGATAAGAAGCATTATCCGTATCCCTGAACGCTGGCTTCTTACAAAAGACGCGTGTATAGAAAAATAAAGCCCAGCTTAACCAGATCTTGTGTGCGACTCGATCCTTGCATACCGTCACAGTACCTTAGTACCATATACTAGGGACTTACAAGGGTACACCAGTATCCAATTGTGGATTTACAGAAGTACTTACCATGGTCAATTTAGGGAGAAATCACAGTGACTGGGGTCCTGCTTAGCAGGATCCCAGTCAGGCTAGTCAAAAACATATTGACACCAAGCAAAAAGTGAGGGTAACCATGAAAGCATATCCTACTTTCCGGGGACCGTAACTTGGTCCTCACATTTATGATGTGCTCTTTGAACCGCTTCACAGCTGTTCCTGACGGCTTATTACCCTCAGGACAGTGTTCCTATTCGCCATAATGTGGGAGTGAGCTTCAACCTCTTTGTCAACCCGCCTTACACCTCCACCATTTCAGACAACCTGTTTTTACGAACACGAACATCTTTCTTGCCTAAAGTTGTGATGCTGTTCTACCTCGGTCAAAACATCATCTTGCCAGCGTTCCATGCCCCACCTCAGCCCTCCAAGGAGGAGGAGAGACTCAACCGTTTGGACCCCAAGCTTTAATATTGAACGTACGAAAGAACATCGTGTGGATGATCAGCTCTTCAAAGGAGCGTAAAAATGCAAAGCTGTGCAGAATTATGTCCCACTGGATCGTGTGTTGCATTAAGATTTGCTATGTATTGGCTAAAAAGCAGCATCTGACAGGATTGCATGCTAATTCTACCAAGACAAAAGCTGCTACTACTACTGCGTTGGCACACGGAATCCCAGCCTTGGACTTTTGCAAGGCCGCTACATGGGTAACCTTCTATATGTTCACAAAGGACTAATATCTGGTAAATCTGAAAGAGACACGTTAGTGATAGATTCCTTACCTTAGAATTACCCCCAGGCGTCAGACTGGATCCGGAAAGTTTTCGTCAGCAGTACCCCTGCGCGTCGGAAGGTGGCGTCATGATCGCGGGGATGACGTCGCGGCAGCTACTTAGACGCCGCTCTCGTGCGCTGACGTCAGTTCTTTCTTTTTCCGGTCCAGCAAGCGCAGATCCAGAGAGAGCGGTACCCCCAGTCAATTTTTGACTGAGTTTTTTGGGACTTTTGCCTCTGTTCTTTTGAGTCTTTGACTCCTGGTGTATAGGGATGCCCGGTTTCAAGTCTTGCAAGGCCTGTCCCCGCATGATGTCGGTGACGGACCCGCACCATGAGTCTCTCTACTGCCTGGGGCGCGACCACGACCCTGCGTCGTGCCGCGACTGCCGGGCCATGGCTCTGAAAACTTTGCGGAGCGGTCCCGAAAGTTGCTTGAGGCCCGGGAGTCGGCTCCGCGCCGTTCAAGGTCCCGGTCCGGTGGGAGGCCGCCACCATCGTTCGACGAAGTCTTCGCACTCGGGGTCAGGTAAGGCGAAGCACAAGAAGTCGAAGAAGCGACGTCGCTCTTCGCCTTCCCCTAGCCTGTCGCGCGACACGGCTGAGGGTGTGGGTGGTGCCACCCCCGCGGCTCCGGCGGAGCCTACGGAGTCGCTGTCGGCCTACCCGCCCTTCCCGGGTCCGTCGGCGACTCCGGCCCAGCTGCAGGAATTTCTGTAAGCCATGGCCCGCTTCTTTGGCCCGTCGGGCCCCGCCGGCGCGCCTTCGAGCCCGCGGGTCCGACTGGGGGTCCTCGCCCTTCTTCGTCGCCGGCCCCGACGTTGTCGACGGCTCCGGCCTCGGCGCCGCGAGACCCCCATGGATCCATGCATGGATCCCAGCCGATGTCGGGTGGCCTCGTACGACCTCCACCGACATCGACGTCTACGGCACCGCTGCCGGCGTCGGCCGGCTCCCCGACCGATGCCGTCCCCGGCTTCCACCCCGACATGGAGACGGTGCCGGACCGGTGTCGATCGACGCCGATCCCGACGCCGTTGGGGAATTTCTATCCCTTTCTCCATCCTCCTCCTTCTTTTCCGCCTGCCACACAGGTTACGGAGGACTGGGAGGGGTCTGAGGACCCTCTCGCAGCCCAATGCGAGTTAGACCCGGACTGGGAGGAGGATTTGGAGGATGCAGGTGGACTGGATTTTTCTCCAGAACCTGGCACAATGTCTCCTTCTACCGTGGCTACGGAGGAGGGTGGTACTTATTCAGTGGTGTTGCATAGGGCAGCTGAGGCTCTCCACCTCGAGCTCCCTACAGTGGCCTTCAGGACTAACCTCCTGACAGAAGTGCTTCGGCCGGCGGCTTCCGCTGCGGAGCCGCTGCTGCCCTTCAATGACGCACTTTCGGACGTTCTTTTGGGCACCTGGTCCAGGCCCAACACAGGGGCTCCTGTGGATAGGAACGTGGCCCAACGCCATCGCCCGGCCCCGGGCGACCCCATTTTCCTCTCCCAACACCCTACCCCTGAGAGCTTGGTTGTCCAAGCCTCTGCATCCCCGAGCGCATTCCCTTCCGCACCTCCGGACAGGGAATCCAAGAAACTGGAGCAGTTTGGGAAGAAGATTTTCTCTTCCGCCAGTTCAGGGTTGCGGTCTGTGAACACTGCATGCCTCTTGGGCCGTTATTCCCACTCTGTGTGGGATACGGTGGCGCAGGTGCTGCCTCAGTGTCCAGAGGAGGCCCGGACGGTGCTTTCCCAAGCTATTGCTGAGGGGAGAGATGCAGCCAAGTTCACGATTCGTTGTGGCCTTGACACCGCCGACTCGCTGGGCAGAGCAATTTCCACGACAGTGGCGCTACGCCGTCACGCCTGGCTGAGGACAACTGGCTTTTCTGGAGATGTCCAGAATACTCTGATGGACATGCCCTTTGATGGCACTCGCCTTTTTGGCGACAAGGCAGACAGTGCGTTGGAGCGTTTTAAGGACTCGCGGGCTACGGCCAAGTCCTTGGGCCTTTCGGCCACGCGCACTCCTTCGGCTTCTGCTTTTCACTCCTTTCGTGGCCACGGAAGGGGCGCCCAAACACGTTCGTTTCAGAGCCACAGGCCTGTGCAGCAACAGTCTCAGCGCAGCCGCGGACGTGGGACCTGCCGAGGTGGGTCACGGGGCCAGCGGGCGGGTCAGTCCACCACCTCCCCTGCCACCACTGCCTCCAAACCTTCCTAGTCCTGTGTTTCAGGCCCACCAAACGCCAGTGGGCGGCAGGATTCGCCATCACCTCCCCCACTGGCGCACCATCACTTCGGACAGGTGGGTTTTACAGATAGTCCGAAGGGGCTACTCCCTCCCCTTCGAGACTACCCCTCCAGCCATGCCACCTCAGTACCACCTCATGTCGGGGGATCACTTGGCACTTCTCCAGCAGGAAGTTGTGGCCCTCTTGGCCAAGGGGGCCATCGAGCGCGTTCCGACCCCAGAAGTAGGTCGTGGTTGTTACTCCCACTACTTCTTAGTTCCAAAGAAGGACAAGGGCCTGCGTCCTATCTTAGACCTTCGGAACATCAATCGCTTCCTCCGGAAGGAGAAGTTCAAGATGCTCACACTTGCTCACGTCTTGTCTGCCCTAGACCCGCAAGACTGGATGGTAGTGTTGGACTTGCAGGACGCTTATTTTCATATCCCCGTCCTGCCGGCCCACCGGCGTTACCTGCGGTTCACGGTGGGCCACGAGCACTTTCAGTTCACCGTGCTCCCTTTTGGCCTTACCAACGCCCCTCGGGTGTTCACGAAAGTGATGGCGGTGGTCGCAGCTCATCTGCGCAGGTCGGGGGTTTCAGTCTTCCCCTATCTCGACGACTGGTTGTTGAAGGCGGGCTCGCCCCAGGCAGTCGTCTCCCACCTCCAGACTACGGCCGACCTCCTGCATTTGCTGGGGTTCTCCATCAACATGCCGAAGTCGCACCTGATTCCCTCTCAGAAGCTCCTCTTTATTGGAGCAGTTCTGGACACGGCGCAGTTTCGGGTTTATCCTCCCGAACAGCGAGTCCGGGACATTCAGGCTATGATTCCGATCTTTCAGCCCTTGTCCTGGGTTTCGGTCAGGATGACCTTGAGGCTGCTGGGCCTCATGGCCTCCTGCATCCTGCTGACCAATCATGCCAGATGGCATATGCGGGCTCTGCAGTGGGACCTGAAGTTCCAGTGGGCGCAGCATCAAGGGGACCTGTCCGAGTACGTCCAGATCTCGGAGGGCACTGCACAACAGTTGCAGTGGTGGCTCACGAACCAGCGTTGGGTCAGCGGCAGATCACTCTCCCTTCCTCACCGGAGCACACAGTGGTGACGGATGCGTCCCTCCTGGGATGGGGCGGCCACATGGGAGAGTCGGAGATCAGAGGCCTCTGGTCTCCGGCGGAGTCCAGGCTCCATATCAACCTTCTGGAGCTCCGGGCGATCCTACTTGCACTGAAGGCATTCCTTCCCTCTGTCAAGGGGAGAGTAGTGCAGGTGTTCACCGACAACACCACCGCCATGTGGTACTGCAACAAGCAAGGCGGGGTGGGGTCGTGGACCCTATGTCAGGAGGCTCTTCGTCTCTGGACATGGCTGGAACGTCAAGGCATTTCCTTGGTGGTTCAACACTTGGCAGGTTCTTTGAACGCCAGGGCGGACGAACTCAGCCGCAGGTGCATGATGGATCACAAATGGCGTCTTCACTCGGAGGTGGCGCAAGGTATCTTTTCAACAATGGGGAGAACCTTGGTTAGATCTATTCGCCACCGAAGAGAACGTGCGATGTCAGCAGTTCTGCGTGTTGGAATTTCCAAGGCGGCACTCGCTCGGCGACGCTTTTCGTCACGAGTGGAGTTGGGGTCTATTGTACGCCTTTCCGCCTATACCACTTCTACCCAGAGTGCTGAAGAAGATCAGGCGCGACCGGGCACAAGTCATTCTTGTGGCCCCGGACTGTGCTCGAAGAGTTTGGTATCCCGAGCTACTCAGTATGAGTGTGGATCCCCCGATCCAACTGCCTCTTCGGGAGGATCTTCTTTCGAAGCAGCAGGGGACGGTCCTCCACCCGAACCTGTCCAGCCTCCAACTCCTTGCATGGAGATTGAGCGGCGACAGTTGATTCCATTTGACTTGCCTCCTGAAGTCTGTGATATCATTCAGGCAGCCAGACGTCCCTCCACTAAATCGGTATACGCCTGAAGGTGTAATACATTTGTGGCATGGTACACAGCAAAAGCTGTGGATCCCCTTTCTGCCCCTCTTTCAGAAGTCCTTTTGTTCCTTCTTTCTTTGGCCCGGCAAAGCTCTGCTCTGATCACTATTAAGGGCTACCTTTCAGCAATTTCGGCCTTTCTCAGGCTCCCTGATCAGCCCTCTCTTTTCAAGTCCCCTGTCGTAAGTAGATTTCTCAAAGGCATTACTCACCTTTTCCCTCCTATTCCGTTTGTGATGCCGCAGTGGGACTTGAATCTGGTTCTTACTTATTTGATGTGCGCTCCTTTTGAGCCGCTTCACAACTGTCCTCTTCGTTTACTGACTTTAAAGACTGCTTTCCTGGTTGCCATCACCTCCGCTAGGCGCGTGAGTGAGCTCCAGGCTCTTTCCTGTAAACCTCCTTTTCTGTCTGTTCATCCGGACAAGGTTGTGCTCCGCACTCGTCCTTCCTTCTTGCCAAAGGTTGTTACTGCCTTCCACATCGGGCAAACTATCACCTTGCCCACTTTCTTTCCGCCTCCGCACCCTTCCAGAGAGGAAGAGAGGCTCCACCGTCTGGACCCAAAACGTGCGCTCTCATTTTACCTGAATCGCACACAACAGTTCCGGGTGGATGACCAGCGCTTTGTTGGCTACGTAGGCGCCAAGAAAGGCCGGGCTGTACACAAGAGGACTATCTCCCGCTGGGTCGTCTTGTGTATAAAAGCCTGTTATTCTCTGGCTAAAAAGGAACCTCCGGTGGGGCTGCGCGCCCATTCTACCAGGGCTACAGCAGCTACTACTGCATTGGGACGTGGTGTCCCCCTGCAAGACATCTGTCAGGCAGCCACGTGGGCCTCGCTGCACACGTTTACTAAGCATTATTGTCTTGACAGCCAAGTCCGGAGAGATGGCTTCTTTGGCCGATCTGTTCTCCGTGACTTTCTGGTGTGATCTTGGTTCGCAGACCCACCACCGGGGTTGGTATTGCTGGGGTATCTATTCTAACGTAAGGAATCTATCACTAACGTGTCTCTTTCAGATGCACAAGTTACTTACCTTCGGTAATGATATATCTGTAAGAGACATTAGTTAGTGATAGATTCCTTACCGCCCCACCCATCCTCCCCGTTCTGCGAACTGATTTCTAGAGTTAAGGCCATCCCTTTCAGGGCCCTAGTTTCAATGCACCAGTGGTCAGTATCTTGCATGGCTCTGCGTTCCTGGCGCGGAAAGTCGTGTACAGAACTGACATCAGCGCACGAGGGCGGCGTCTAAGTAGCTGCTGCGACGTCATCCCGGCGATCATGACGCCTACGACGGACACGGAGCCGCACAACGCCACCTTCCGACGCGCAGGGGTACTGCTGACGAAAACTTTCCGGATCCAGTCTGACGCCTGGGGGTAATTCTAAGGTAAGGAATCTATCACTAACTAATGTCACTTACAGATATATCGTTACCGAAGGTAAGTAACTTGTGCACCGGGTTCGCCGAGATGGGCATTTCGCCTTCTAAGTCCTGGAGGACTTTCTGGTTTGAGTCCATTCACAGACCCACCTCCAACTAGGTACTGCTTTGATATTTATTCAAAAGGTGGGTAATCTGCAGCTAGAAGTCACTATCAGAAGAACGAGTTAATTACCTACGGTAACGCTCTTTCTTGTAGAAACTCTTATCTAGCTGCAGATTCCTCACGGACCATCCCATCCTTCCCGTTCTGTGACTGGACTCCATCCCTTAATAAGTTACCAAGTCTAGGAACCAATTTGCTATTGAGGTCCTGTGTCTGGGGGCATTGAATGTCTCTAAAGCAACTGATGTTAACACGCAGAAGTGGTGTCTATATAGGCTCTGCACGTCATTTCTAGAGTGGAGCAGTGTCAGTGTGGAGCCGCACACGCCACGTACCGGAGCGCAGAGGTACTGCTGAAAAGTTTCCGGATCTATATCCTGGGGAAGATTCAAAAGGTGAGGAATCTACAGCTAGATAGAGTCTCTACAACAAAGAGCGTTAACAAAGGTAGGTAACTTGTACACCATGATATCGCAGAACAGCAATTACCAGAGCCATGCACTTTGTAAAATTGTAGGGAGCAGATCTGAGGTCAAATAGAACTCAAAAATGGAGATGGCACCCAACTACTTGAAATCGAAGGTATGTTCAACGTCAGGGGTGTATGGGAATGTGGAACTATGCATCCTGCAAATTGATCAAAGTTGTATTTTCTTGCACCTAGACCATCCCAAATGACTGCTTTTTGAGGTATTTGTTCAAAAGTTGCAGATGTAGTATTGCCATGACTCTCTAGATGTGATGTTTTCTTAAGAAAGCAAAACTTGAATAAAATCCTGCATTTCGCTAGCATTTGAGGATGGGTTTGAGGTCTTCCTGTCATGATCTACAGCTATGCTCACCTGTGTATGCTGGAAAGGCACAGAGAAGTGCCCTTTTAAATATCAGAGGTGCTTGCACCTTCTGTAGTAGGGAAGGCAAGCGATATATTAAGAGTTTTGGTGCCACTTGGTATGAGACTTTGTGACTCCGATGCTTGCGCTATGTCCAACACACAGCTGGAGTTCAAACAAACTATGTCCCAGAGCACCAAGGGGCTTTCGCATGACTTACAGTGGTGCTTGCCATCTTAGATCCAGAGCATGTGTTCATCATTTTTCAGAGTTTCCTTGGTAGGCAATCATAATACTTAGTTGCTGCAGCTGGAACCTTGTTGCCAGGCTATTGGAACTCATCACATTTTCATCAGAAGTTATTCGGAACTTGCTGATTTCAGAGAAGAATTCTGAATAAAAATTGAGATCAAACACTTAGACTTTGATGTGCAATCCAGTACTGCAGCCATCCTTTCTAGGATTAGGAACTCTACTGTATTGAGGATGGGAGCTGAACGGACGTGTGTGCCCTTTTTCTGCATCCCTAAGGCACTAGTATTACAGAAGGGTCCGCTGGCGATTGTGCGGCCTCTTCAGTAATACAGATAGCGCTGGTTCACCTACAGCACCGGCGCTAACTTATGGGTGCATTCCTCATTTGCATGGGGGTATGGCTGCATGCAAAAGAGGGAAACACTTTGCTTCTACACTCACTCTGTAATACACACATGGGCTCAGAGACCAGAAGGCCTTTAGGAGGTGCACTACACAGATGTAGGGGACAGCCACTGCATCCCCTGAGGCTGCTCCTCTGTAGGGGGCAATGGGGGTCCCATGGAGTCCTAAGACACACACCTGGAGTAGGGCATAGCCCTTAAGGGGGCGATCTGCCCTTTTGGAGTGCAGGCAGCGGCCGCCTGCACAGTAAAAGATGAAGTGGCTGCTCCAAGCAGCCACTCTGTCTTTCTCTCAAGCTTCAAGGCAGAGTGAGTTTGCAGCTACTCTGTGAGCAGCACATTGATTGTAATAAGGCGCACTATGCCAGTTTGCGCAACAGCACTCTTGTTTTAAGGTGCCGGTTTCATTCATGCAGTCCATCATGATAGTCTGCATATAAGTTATGCTGTCCAGGCTGGAGGCCATTACCTTATTAACAAAAAATATTACTTGTGTTCAAAATATTTGTGAGAAGCTGGCTTAGTAAATGGTGCACACTTAAGTAAGTGGGAAAAAAAAGCAAACACAAGGAGATGATGGACGGAGTGCTGAAACTTTTCAAACACTCACTCCCAGTCACAAATCTGGGTTGAATCCATCATCGTTCTTTAGGTCACTTCGCCACCTCAGTTCAGACCCAGCTATATGCAAATCAGTCTTGACCCTGTGCCTCATGGGAACAGTCCAGCCCGAACTGCCAAGCCAGGTCTTACCTGAACCGGAAACAAGCATCCTGGGAAAGGTTTCGGGGAAACACCCCATATCAGCCAGGCTAGCTTGAATCCAGTGGCAAAGTGAGCAAGGGACCCACGTCTGGGCATACCCTGCCAACTTAGGGCAAACAAAGCAAACACAAGGAGATGATGGATGGAGTGCTGAAACTTTTCAAACACTCACCCCCAGTCACAGATCTGGGTTGAATCCATCATCGTTCTTTAGGTCACTTCGCCACCTCAGTTCAGACCCAGCTATATGCAAATCAGTCTTGACCCTGTGCCTCATGGGAACAGTCCAGCCCGAACTGCCAAGCCAGGTTTTCCCTGAACCGGAAACAAGCATCCTGGGACCGGTTTCGGGGAAACACCCCTCTTCAGCCAGGCTAGCTTGAATCCAGACAACCCTTGTGGTGATTTTAGTGGTCTTAGACAACCTTAGAAAGCTCTCTAAGTGGTAGCTGTGGAGAGCAGCCTTCATGCTTAGTCCAGAAGGAATGTAAAGCAGATTGTTTTACCAGAATGTAATCTTATTAATATAGATTAAGTGAAAAAGAACCACACAGTGTATTCATAAAAATATGTTATTATAAGACACTCACTAACACATACAAATATCTCCTACCTGGAGATATACGAAATGCACACAATACTTTGCAAGAAAACAGGTAAGTAGCACACAATACACAGTGGTCGCCAGGGGAGACCAAACCATATAGTAAAATAGTGGTATGCGAACCACGACTCAAGTCAAGACTATACCCAGAAGATGTAGAAGTGCTAGGTTCCCAAGGAACCACCCGAGGTAAGTACACAGGAACCCCACGGAGGCCTGTGCAGAGTGTGAACATGACTGCATGCTCAATTCAAGTCAATGGGTAAGTCGTGGTTGCAATTTTAAAAAAGGACCCTTCCCAGTGGACCCTGAAGAAACCCCGTGGAGGACTGAAGGTTGGAGAGCCACCCCACACGTGGATACCTAAGGAATCAGGTTACCTACACCAGGGAAGCCAGGTGCATAGGTGTGAAGTGGCATCGGAAACCGCCGTCGAACCCAATGGAGGACTTCAGGAAGATGCTGCTGCTGGAGAAGGAGAAAGTGTCCAGTGGAACATAAAGGTGGATTCAAGATGAGAAGTACCTGCAAGCAGAGGGGACAGAGTCTATGCCACTCAGGAGTGACCAGAAGGCACGGAAGACGAATGCCCACCGATGTCGAGTGTTGCAGGAGAGCTGACGGTGACCTTGAGACTGCAGCTGTGCGGACTAGACGACGCTATGGAAGACCAGGAGCTGTTCACAAGCTGTCCCACGTCGGATGTCAAGAGTTGAGGGGTCAGTGTCCGTCAGGAGCACCAACAAGCCTTGGCAACTGCAACCAACATGGAAAGTGAAGAAGGTGCAATGTCGGGACCATTAAGGTCCAGGAGACTCACCACAAACAGGGGAGTCAGGGCAGGCCTTGAGCAATCAGGGGAGCCCACAGAAATCAAAGGAGACCCTCAAGAGGACCCACAGGCCGGAGGCACTGGAGTCACCGAGGGACCTTGAGCAGCTCACCAACGATGCAAGCCCACGATGCAAGTGATGTGGTGAGGATGAAGATCTTGGTCACTGGAGATGCTTGAGGTTGGGGCTACTTGGAGCCGAAAGATCTTGGTGGAAGGAAGCCAACAAGCCTTGCAACTGCAAGTCGACGCAGTGCACAAGGGTTCGGTTCCTGCGGCTCCGACGAGGGATACTGGCTTCAAACTTGGTGAGAAGACAGGTCAGGCTTCGAGGGATGTGAAGAACCACAACCTGTGTGGCTGAGCTTTTCGGAGTCCGAGGGAGCTCAGGATCAGCAGACCGGTCAGCTTTGTTGCGGTGCCTGCGAATGCAGGGAAGTGACTCCTTCACTTCGAGGGAGATTTACCTCTGGTGTCTTGGAGTTCCACAGGCCTTGGAAGGTTCCTATATTGATCACGGGCACAGATGAGGCAGCAGACTTGCAAGACGCAAGACCAGGAGCAGCAGGAGTCTTCCCAGTTGCAGTCTCGATGTCCAGCGCAGAGTCCAGCGAAGTCCAGAGTACCCAGACGGTCGAAGATGAAGTGGTCTTGAAATTGTATCTTGTCTCACGACGAATCTAGGGACCCACCCACAGGTATGCACTTAAATACCCTAAGGAAAGGGTTGAGACGAATCAGGGGTCTCTCCGTAAGGAGGGGCTGGACAAGGGGGAGGATACTCCCCTGTCCTTTGTCCAGTTTCGCGCCAGAGCGGGAGCCAATGGCTCCCTGAACTGGTTTGAACTGGATTATGCATGCAGGGCACCAAGTGTGAACTGCACGCAGACTATGTGGTGCTGGCAAGCGCCCCCACCCTACCCCAATACACTAAATCCTGTCTGGGAGGTGCTCACACCTCCTTGTGACAGGATACCTATTGTTCTGCCTTCCCCTGCCCGAGCTTGGCTCAGCAGCAGGAGGGCAGAAACGTGTCTCTGGCCGGCGGCAGCCCTAGCTTGCTGTCCAGGTCTGAAAGATTGGTACCGGGAGCTCCGAGGGCCTCCCAAATGAACTTTACAGTGCATGGAAACATACCTATCACACCGTTTACGGTGTGGGGGTAGGATTCCAACATCTTTGTTACCAAACATGATAGGATTTGTTACAGCCAGTTTCAAGATGGTCATCGCATAATGACGCGGTGCCCCTCTATCTGTCATATGGCTGTCTCACTTACAACCAGGGAAAATGGACTCCGTAGGCTGTAGGGGTATCCTGCTCCTGCAGGGGCACCCTCACACTTAGAACCGAGCACCCTGCCTTCAGGATTGAAAGGCCTGCTTTAGGGGTGACTGATAGGTTTTAGGTGTAGTGACCTTAAATATAGGGAAACCTAAATCTGTCGTAAGTGGTGCTAGCACCAGCTTACACAGGCTGCAATGGCAGGCCTGTAGTTCCATTTTGAATGGGCTCCCGTGGGTTACATAATGCATGCTTCAGCCCATGGGGGACCCCTGGTGTACCTATGCCCGGGGTACCTCAGTACCATATACTAGGGACTTATAAAGGTACACCAGTAGCCAATCTGGAATGTACCTAAGTACTTACCATACCAATTTAGGGAGGAACCACAGAGACTGGGGTCCTGGTTAGCAGGATCCTAGTCAGACTAGTCATAAACAGCATAGCACCAGGCAAAAAGTGGGGGTAACCATAAAAGCAGATCCTACTTTCCTACAATATTGTTCCCCTTACTGCTGTCAGATGTTGCTAGGAGCATGGGCGGAGTACAAGCGATGAGCAAGGCTAGCAACAGTGTCTTTGAAATGTATCACTTTTGGGCAAAAATAGCTTCAAGTTCCATGGTAACCGCTACCACTGCTGATAAATGCAGGAAGTGCTTTGACGCATGGCGACTGATATTTCCGCCTGGCATCATTTTCGAACCTGCGCTCTGCCCACGCACTCCTCTTATATCAGAGGGCACCAGAGCTGCACTCCAGTGACCCTGATGCTTTCTCCATGGGGAGGAGCTACACTTGTGGTTAGTGAAGCCGCTTTGCTATGCAGAGTTGTCGGTGGGTAGCCTTGTAGAGTAATGATTAAGGGGTACAACTAACCGAATTTGGTGATACGCCTTTTCTTCTCTCGCCCACCCACAGTTCCCATATGAAATAACTTGCCCTTGATTTACTTTATAATTTAGGGGTAAGAGAACAGTCTAAAGAAAAGAGACTAAGAGCGTTGTTTAGAGTTTGGTATGCAGATTGTCAAATAACTTTGGAATTATTGAGGATTATAGAACCAATGTGCCATGAATGCTTCTGGATTTTTAAAGGACATATTATGCTATAAACAAAGCTGTTTTCATCAAGATTATGTCAGTGTTTCATATGAGTCAATCTGTTGAACTCTGAGCATTTTTAATACTTGATAAGAAGAAGAAATTCATCCCTGGTAGATTTTCAGAGGTGAAAACGAGGAGAATCAATGTCAGCTCTTCATTTGCAAATGATGTCCTAAGAGAGGCTTCATGAAAAACACACCCGGTAGGAATGCATACTTCACTGCCCTGTGCTAAAAGTTAGTCGAAAGACCGCTGCACAAAAGGTTGAATGCTCATTATACCAAAGGCTCTCATGATACTTCTGCTGTTCTTACGGTGAGTAGTATTTAAGGAAACCAGGAGGGCAGCCTCATGGTCTTTGGCTGATCTTTTTGACACATGGATGTCTGGGGTTGGACTTCGATGATGCTCTTTCCAGGTTTGGCCATCCAGTCATGGAATGTGTTTTGTGCCAATATGGACTGTAGACTAATGCATTGTTTTCTACGGTCTAAACTGGTATCAGGCTCCTGGTGCAGTCATTCAGTAAACAAGACCAGTGCAATGGAAAAGTATTCTTTAGGATGTGTCGTTTTGTGAAATTGCAAACGTGTCTGATGCACTTTACCAGACGAAGATCGGTAATAACTAAAGGAGCATAAGTGAAGGGCACACAGTGTGCCAATCATACGAGGTGTAGCCCCCACAAGTCACCGCAGGCCTTCAAGTACTCCTGCCATTTATACTGAGAAAGGATCCCAGAGACTTCCTCATGCTTTACCAAATGAAAGTCAGGACTGTTGGCTTTGCCAGTGCTTGTTACACTACACAGCCAAGGTTTTCATCCTCAGTGATTTTAATTATTGTTTTGAATTTAGTTGCAGTATTTAATATAGGTTTGTAACTATTTTGTAAATGACCACCTGGAAGCCACTTAACATACTTAGTATAGAAACGTTTTCCGACATTCTAACCCTGCAAGTTTGATTATTTTATCCTAAAAGAGTCACAGATGGGGTCCAAGCTCTTTGAATAAGAATAATGGAGTTGTAGAGTGAGTCATAGAACAAGAGCACATGCTTATTGTAGGAAAGTAAGATCTGCTTTCATGGTCACCCCCACTTTTTGCTGGTGTCATTATGTTTTACTGACTAGTCTGACTGGGATCCTGCTAATCAGGACCCCCGTCTCTGTGCTTCTTCCCTAAATTGGACCATGGTGAGTACTTAGGTACACTCCAGGTTGGCTACTGGTGTACTCTGGTAAGTCCCTAGTTTATGGTACTAAGATATCCAAGGCATAGGTACACCAGGGGTCTCCTAAGGGCAGAAGCATGCATTATGCCACCCATGAGAGACCACTCAAATTGTGACTACAGCCCTGCCATTGCAGCTTGTGTAAGCTGGTGCTAGCACCACTTACGACAGATATAGGTTTCCCTATATTTAAGGTCACTACACTTAAAACCTATCAGTCACCCCTAAAGCCGGCCTTTCAATCTTGATGGCAGGGTGCTCGGTTGTAAGTGTGAAGGTGCCCTGCATGAGCAGGACACCCCTACAACATTCAGAGTCCATTCTCCCGGGTTGTAAGTGCATCAGCCATTAAGATACATAGAGTGGCCATGCGTCATTACACGATGGCTATCTCTAAACTGGCTGTAACGAACCCTGTCGTGTTTGGTATCAAACATGTTGGAATCATATCCCCACACCGAAACATTGTGGGAGGTATGATTCTATGCACTGTAAAGCTCCTCCGGGAGGCCCACAGTGCTCCCGGTACCAGTCTTCTAGACCCAGACAGCAAACTAGGGCTGCTGCCGACCAGAGACACGATTCTGCCCTCCTCCTGCTGAGCCAAGCTCGAGCCGGGGAAGGCAGGAAAATAGGTTTCTTGTCACAGGGATGTGTGACCACCTCCCAGACAGGACTTAGTGCATTGGGGCAGGGTGGAGGCGCTTGTCAGCGCCTCTGAGACTGCTTGACGGGCACCCTGATGCTTTCTCCATGCTTTCTCCATGAGGAGGAGCTACACTTGTGGTTAGTGAAGATGCTTTGCTATGAATACTCCAGTTCAGGGAGCAGGTCGGCTCCCGCTCTGGCGCGAAACTGGGCAAAGGACATGGGAGTAGCCTTCCCTCTATCCAGCCCCTCCTCTTGGAGGGACCCCTGAATCGTCCCAACCCTTTTCTTAGGGTACTTAAGGGCTTACCTGTGGGTGTGTCCCTAGATTCATCAAGATTCAGATCAAATACCACTTCAACTTCAACCGTCCGGGCACTGTGGACCTCGCCGGACTACGCGTTGCGAACCAAGACTGCAACTGGGAAGATTCCTGCTGCTCCTGGTCTCGCCGTCCTGCAAGTCTGCTGCAACGTCTGTGCCTGTGCTCCATACAGGTTCTTCACAAGGCCTGTGGACATCCAAGACACCTGCAGGAATCTCCCTGGGAGTGAAGGAGTCACTCCCCTGCTTTTGCAGGCACCGCAACACAGCTGACCGGTCTGCTGATCCTGAGCTTCAGCGTACTCCGAAAGGCTCAGCAACACAGGTGGTGGTTCTGCAACTCCCTCGAGGCCTGCACTGTCTATTCACGGAGGTTGAGGCCAGTATCCCTCGTCAGAACCGCTGGAACAGCACCCATGTACACTGCGTCAACTTGCCGTTGCCAAGGCTTGTTGACTCTCTCCTCCAGAGATCTTCGGGCTCCAAGAAGCTCCAGCCTCAAGCATCTCCTGCAGCTAAGATCTTCACCTGCATCGCATCCTTTGCACCGTGGGCCTTCATCCTTTGGTGAGCTGCTCGAGGTCCTCTTGCGACTCCTGTGCCTTCGGCCTGTGGGTCCTCTCGAGGGACTTCTTTGGCTCCAGTGGTCTCCCCTACTTGCTCGGGCCTGCTCTGACTTACCTGCTCGTGGTAAGTCACTTGGACCTTGCTGGTCCAGACACTGCACCTTTGTCTTCAACTACGTTGGATGCCGTTGCCAAGGCTTGTTGGTGCCCCTGCCAGACACTGATCCCTTGGCTCTTGACATCCGACGTGCATGGCGCCTGGTCCTCCTGTGTCGCCTGGTCCGTACAGCTGCACCTTCAAGGGCACCGTCAACTCTCCTGCATCCCGAACTCGGTGGGCATTCGTCTTCTGTGCCTCCTGGTCACTCCTGAGTGGCATAGACTCTGTCCCCTCTGCTTGCAGGTACCTCTCATCTTGAATCCACCTTTGGGTTCCACCGGACACTTTCACCTTCTTCGCCAGAGGCATCTTTTCTGAAGTCCTCCATTGTGGACTACGGCGGTTTCCGACATCACTTTGCACCTATGCACCAGGCTTCCCAGGTGTAGGTGTCCTGGTTCCTGGGGTATCCACGGGTGGGGGGACTCTCCAACCTTCCATCTTCCATGGGGTTTCTTCAGGGTCCGTTGCGAAGGGTTCTCCTTCTTTAAAATTACAACCGCGACTTACCTATTGGCTTCTATTGAGCACGCGGTAGTGTTCCCACTCTGCACACGACCTCCGTGTGGTTCCTAGATACTCACCTTGGGTGGTTCTTCTGGGTCCGTTCTTGACTTAAGTCATTCACATTCAACTATTTTAGTATATGGTTTGGTCTCCCCCTGGAGACCACTGTGTATTCTGTGCTACTCACGTATTCTATTGACAAAGTATTGTGTGTATTGTGTTTATATCTCAGGGTAGGAGATAATACATTGTGTTAGTGAGTGTAAATAATAAATACATATTTTTTATAACTACACTGTGAGGTTCTTTTTCACTTAACTGATACCATAAGATTAAGTACTGGTAAAACAAGCTGCTTTACACTCCTTCTGGACTAAGCCTGAAGGCTGCTCTCCACAGCTACCACTTCGAGAGCTTTCTAAGGTTGTCTAAGACCACTAAATCACCATAAGGGTTGTCAGGATAAGTGCAGGGTGCTACACTTACATAAGTGAGCACCATATACTAAGCCATCTTCTCACACTTATGTAAAGCCTCAAAAATGTTTAGTCCTGGAGACTAAACGAGTAGCAGGCTTTGATTAAAAAGTGTTAAATTGACCCATAAACATAGACTAGGTTCCTAGGAAGGACCTACGTCTTCTTTAAGCTCTGATCATGCATAGCATAGAGAAGGCCACTCAAATTGTTCAATATATATCTTGTAATGTAGTGTTGCAATCCTAAAGTGCCATTGACGGACACAGCATCCATGTTCTGTGTCTGCTGTAAAGAAGGGCTGCTGGTAAACTCATGAGATATGCAGTGAAGTGGAATGAGTAGGCTGATAGTGTAGCAATCTATGGGAACCCCCACCGATAAGCTTTGGCTTGTCGTAGAAAAAACATTCTGGTATCTACTGAACCCATTTTGGGATTCAGTAAAGCCTTTCCGAGTTACAAAATGGGATTACCGATTCTGAATCAAAATTTGGATGGGACATAAAAGGGGTGTTCTGGTTTGTGAACTGCAGTGAGACGTATCCATGGTTTGTGACTGCAGTTACTGTTTCAAACCATTGATAAGTTACAGACTCCTCAGAGGAGATGGTAACCCATTCACAAAGCAGAAGCAGTCTCCATTGGACAGCTTCTTCTTGAGGAAACGCGCTAAAAACCTATTCCCAAATGACATTTTTTTATTTTACGGCCGCGCCGGTTTCCCCTAAGGAACACTGTTTCTTTGCATAAAAAAGCAAACACAGGACTGGTGGTCTGCTGTTCTTTGCAGGCCACCAACTATGTGTTTCTCACACACACACATCTCTTCTTGCCCTCTCCGGCTTAAATTCTGAGTGAGCCCCTCATACCAATTTGGGCAGAAATAGGACTTTCCGCTCTATCGGTATTACGAGTAATGTGGTATTCTTGTGTGCATCAGTACTGCAGGTGTTTGTGGTGATCAACTCAAACCCGGAGAATTTGTTCACAGAAAGTGGCCCAGAATTTGGAAATGACAGATCATAATCAGGGCAGAAACACCGACTTCTGGTGTTATTCCACAGGAACTCTACAAGTACATTTGGGAAATGTATTCTCCAGAGTTACCATCATTTATAATAAGTGAATGGTCTGAGTAAACTAATTCTTAAACCAGAGTTACAGTGCTGTGTTTATTTTTTATATTTGTAACACTAGAAAGGTTTGATGATCTTGCAAGTTCACCATCATTAACTCTTCTAACCTCAGGTTGCAGAACAGCATGTAAAGGAATTAGGCCATGAAGTTGCCTCAAAGTTGGTTCTAACATGAGGCTAGAAGACTGCACATGTTGCAGTCCTTCTATCCTGGTCTAACCAAGGTCTGTTTACATCCCTTGAAATTTTCATCCCTGGTCCATTTGTTACTGCTGTCCAGTGGAGAATTGTTGCAAAGCTCTCCAGTGCCTACATTAGTTTTCTTTTCTCTCCTCTTGGGATTTTAGTTATGGTTAGAAAACTCCACTGGTGAATTGTCCACCACCTCACTGTCCCAATGTGGATTCTCTAATGGGTATCTCACTTCTAACGACATTGCAGAACCTTCTCTTACCACCCAACTCTGAACCGGCTTCTTTGCACGGTCCGAGCGGCTGAGCATGGTTTGTTGGTAGTAATTCACATGCTGACCCTCGCTTCATCTGCCCCTTCTACTGTGGGCTCTGGAGCCAGGACACTCCGTGCCTGCTCTCCGGGAGGAAGAGTGAAGCGCCCACAAATGAGGTCTCGCTCATCAGCAGCCAGTGAACTTTTTTCAACTCCCAGAAGCCACTGTTTGGTAATAAGGACCAGATGCCTTGTGAGGGCAAGATTAGTCCTGGTTAAACAAACCCCAGCTTCCCAATTCCAAAGTCAGTTTTTAATCCTAAAAGTACTTTCACAAATTGAACTGGGTGGATTAACAACAGATAGGCCTTCACCAAAGGTGATCTTACAGCTGTAAATCCATTTACTCCTGCTTAATTTTGCTCAACAACAGCACATGATATTATGCAAGTGTCAGTCCTGTGCATGGAGTGCGGTGGGAGGGTCACGGGGAGGTTTGCCTTGATACCTCCCCCAGTCGTACGCAGGGAAAGCGGAGACTGGTACAACTTTCCAGACATACAGCTTCGAAGTTTTGTGAGTTGCAACAAATCTTGAATATGCATCCACACACATGCCTAATTCTACAAGTGCAGAATTAAAATACACTTTGTGTATTAGGCTCAAAGAAGTCACTTGTTGCTTCAGTACACAGTGGCCTTGGCTCGGAATACAGAAACATTGGAAGAATACTTTTGCACCTCTGTTCCTGCTACAAGATATGAAATATGATACAAACTATGGTTACAGTACAGACCAGCAACTTGTCACTTACAAGTCTCTGTCAAGACAACCACATTTTTGTTCCAAACAGAGTTACAGTAGGACATCGGATTAGCACCACAGCAGAGGGGTGCCAGCCCACCCCCTCTCCTCTCCCCCTGGCAGCAAAGAGTCATTTGTATTGACAAACACCACCCTCAATTGCTTGAATTCTATGGGAGACAAAAAAGGAAGCCGTGTAGAAGTGTGAACATATCTTGGATATATACTAATTGAAATGTACCAGTGATTAATTAGAACACTGACTTTTTGGGACGATTGAGATACAGGGGGTCAGTAATGACTGGCACAGACCACCTGCTTCCGAATTCAATTGTTTTTCTGTTCCTCCCCCTTTTAATTTAGAACATTCAACCATCCCTGGCTGGTATTTTCGAATAGCATTCTGGGCCTTCCGCTTCGGGCTTTAACTGTTGTTAAAGCTTCTCTCCCTTGTTATAGTACCTCACCTAAACCTGGGTCGTATCATTAGCTAGAGGGCTTTTAATGCCCGGTATAGCCCTCAGCAGGGCCTAACACTGCATTATGGGATCAGATGGTCTGGCAGCATGTGTTTCCACGTAATAGGATGCTGTCAAGAGGGTTGAAGGAGATATAGCTGGGACGTTTTTAAACTTTGCAATCTTGTAACAATATTTTTATAGAACTACGTGCAGCAGTAAATCTCTGCTTTAAGAGATAGTGCTTTTGTTTTTGAAATGAGGAGTCGGTGCGACTGGAAGAGGAAGTGAAGAAAATCTATTTTTGTCTTGTGCCTAAGCCAAATATTAAAAGCTAAATAAAGACAAAAGAAAAGAAGTTGACTCAGTTTCTGCGTGCACGATATATGCAAAATGTGATTATAGTGATCTAGGAAGTGTCTCAAAGAAACAGCATAATTACAAAGGAAGAAAGACTTCAAGACAGGGCTTCAAATCTGTTCCAGGCTTCACTTGTATTGGTCAACCAAATAATAGGAGAAACATATAACACTCAAAACGCAATATGGAAGAAATAAGTTGTAATTATTAGAAGTTCAGCCATAAAAACCAAAGTAAACGCAAGGTACAAACACCAATAGAACAATGGGTTAGGGAACGATTTGTCGCTCCCATACCGGAAGCACTGCTGAAAGGCTTTGTTGCGCCAAAAACTTCAAAAAATCATCCAGTTTTGTAATTTTAAACCATTTATTTCAATTCTCAATTTCTTGTTCCTTTTCGTCCGTCACATGAAAAACCATTATGTATTCAATTCTGATGCGGTAAATATGCCCATCCGTGCCTTATTTTTACGGCAGGAAACATAAATAGTTCATCCTCAGTAGTATCTCAGTTGAGCTTTTTTTTTTTAAAAGTACACAATGAATAATGTTAGCGTATTGATATGACAAGCGTTTTAAAATATGAAGTCTAAAATGTTGTTGTCTGACTTTGTAGTGAACCCCTGACGAAGGTTGATGAAAGCAACCAAAACGCATTGGGAATGAGAAACTACTGAGGATGAACTATGTATGTTTCCTGCCGTAAAATAAGGCACGGATGGGCATATTTACCGCATCAGAATTGAATACATAATGGTTTTTCATGTGACGGACGAAAAGGAACAAGAAATTGAGAATTGAAATAAATGGTTTAAAATTACAAAACTGGATGATTTTTTGAAGTTTTTGGCGCAACAAAGCCTTTCAGCAGGTATGGGAGCGACAAATCGTTCCCTAACCCATTGTTCTATATTTTCCTACGCAGTTGGAGGGCGGACTGCGTTCCCGGAATGCACGCATTCTATTGTTAATAATGATGACATTGAATACATGGATAAAAAGGAGTGCACTCTACTCTATAATTGTGACAAACACCAATAGCCCACACACCCCATATACGTCGCAGCAACAGTGGAGGATGCTCCATCACCCACCTGGACGCAAAATCTTGGAACAACCTCCCACTTCACCTATGGACCTCATCCTCCCTGTTGAATTCAGAAGAGGACTCGAGACCTGGTTATTCGATTGAGCCCCGGCAGCAGCAGCTATCAGCTCCTGGACCCCCCCCCCCGAGGGTGATTAGCCGCGCTATACAAATGCATCTGGTGTGGATTGAATTGGAATACGATCCAATATAAAATATTTTTGATATTCAATACCAAGGGCTTCCTACGGCTGCATAGTCTCCCGCTAGATCGACCAACGGCGAATCGATCTGCAGTTAGCAGTAATTCCACAGCACTTTGCAGAGGAGACTTATCTTTCACCTTGGTTCGATGTAGGTTTTAACCATCTATTTGTTATCTGAATGTAGTGCTAGGGATAAAGCAGAAAGTGCATCTGAAATAGTTGGGGTGCGTTGCAACTCTGGTTAGAATTTTTTCATCTCCTTTGCATAACCAGAACTTGGAACGGGGTCAATCTGAATTTTTAAAAATGAAGCACAAAATTTGTACGGTTGAGCTAGTTTCAAATAAGGTTTAAACTGATTAAACACTGGAAGTTAAGATACTCTCTTATAAATACCCCGCTGCAGGCCTTAACACAGTGTAATAACAATCCACCCTTAAAGGCCTGTTGGCTTTACCATGTGTTTTTCACTATAAATAAGTCAGGCCTACTCTCTTTGTCATAGCTTTCATAATAAAGAGATGACACTGATGGCATGTGACATTACTTTTCCTAGTGAGCCAATCAGGCCAAAAGCCTTTATCACTGCCTTGTCGCTATAACTGAGTCTGGTCTGGTGTACTGAGCATAAGCGTTCTCACAAGGCAGCCATCACACAAACAATAATAAAACTACAAATATGTGCAAAATAATATACATCTCCTTGAAAGAGTCTAGCAATGATCATCACATTGCAAATCTTCTGTCCCGAGGGTTTGTCGTATGGGGTAGCCAACAACAAAACTCTTGCCTACTGCTGTAATCCGAGAGCTTCTTTGTAACAAAATACCCGTGTACAGCCTTTAACACACTGTAATAACAACCAACCCTTTAAATGCCTCTTGGCTCTAACGTATGCTTTACAAAATAAATATGCCAGGTATGCTGCCTTTGTCGAAACTTTTCATATTGAACAGATCAGACACATGGCATCGGACATTACTTTTCCCAATGAACCAATAAGGCCTGTAGCATTTACCTTTGGCTCGTCACCGTAAGCAACTCAGGCCTATTGTATTGATCGTAAGTTTTCCCTTTCGGCAGCCATCAAGCATTTAGTCATAAATTACAAGTTCGCCCGGTGGAACCTACTGGCTTAGACCTATGCTTTTCAAACTAAGTAAGTTAGGCCTACTGCCTTTGTTGTAACTTTTCCTAATAAACATACCTATGACGTCTAGGATTTGGCATCATTCTCAAATCACCATAACCAACTCAGGCCTGCTGCATTGAGCATCAACCTCCTCACAAGACAAAGTGTAACACAAGCACTTTTTTTCAGAGGAAGCACACATCTCTTGTCCAATCAAACGCTGTATTCAAGGACATGAATATGTGGGTGGAGCTACAGCCCCTTTCTCAGTAGTACTTCTTAAAGATCTTTTTTGTTGATCATATAAGGTCTCTCCACAGCTGCATTATCAAGCCAGATGTAAAATCCACACCAATGGCCCGCTCATAGATCACAACAGATCGACACACCCTTCACACCCTCTGGCAAAACCCAGAACAGACCCTTACATGGTTCCCCACGCGGCCTCACCTAGGTTCCACATCAGACATCATGTAACCCAGAACAGACCCTCACGCAGGACCCACATACCGCTGCCCTTGCTCATTCTGTGTCTATACAACACACACATCTGGAAAGCTCATGTTTGGCCAATACAGCATAAATGCAGATGTGCAGAGTATATATAATATGCTATTTATTACCATCGGTCAATATGGGGAAGGGCCATGTCTCACAGAGGTGGGGACTGAGAGAGTCATGACGCCACTGCTCCCTCAAAAAAGGTAACAAACAGCATTTTACTCTCTGTGTATATGCATATTAATTCATTTACCATGCAGCTTCTTAAAGTGAAGTAAGAAAAATTGGTATATAACTAGTGTAAGAGTGCAAGGTTTCAAAGACGTGCAGTAAGAACCATCTACTTTGAAAGGCCGTGTGACTCTGGGTCTTCTTGCTTTCCTCTCAGTTACGTTATAACCTGGTATTTGACCTGTGCTTACAAATGACTCTCTTTGCTGGTTCACCTGCTCTAAATAACAGGATTTACTGTGCCCCATTTATTTTCGCTATCTTGCCATAGGCAATGGCTCTGGTTCCAGAGAATGACGGGCAAGGTCAAAGGTTGGGCTGATTGGCCTCTGTGATGGTGTGAAATTGGATGTCAGCAGTGATGTATTTTGATATATATTTTATTCATTAATTATATTCAGCAATCGCCTCTCTGGATGGTCCCGACACTGACTATACACACGGCAGGCACTAGGACCCGGCAGGCGCCTTGCTCAAGGAGGGTGATAAGGTGGCTGGTGGTAAAAGTAGCTGCCTGAGTAGTGCTCTGAGGAAGCGATGACTCGCTGTGCCGGTGTCGCACTCTGGACACGAAGGACGAACTGCACCACAAACGGCGTGAAGAACCACCGCGCCCCCCATTCGGGCACCGCGCCAGCTTCACAGAGGCACCCCAGAGCCTGGAGGGGACTTGGTGTAGGTAAGGGTCAGCAACGGGGCCCTGCCACCTGGGGGAGTAGGAAACACTTGTGGGAGGGGGGCTCAGCTGTGCACGCAGCGGAAGGGGGCCACTGTGCAGTGGCGGCTGGTGACATTTGAAAGTGGTGGGGGGGGGCGTAAAGTTATCGTCGTACTGCACTGAGGCGAGCAAACCTACGGGTGGTTTTTTGAAAAAAGAGTGGATAAATGGAGCATTTTCAAGCAAATTTGAGGAAGCAGGAAGGTTGATAAAGCACTTGCGAAAGTGTTTTGACAGGATCTGTAACAACATCCTTATATCCATCAACTTCACCCCAACACAAGTACAAACACACACTCAAACACTATCAAGTACACACATAAAGCACGAGTCACAAACATCTGTTTAGGCTTAAAGACCTGTACACAAAAAAGTACACAGAGACCGCTGCAGCTGCAAGCAGACGTTGAAATACTCGATTTACTCACAAAGTGACAAACACAAAACCCGCAGCCAGACATACTGGGCCCGGTGCCACCTCACAAGCACCACTGGTCACACCTTCCCCTTTCTGGGAGCTTCCAGGAGACGCGCTGGGCTGGATGAGGAAATACTGAGTGCTTGTCCCAGCAAGTTGAGTTTCTTTCTGTGCTCAAAAATTACCACCTTCCTTTTTCTGCCTCCCACTCATTTCTGTGTTTCGGTGTCTTTGTGTCTCACACCCTTCACCATCTCTGCCACCCTCTCCTCAGCTGCCCTCGGCACTTCCCCCTCACCTTTAGGTCTCCCCCATCACTCTTTCTACCTCCTGTTTTCCCCCATACAGCTCTGCCTGAATTGCACCCTCTTTCATGTTCATCCTTTCACTCTCTCCTTGCTGTCACTCTTTCCACTCCCCTTTGCCCTCCCCCTCCTCTCTGTGAACCTCTCTCTCTGTCACTCTCCTCTCATTGCCACTCTTTCCACTCTCATTTGGCCCTTATGAATCTCATCTCACGCTCTTCATCTCCATCCGTGTCACTCTCTCCTTGCTGTCACTCTTTCCACTCCCTTTTGCCCTTCCCTCCTCTCTGTGAACCTCTCTCTCTGACCTCCATCTCTGTCACTCTCCTCTCATAGCCACGCTCTTTATCTCCATCCGTGTCACTCTCCTTGCTGTACCTCTTTCCACTTCCCTTTGTCCCTCCCTGCAAATCTCTCTCATCTGCATCTCTGTCACCCCCTCTCATTGACACTCGTTCTCCTTCCCTCTGTCCCTTTCTCCTCTCTGTGAACTTCTCTCTCATCTCCATCCCTGTCACTCTCCTCTCATTGTCACTCTTTGCACTCCCCTCTGTCCATCCCTCCTCTCTGCGAACCTCTCTCTCATCTCCATCCCTGTCACTCTCCTCTCATTGTCACTCTTTGCACTCCCCTCTGTCCATCCCTCCTCTCTGTGAACCTCTCTCTCATCTGCACTCCCTGTCCCCTCCTCTCATTGTCACTCTTTGCACTCCCCTCTGTCCATCTCTCCTCTCTGTGAACCTCTCTCTCATCTGCACTCCCTGTCCCATCCTTTCATTGTCACTCTTTGCACTCCCCTCTGTCCATCCCTCCTCTCTGTGAACCTCTCTCTCATCTCCATCCCTGTCACTCTCCTCTCATTGTCACTCTTTGCACTCCCCTCTGTCCATCCCTCCTCTCTGTGAACCTCTCTCTCATCTGCACTCCCTGTCCCCTCCTCTCATTGTCACTCTTTGCACTCCCCTCTGTCCATCCCTCCTCTCTGTGAACCTTTCTCTCATCTGCACTCCCTGTCCCCTCCTTTCATTGTCACTCTTTGCACTCCCCTTTGCTCCCGCCCTTTCCATTTCTTGATCCGTGGCTACTTCTTCCCACTCTTCCTTTCCCTCTCTCTCACGCTTTTATTTTAACTCTCTGTCCATATTACACCAACAGCGGTTCCTCCTTTCCCCACTCTGCCTAGAACATCTCACTCCCTATCATGATTCCATTTTGTTTCTTCATCTACTCTTCTCAGTCGCCAACTTTTTCACTGACATTTTTTTTCTTCTGTGCCTCTGCTGCCCTATTCCTTTCCTACATCTCCTTCTTGCTTTTCATCTCTCAGCCCACTTCTTTTATCTCGTCCTCACCCCAGCTGCATCTCGGTCAACTCCGATTTGTCAAAGGGCACCTTTATCAAATCTTGGCTTTATAGCCCGCAGGACAGCTCATGCTAGGACTCCCAAGCCCACATTTCTGGCCACATTCGTTTCAGCACTGAAACAATTGTGACCATGGGGGCTGGGCTCTTTCAACATGTGTTTTGTCACAGTGGTGTTAACAAAAACACAGGGAGATGGCTCCCTCAGATGCCCACAAAGTCCCAGCTAGGTCACAAACGAAAACAGCTCGCACCAGAGTCGCCTCTCTGAGAATAACATTTAACTTATTTAAGACGCAGGGGTGTCCAGCGCTAGTCCACGAGGAAAAGTGAGGCAACACTTTTTTGTGTAACTACGCTGTACACCATAGAGGATCAAAGGAGGGCATTATATTTCTGTTGAACCAAATCACCCGCCCCAAATATCTTTTCTTTTCAGATTTGCCTTCCAGGGTGAGAGCTGTCCAGGATAGGTTTAGGTAAGATAGTTCAGGTGGTTAATGCGCCTGCTGTCGAGAACGTTTTGCAACCTGCTGGTCAGATGTTTGAAAACAATGGGCCAATTCAGTCTTACATCCTTCTAAGGTGGATAAAGGGCGATCACATAGTGGTTGCAAAAACGAGGATGTTGGGCTCAAAAGAGGTAACATTCACAATGATTAAAAAATCAATGTGTCCAATTATCCTGTTTCGAAGTACTTCCAGTTTTGGGAGGTAAGGGAAGTGAGATATGGCAAAATGAAGTCATTTGCCCAGGATCACTCAGTGTGATCAGATCGGTAAGCACTAGAACTTGATTCATGCAATACCAGGTACTGTGCTCGCCCTGAATTTGTTGTTCGTGCTGGAGTGCGCCTGCCTACACTGTCTGTACCTTCTGGGAGCTGGTAGCAACACACGCTGGCTGGGGTGTTTACTGCTGTGAGTAAATATGTTACTGCTTGTAAACTAGCATTGCTTGCTATATTCTTGTGATGCGCCCCATATAGAAGGAAATACATAAAGGCAGATGCAATATAGCAAAATAGGAAGAATGTTTAGCACATGAATAAATACAGTGACGATACTGCACTGGAGCATGAGCGTAAGTGCTTTTGTAAAGTGCCTCTGTGCTGTACAAATGAGCAGTGAAATATATGTCTGCCGAGCCCACAATTGAAAGGGGCATCAGAACAACAGCAAGAGATATTACAGCCAAGGAGCACACCTGATTGTCATTGATGCACGTTTGATGAAGCACAGATTCAAACCCTTTTTTTTTTTAGGTTTGCCAAGTCTGGTGCTAACACCATTCATGGCAAACATAATGTATTCTAGACTTTTTTTATTTGATAGAGACTTCTAGCTGCAAATTTCTTACCTTAGAATGAGGCGTCAGACTGGATTCGGAAACTTTTTCGTGAGCACTACCCTGGCGCACCAGTAGGGGGCGTCGTTCAGTTCAGCGTGTCATCATCATCCGTGCTGGAAGTGACGTGCGCAGTGCTTATACAGGTGCCACCCCAGCGGGTTGACATCAGTTCTTTTCTTTCCAGGCCAGTTAGCGCAGATCCAGAGAATACTACCCCCAGTCAATTTTTAACTGAGCCTTTTTCGACTTCTGTCAACATCTTTTTTGCAAAATCTCCTGGTGTGGCAGGGATGTCAACTAGGCAGGTCAGCTTCAAGCCCTGCAGTGCCTGTCATCGACATATGTCGGGGATGGACCCGCACCTTGTTTGCCACTGGTGCCTGGAGTGCGACCACGACGCGAAGACCTGCGCAGATTGCCGCGCCACATGCACACCAAGGCCTTGAGGAAGCAGTTCCTTCAAGCTCCTTGCTGCTCGACATGCGACGACGTGACGGTCTCGATCCCAGTCGAGAGGAGGGTCCCAGGATTGGTTGTGGAGTCCAAGATCCTCGTCACGCTCAAAGTCGTTGGGCCACTCGGGTAAGTCCCACAAGGAAAAGAAGAGCAACAAGTCGAAGAGGACTTTGACTTTGTCTCATCCATCATGGTTTTCAGATGAGATGAGGAAGCATTGTCATTCAAAGCCAGGCTTCGCAGTTGAGCCTGTGCCTGGCCTGACTCCACGCCTCCCCGAGTTTCCGGGAGCCAGAGCGAACCCCGCTCAACTCCGAGTTTTGAGGCCATGCGCCTCATATTTGAGCAGCCCGTCACCGCGCATCCGGGCCCCGCAGGTTCGGGAGGGGTCCTTACTGGTTCCACACTGGTGGGTCCGCCCCTGCGCCAGTTGGGCCCCTTGGAGCCTTGGATGGATCTGGACCAGCACCAGCCTTACCATCTCGACCTTTCCCCGGCACCGCTCCTGGCGCCGCCTGCGCCGTCCAATTCTGATCCTTGAATCCGACATGGAGCCGGAGGGGCGTTATCCAACTGCGGCACCGACTGGAGCTATGCTTTCCAGGCCAGAGCCTGAGCCCTATTCCTATGGGCTAGGACTCTGGGAGGATTGGGGGGGAGGAGGGGGGTCACTGAACCCTGAAGAGTACCAGTCTTTAGATCCCAACATGGACTGGCGTGAGGACTTTAGGAAGCCAGTAGATTGGACACTTCCCTAGACACTAGCAAGTTCTCTTCCCCTATCATGACTCCGGAGGAGGGAGCGTCGTTTGCTATGGTGGTGCGAATGGCTGCCGAGGTCCTGGACCTCAGCCTGCCCTCAGTGGCAGTCAAGAGGAAAGTCTTGACGGAGATGCTTTAGCCGGGAGTGACCCCTCAGAACCACTTCTCCGGTTTAATGAAGCCTTTACAGACCTCATGCTTGGGACTTGGTTCAAGCCCAGCACAGGGGCTCCTGTGAACAAGGTGATTGACTGCCGCCACCGCCCCGCCCCAGGGGACCCCAACTTCCTTACCCAACACCCTACCCTGAGGAGCTTGGTGGCCCAAGCCTCTACTTCCCGCAAAAATCCTGGTGCATTCCATACCGCCCCGCCAAATAGACAATCCAAAAGGCTGGGCGCCTTAGGCTAGAAAATGTTTTCTTCCAGCAGCCTGGCACTGCAGTCCATCAACAGCGCATGCTTTTTGGGCCATTACTCCTGTAAGAAAGTAGATTCTGCTTTCATGGTTACCCCCACTTTTTGCTTGGGGTCAGTGTATTTTTGACCTCGTCTGACTGGGATCCTGCTAATCAGGACCTCAGTTACTGTGCTTTCTCCCTGAATTGAGTTTCAAAGGGGTTTCAGGCGACATCTAGGGTATTGTCTGACATTATGCGCGCCTTAATGTATAAGTCTGTCGCTGTTGTTGTTTGTTGTGTATTGTCAACTTATTGTCACGTAACTTAAACGCGATCACTACGGCTTTTATGACTTACTCTCTGCACCTTATTTAGACATTCGGCGACCTCACAGGCATTATGCCTGCTACCATACGGCGCCCGGTTTTGATCCCAACAGTTAGCTTACTATGAATAAGGACTGAACATTACACTTCAGACGCTATATGTAGCCACTTAACACGTCACGCCCACTGCGCGGCCAGGATGTATTTATAATTCTTGTACTTACCGGCATCAAATTTAGACCTGAACAATCCTATGTACAAATTGCCAATCTGCCAATGCGTTCACCGACAGTAGCATGCTAATCCGCACCCCGAGTACCGGGCATCCGGGCACTCAACAGTCATGCTACCGGCACAACAACCTATGGTGTCTGTATTTGTTATACGCCCATCTGTAGAGCGTGGCGTTCACTACACTCCTCTACCTCACCAGCCTCGGTGCAGCACCTTTGTTTCTGTCGACACCCCCTGGCCGCCCATCGCCTTCCACCATGTGTGCCAATGCACGACACTAGGTTCACCTAGCCACCAAGGGAGCACGTCAAATTCTACCCACTTAAAAGTAATTTTATTTATCTGCAGTGTCGGAAATGTCCTTGGTTTTCTCCTTTTTACTGTCTCCCCCCCCCCCATTTCCTCTAGGTCTTTCACACCCCAGGACAAATTCCAACTGGGGTCCACTACCGGGTCTGGCTACCTTACTATAATTGATCGAACCAGCCCCACGGTAGTGCACACTGACTGCACAATTTCACATATGGTCCTGAAGAAGTGCCACTAGACCCGTTAGGGGCTCAACAGGCACGAAACATGTCGACCGATCACACTACTTTAGCCCTGTAGGAACATTACACCCTAGCAGGGGCTTACCCATATTTTAATTAGGCTAGAGCTACCACAGGAATAAAATACATTACAGTAGGACCGCTCTAGGCTTATTTTATCTCACTAGCCCAGTGCACTACCCAGCCCTCACATCCGCACACACCCAACGGCTTCTTCAAAAGATCCCCGCCAAAGAGCCCCGTTTACGGGTGCCCGTCGGGCATTGCAGCGCCGGCCCGACGAGGAGCAAGGCCCAATGATGAAGCATGACATCTTCCGGGGTGTGTGAGGGCATCACGAAGAAAGACCTTCCTTTCCCTTCCTCCTTTCCCTAGGAACTGCACACCCCTTTGAAACTCATTACGCCCTGGAGCTTGTGTGCAGGACCTGCCTAAATATAGCTCCTGGTCCCCCCTTTTTTGCGACTTCTCCCTGAATTGACCATGGTAAGGAGTTTTGTACCTCCACAATTGGCTACTGGTGTATCCTTGTAAGTCCCTATTATATGGTACTGAGGTATCCAGAGCACAGGTACACCAGGGGTCTCCCATGGGCTGCAGCATGTATTGTGTCACCCATGAGAGACCACTCAAACTGTGAATACAGGCCTGCCACTGCAGCCTATGTGAGTTGGTGCTTGCACCTCTCACGACAGATATACGTTTCCTTATATCTGAGGTCACTACACTTTAAACCTTTAAGTCACCCCTATGGCAGGCTCTTCGGTCCTGAGGGCAGGGTGCTTGGTTATAAGTGTGAGGGTGCCCCTGCATGAGCAGGACACACCTACAAACCCTAGAGTCGATTCTCCAGGCTTTGTAAGTGCAGTCAGTCATTTTAATACATATAGTGGACATCAGTCATTAAGAGAAGTCTAACTATATAGTGGCTGCACTGAACCAGGTCATGTTTCGTATCAAATATGTTGGAATCATACCCCAACACTGATTCCAGTATTGAAAGTATGATCCCATGTACTGGGGGGCTCCCCTGGGGTACCGCCCATGTACTCCCGGTACCAGCCTTTCAGGGTCTGACAGAAAGCTAGTGCTATTGCCGACCACAGACAAGATTCTGCCCTCCTGCTGCTGAGCTGAGCTTGAGCAGGGGAAGGTAGAACAATAGGTTTTCTGTCACAAGGAGGTGTGACCACGTCCCAGACAGGACTTAGTGTATTGGGCTAGGGTGGGGGTGCTTGTCAGCACCACCAGACTGCTTTGAAGATCACATTTGGTGCCCTCCTTGAAAACTCCAGTTTGAGTTAGTTCAGGGAGCCCTTGGCTCCCGGTCTGGCTTGAAACTGGACAAAGGTCATGGGGTATCCTCCCTTCTGTCCAGCACCTCCTAAGGGAGGGACCCTTGAGTTGTTCCAACCCTTCCCTTAGGGTACTTAATGACTTACCTGTGGGTGGGTCCTCAGATTCGTTGTGGGACAAGACTCAAGACTGAAACCACGTCACACTTCGACCGTCTGGACACTTGTACTTCGCCTAGAACCGAGACTGCATCAAGGGAGACTCCTGCTGCTCCTGGTCTCGCTGTTCTGCAAGTCTTCTTCGTTGTCTGTATCTGTGCTTCTTCCAGAATCTTCAACAGACCTGTGGGCATCAAGGACACCTGAAGTAATCTCCCTTTGAGTGAAGGAGTCACTCCCCTGCATCTGCAGGTATTGCAACAAAGCTGACCGGTCTGCTGCTCCTGACATCCCACGGACTTCGAAAGGCTCAGCAACACAGGTGGTGGCTCTGCAACTCCCTTGAGGCCTGACCTGTCCTCTCTGCAATTTTGAGGCCAGAATCCCTCATCTGTACCACTGGGACCAAACACCTGTGCACCGTGTCGACTTGCCGTTTCCAAGGCTTGTTGGCGCAGCACTCCAGAGATCTTCTGGCTACAAGAAGCTCCAGCCTCTCTTCCTGCCAAGTACAGCATCGTCACCGCACCCTCTGCAGCGTGGGCCTTCCTTCTTGGTGAGGTGCTTGAGGTCCTCTTGCGACTCCTGTGCCTTTGGCCTGTGGGTCCTCTTGTGGGTCTTCTTCTGCTCCAGTGGTCTCCCCTGCTTGCTCAGGGCCTGCTCTGACTCTTCTGCTTGTGGTGAGTCCCTTGGACCTTGCTGGTCCCAACGTTGCTCCTTCTTCATTCTCCATACCAATTGCAGCTGTCAAGGCTTGTTGGTGCTCCAGCCAGACACCGACCCCCTTGTTCTCGACTTCCGACATGGAACAGCTCGTGCACGGCTCCTGGTCTTCCTCCGCATCGATTGGTCCTCACAGCTGCAGCGACAAGGTCACCGTCAACACCTCTGAACCGTCCGACATCAGAGGTCATCTCCAAGTGGCATAGACTCTGTCCCCTCTTCTTACAGGTTCTTCACTTCAAGAATCCACCCTTGGATTCCACCGGTCTCTTGTACGGTCTTCTCCAGCGGCATCTTCTTTGAAGTCCTCCATTGTGGTCTACGGCGGTTTCTGATGTCACTTCGCACCTATTCACCCGGCTTCCCTGGAGTAGGTATCCTGGTTTCTGGGGTATCAACTGGTGGGATGACTCTCCAACCTTCTGTCTTACACGGAGTTTCTTCAGGGTCCACTGGGAAGGCTCCTTCTTCTTGAGAACTGCAACCGTGACTTTCCCGTTAACTTCTATTGGGCATGTGGCTGTGTTTCCACTCTGCACACAGCCTCAATGGTGTTCCTGGGTACTTACATTGGGTGGTTCCTTCTGGCCCCAGCTCCTCTGAGTCTCCTGGTCAAAGTCTCAACTTCGGTCGCAGTTCGCATTCCACTTTTTTAGTATATGGTTTGATCTCCTCTGGACACCACTGTATTTTGTGCTTACTTACCTCTTTGCAATTGAAGTATGGTTGTGTATTTGTGTTGATATCTCCGGGTAGGAGAAATAATGAATGAATGAATGAAACAGCACTTCTATAGCGCATGGCTACCCGGAGGCATCCCAGCGCTGAAGCAGGTAACTGGAGCAGAGACAACACCTAGGGGAAGAGCCACGTCTTTAACTGTTTCCGGAAGGCCAGATGATTAGGTTCCTTTCGTAAGTACAGTGGAAGGGAGTTCCAAAGTCTGGCGGTATTATATGAAAAAAGCCGGCCGCCACTTCTGGCCTTCTTAATCCTGGGTACAACTACCAGGTGGAGCTCATCTGAGCGCAGCTGCCTGTTCGCCCGGTAGGGTTGAATCATAGCATTGTTGATAGGTGGACCATTCCCTTCCAGCGGCTTATGGGTGATACACAGAGCCTTGAAATTGACTCTCTCCTGAATAGGGAGGCAGTGGAGGGAATGCAAAGCGGGCCTTGCAGAGTGTCGATTCGGGATCCCCATAAGCATCCTTGCTGCGCAATTTTGCACAATCTGAAGTTTCGCAGTTGCCGAGATCGGCGCACCTAGGTATAAGGCATTGCCATAATCTATTCTAGATAGGATAAGTGCCTGGATCATCAGCTTTTTAGCCTGGAAGGGAAGAAGGGGGAGCACTTTGCGAAGCATCCTCAGGATGCCATAACAAGCTGCAACAACCTTCCTGGCCTGCACTTTAAAGCTGAGGTCCTGATCCAGCCAGATACCCAGGCTTTTTAACTCGGTCTTAGAGGCGGGGGCAGGGCCCATGCAAGCTGGCCACATTGTGTCTGCTTTAAAACAAAGAGGATTGCCAAGAACCATAAGCTCAGTCTTGTCGCTATTCAATTTTAAATGCGACAGACTCATCCACTTGGCGACTTCCTCCAGGCAGGGGCGAAGGCCGTTGGACGCCTGGTCAGAGTGATTCAATGCTACGACCAGTTGAGTATCATCCGCGTATGTCACTATGTGTACCCCGAAGGGAGACACAATATCTGCCAGCGGAGCCATATAAACATTAAAAATAGTGGGGCTCAAGGATGAGCCCTGGGGAACTCCACAGTATAAAGGGACAGATTTTGAAAGGGCCTCACCCTCAAACACCTGAAAAAATCTTTCCTCCAGGAAGGATTGCAGCCATGATAGGGCTGTACCAGTCACCCCCAAACCTCTAAGACAGTATACCAGAATTCGGTGGTTGCCCGTATCAAAGGCCGCGCTATGGTCCAAGAGGATTATAGCGGACGACCCTCCTGCGTCAAGAATCTTTCTGGATTCTTCGACCACCGCTAATAAGGCAGTTTCAGTACCTTGACGCGGGCGAAAACCAGTTTGGGAGGGGTGGAGAAGGTCATGCGATTCCAGGAACGTAGAGAGTGTAAAATTAACATGTTTCTCCGCGATCTTACTTATCCCGGGGAGGAGCGAGATAGGGCGGTAGTTGCCCAGGACGGCCGGGTCAAGGTTTGGTTTTTTCAGCAGGGATTTCACCATTGCTTTTTTCCACATGGGAGGAACCATACCTTGGAAAATGAGGCGTTGATCAAGTCAATGATGGAAGGGGCAACTATCTCCGCTGCCAGCTTCAGAATATTAAGTGGAGCTGGGTTTCTTGGCGACCCACTTTTAACAAGTGTCAAGATGGCTTGAAACGATTCCTGGGTCATCGGGGGGAAGGCCTCCAGGGCGTAGTCTCTTTTTTAACGGGCCCATATCCTCAGGATGGAATTTAATATCTCTATCATCTGGGGGGGAAAGTGAATAAATGTTTTGGATTTTATTGAAGAAATAATCTGCATGTTCATTGCAGCAGCGGCCTGATACATCCAGTACATCTGGAGGGAGGGGGGCTTTGAGTAATTTTTTCACGATGCAATAAGTTTCTCTTGGAGAATTGGCGGCCAGGGAGATCCTTTCCTCATAGTAGGAGGCCTGGGCCCTTTTGATTTCTGCCTTATATGTACTAATGGCCTCCCTATAATCCAGTTTCTTGCTGGGGGAGAAATCTTTCCTCCAGGCCCTTTCAATTTTTTTGCACATCTGTTTCAATTCCCGAAGTTTAGGGGAAAACCAGGCAGTCTTATTGGGCCCTCCTTTCTTCTGGATCAATTTTTTCGGAAGGACCTGGTCAAGTGAACCCTCTATCCAGTTAATGAATCTTTCATAGGTGACAACTGGATTGGTGTCAAGGGTTGGCTTGGTCTTTTCAAGTTCCAAGACCCACTTATCTAAGGGGAGTTTGGACCAGAGACGAGATAAGACCGGTGTCGGCCGAGTTTGTGGGGAGACATTTAAAGGGGTCCAAAAGAAGGGGATCAAAAAATGATCTGTCCAGGGGAGAGGAGTGGGTTCTTTCCCTGTTAATTCCTCCAAATTAGAAAAGATGGGGTCGAGGAGGTGCCCTTTAACATGGGTCGCAAGCGTGTTAGTGAGTGTTGTGTAATAAATAGACATTTTTATATATACACTGTGTGGTTCTTTTTCATATGACCTATACTCCATGATTAAACTGGTGAATCAAGCTGCTTAACACTCCTTCAAGATAAGCCTGAAGGGTGCTCTCCACAGCTACCACTTTGAGAGCTTTCTAATGTTATCAAAGACAACTAAAATCACCATAAGTGTAACTGGATTAGTGCAAGGTGTATCACTTAAATTAGTGTGCACCATATACTAAGCCGGCCTCCTACAGGTATCCAGAGCTTCTTCAAATGAGCATCGATCCTCCGATAAGGCTGCCCCTTTGGGATGATCTTCTGTTGCAGCAGCAGGAGAGGGTCCTCCACCCAAACCAGTTAACTCTCCACCTCCATGCGTGGAGATTGAGCGACGACAGTTGATAGCTTTCGACCGTTTTTCCGAAGTATGTAATGTTATTCTGGCGGCCAGACGGCCCTCCACTAAGACGGTATGCGCCTGCTGTTGGCAAATATTTGCAAAATATTGTACAGAAAGGTCTATTGACCCTCTTTCTGCTTCTCTATCTACTATTCTTCTTTTCATTCTTACCCTTGCCCAGCAGGGCTCTGCTTTGGGTACCCTCAAGTGTTATCTTTCTGCTTTTTTGCGGCTTACGGACCAACCCTGAATGTTCAAGTCCCCTATTGTAAATAGGTTCTTGAAAGGGCTTGTACATATGTTTCCACCTAGGTCCTTTGTCATGCCATAGAGGGACCTTAATTTGGTCCTCACATTTCTATTGTGTGCTCCCTTCGAGCCATTACAAAATTGTCCCCCCAGGCTGCTTACCATCAAAACAGCCTTTTTTAGTGGCAATAACATCTGCCCGGAGGCTGAGTGAGTTGCAGTTGTTGTCATGCAAGCCTCCCTACTTGACTATTGTGGAAAAGGTGGTGCTTCGCACTCGTACTTCATTTTTACCAAAAGTGGTGACCCCATTCCATCTGGGTCAATCAATCAAGCTGCCCACCTTTTTTGCTCCCCGCATCCCTCTAAGGAAGAGGAGAGTCTCCATCGTCTGGACCCAAAAACAGTGTTGTTCTACCTTGACTAAACAAAAGAGTTCCGGGTGGATGACCAACTCTTTGTGGGTTACGTGGGGGCTAAAAAAGGTCAGGCAGTGCAGAAAACAGACCATTTCTCGCTGGGTCATACTCTTCATTAAGATCTGCTATGCCCCGACTAGGAAGCAGCCCCCTGAGAGCTTACAAGCTTATTCTACCAGGGAGAAGGCTGCGACCACGGCGTTGGCTCAGGGTGTCCCAGTCCTGGACATCTGTCAGGCAGCAATGTGGGCGTCTCTGCACATGTTTGCCAAGCATTACTGCCTGGACAGTCAGGTCCGCAGGAACGGACAATTTGCCCGTTGGGTCCTGCAGGACTTTTTAGTGTGAAAATGTGCCCCCAGCCCACCACCAGGGTGGTATGGCTTGGATATCTATTCAAAGGTAAGGAATCTGCAGCTAGAAGTCTCTATCAGATGAACAAGTTACTTACCTTTGGTAACGCATTACATGGTAGAGACAATATCTAGCTGCAGATTCCTTACAGACCCACCCATGCCTCCCCGCTCTGCGGACTCATTTGATAGGGCTAAGGTTGCTCCCTTTTCAGGGCCCTCGTTGTGACACGCACGAGTCAGTTCACTTCATGGCTCTGCGCTTCTGGCGTGGAAAAGTGAAAAGTAATTGACGTCCGTGCGCCTGGGTGGCACCTATATAGGTGACCACAATGTCATAACCGGCGCTAACGATGCCAGCGGCGTCACATGGAGCTGAACAGAGCCACCCGACGGCAAGCGGGGGTACTGCTCATGCAAAACTTTCCGGATCCAGCCGGACGCCTGGGGAATTCAAAGGTAAGGATTCTGCAGCTAGATATTGTCGCTACCAGATGTGTTACCGAAGGTAAGTAACTTGTTCATCAGCTCAAATTATTGGGTGATTCGTCATTCCATCTCCTAGGACGTGTCTGTATCACAGCATATGAGGTACTATTTCATATCTCAAAAGCACACTGAACCATCTCAAATTCAAGTCTTCATGTCATAGCTATGGCAAAAACGTTTATTTTTTCACTGAATCAGACTGTTTTTATTTGTTTTTTTAGTCAGGACTCAAATGCAAGCCCGACGCATTGACTTTGTCAATGCTTGTTCACTATATATTCCATTTCGAGGGTCACTGAGCTGCAGGCTTTGTTATCAATGCCTCCATACCTGAACATCTACCCAGCCAAGCTGGTTCTTTGCACTAGAGCTTCTTTTCTGCTGAAAGTGGTTACTCCTTTTCATGTAGGCGGAGTTCTGGTCTTGGATATCTGCCAAGCAGCAAAGTGGGCTTCTTTAAACACATTCATGAAGCATTTGTGCCTGAACGGTCAGGTCTGTTGAGAAGGGCACTTTGCTTGTTTGGTCCTGGTGGACTTTCTAGTGTGAATCAGTTTCGCAGACCCACCTCCGAGGAAGTATTGCTTGGGTATCTATTCTAAGGTAAGGAATCTGCAGCTAGAAGTCTAAATCGGATGAACAAATTACTACCCTTCAGTAATGCCTTAACTGGTAGAGACTCTATCAAGCTGCAGATTCCTTACCAACCCACCCATCATCCCTGCTCTGTGAACGGAATTCTAGGCACACAGCTTTCCCCTTTTAAGGCCCAAGTTTTCCACACCAGTGGTCAGTGTTCTTCATGCCTCTGCCCTCTTGGCGTGGAAAGTCGCAAAAAGAAACTGACGTCAGCCCGCTGGAGTGGCGCCTATATAGGCAACCTGCATGTCCAGCATGGACGTCGCCACGCGGAGCCGAACGATGCCGCCTACCGGTGTGCAGCGGTACTGCTCACGTAAACGTTTCGAGATCCAGCCTGGAGATAATTCTAAGGTAAGGAATCCGCAGCTAGATAGAATCTCTACCAGATAAGGCATTACTGAAAGAAAGTAACTTGTTCAGGGGGCTGAGGGTTAGTCTCCTGTACCCATTGGCATCTTTTGCTCTTGAACCTTCAGCCATTGGCTTGAGACATTGTCAATCACATTTTGGCTCAGCCCACATGAGCATTACAGTCTCACCATTTTTGTCTTGGGTGTGTGTTTGTCTCCTTCCACCTCCGTCGTAATGCATTAAACTATTTGACAGTAAGCAAGTGAACTGGTATATCCAAGGAGCGAGAGCCGACAGAAGGATCTGAAAAAAACATTCCTGTAGAAAAAAAGCAGCCTCTTTTATGTCTGGTTTGACAGCGTGGTAGTCTGCAAACCTATTGTTTCTAGTTATTTAAAATACACATACAGTAGACTTTGGCTCAGCCCAGAAGAGTATTTCTCTATCCGCTCAAATTAGTGGGTGATGCGTCATTCCATCTCCTATGAAGCCTGATGATGTCTGCATTACAGCATATGAGGTACTATTTCATATCTCAAAAGCACACTGAATCATCACTAATTCAGTTCTTTGTCATAGCTACATTATATGGCAAAAATGTTTATTTTTTCACGGACTCAGGCTGTTTTTTTTTCTTTTTTAGTCAGGATTCAAATGCAAGCCCCGACGCATTGACTTACTATATATTCCATTTTTTACAGATGCTTTGCCTGCACACGCTCACCCGTACACAAACCAATATTGCAGTGGCGGCTCCTCGAGGGAGTGCTGCGGGGCGGTGGGGCGGGGGAGGGGCTGGGTGGGGGGTAGTAAACTCCGGCATACGGCCGAACAGAGTTAAGTAAATAAATAAAACGAATTACATTGCGCGCTGCAACGCCAAATCGGCGATGCAGCGCACGCAATGCAATTAGTTTTATTTATTTATTTACTTAACTCCGTTTGGCCGTATGCCGGAGTTTACTACCCTCCCCCGCCCCACTCCCTCGAGGAGCCGCCACTGCAATGTTGTCAATAGTCCCCTGCACACGCTAACAGTGTATCAATTATATTAATAACAGTGTGACAAAAGCTTGAGTCTTTGCTGGAACATGCGCTTCAGTTTATTCACAACAGCCTTAGCCAACACGTGTTTCGTCGCGCTTACGGTTGTGCTCAGCGACTTCTTCAGGGCTATACTCAATGCGTGAAGACCCTTAAATCCGGTTGTATTTCCGTCCTGAATGGGATTCAATAGGGACCTAGGTCTCCAGCGTACCCGCCGGAAGGAGCTCTGTTCATCACAGAGGCAAAGGTCCCGTATTAATACCTGCAAGGATATGGCTGCCAGTTATTTTCTTTAACACAACCTGCATCAAGTGGGTGCAATGCACCACGGATTTTATTTATTCATGCCTGAATAAACTTTCACTATGACTAAATCCTCGTTTAAGGGACTCCTCATTGGGAAACACATACAGGATACATATACTGTGAATAGGAGGGATTATTTCTGGACACAAGATATGTGCAGTCTTAACTGTGTGTCTAACATTGGACCCTATTCAATCCCATTTGGGATGGAAATACAACCGGATTTAAGGATCTTCACGCATTGAGTATAGCCCTGAAGAAGTCGCTGCGCACAACCGTAAGCGCGACAAAACACGTGTTGGCTAAGGCTGTGGTGAATAAACTGAAGCGCATGTTCCAGCAAAGACTCAAGCGTTTGTCACACGGTTATTGATATAATTGATACACTGTTAGCGTGTGCAGGGGACTGTTGTTCTGTTTCACCAGTGGATATCCACACGTTGGGGAGGAGGGTGGCTCTCCCTACCCTTATGCACCGAAATCCTCACTCAGTACTAGAGTATACTTACCTGCGTATTGCCCAGGAGCGCCAATACCCTATAGAACCACCTACTAAGCAGTTTCAATGTTGTCAATAGCATGCCATACAAATGACAAGCCTATTCGTTTTGCCAATGATTGATTGGCTTCTTAGCGAATCCACAGCCAGCAATTTAGGCCCAAACGCAATAAAGAAAATTCTTTAAAGAAAGTGGTTTGCAGGTCTTTAGAACAATAAACCAGGTGCCTATACAGTGGCATTCATAAAAAACAATTTGGTCAATAACGGGTATTGCAAAAGTACATTAAAACAAAATCAACTCAAATAACTTTATTCTCCCATAGAAGTGCTTTGTGCGTCCCTAGAAAGAGGTTTGAAGGGCAACTCAGTTGAAAACAGACAGCACTCCCTAGAGCACCACTTCGCCATGTTCCCCAGTTGAGGAGAACCTTACCATACAGGCTCACTCAGCATTACACCTGGGCGCCGCCATCTTGCTTTGGGGGAACTCTTTGCCACGTGGTTTCACAAGTACCATAAGAGGATCATCAAGGTGAAACTTTCATGGAAGGGTACAAGCTGATACTCTTTGTCAAGGCTTGTGTAAAGATGAACTAGGCTCCTGGGACCTATCGCGAATTCATCAGGCCGAAGCCTGCAGAATGTCGGTAGGGCTAAGAGAGAGTCAGTCGCATGTTACACTACCAATAGCAACTAAAAGCCACCCAGAAACTTCACAAGAATGTTTCAGGGGAGGAGGTGCGGACATAACAGCTATAACAGAGCAGGATGTGGCCAGCAGGTTTGGTGACCAAATGAAAGCTTTACGACCTAAGAAGAATTCTGCACACAGACGTCTCCCAAATATGTGCCTGTGTAAAATTGTAAAAATATACAACACTACGTTTGATTAATTTGACATGCTGAGTTTAATAATGGAGCAAAGAAAATTATAGCGACAGTCTATCGCTGTTCAAAATTCTAGAGTAAATACATGAGTTCTCAAAAGCACAAATTTAACACAACTAACCCTAGAAGGAAAAGAAAGCACATGTAACTAACCTACCTATTTACCTCTAACCTTAGGTTCCGAAGTAGCGAGCTGCTCACCACAAAGAGCTTCAGCACGTCGTTAGGGGTAGTAAGCGCTATATAAATACTAGTTACAATTACAATATATATGTGTTTGGAGAGTTTTAAAACTAATGTGAACTAAGTACCTACTTGTGTAAAGCGAATGCACAGTCATCTCTAATTCCGAAAGTAATAAATACATAGTTCTTCCCAAGTTTATAACCACAAGATTGAGTATGATCTATGCAAATAAATTAGCAAGTAGGTATGGGTGCCTGTCCTCACACTCTCCACAACTCTGCATGCTCATGGACTGTGAGAGGCACTGCACCACCCAACATCTTCCCTATAGGACATATTACACATAACACCTTTCCATCCATACACTCCAAGAGGGCTACCAGCTATTGATGTAAATCTGAGCGCATTGAGGCCACATTAGGGGTAAGAAGTGCTATAAAAATGCAAAAGTACAATGCTACAAAGGAAATAGTCTAAATTTGAGGAAGCTCGTGGTGGGAGCCAGAATGCAATGATCTCAGGAGAGAAAAAGATGAAAATACATGGATATCAAAGAGGAAAGATAAGGTGGAGTGTCTTTGGGAACCACTTAGTACCAAACACCCAGAATTGATTCCAGAAAGCAGCTACGACTTGGTTATGCCTAACCCTGGGCGGGTAACTCCGCTCCGCCAGCGGCGTTTGCGGAGATTTGTCTACTCCGCGCTCCGTGGCGAACGCGGAGGTAGGCAAAACTCCGCCTCCGTGGTGGAGCGGAGTTAGCCGCTCCCTCCCCCCTCCCAAATGCTTTAAAATGATAAAAAGAAGGCACTTACCTGTGTTTCTGCCGCCTCCCCTGCCTGGCCGCTCTCCTTCCTGCTCCTCGCCGCCTCGCGTCCTTCTCTTCATTGAAAAAAACCCTACGTTGTACGGCTTGCGAGTGCGCATGCGCAAGATGTACAACGTAGTGTTTTTCAATGAAGAGAAGAACGTGAGCAAGCAGGAAGGAGAGCGACCAGGCAGGAAAGGCGGCAGAAACACCAGGTAAGTGCCTTCTTTATCATTTTAAAGCATTTGGAAGAGGAGGAGCAGAGCGGAGCGATGCGTATCTCCACTGAGTTTTTTTCAAACTCCGTGGAGCTACGCATAGAGGCACTACGCCAGCTCCGCCCACCCTTAGTTATGCCTACAGCACTTTAGCTAAGCAGATTTAGTTGAGAGGGCCTTTTCATACTGCTTTCCTACGTACACTCAGAAGTTGCATCTGCTGGTGACATAATGCAGCAAAACAGAGAATATGACATCTAAGGCATCATTTAAACATAATGACCCCAAAATCAACAAGCATTGGCATAGCCAATAGGTCTCGCCTTTGGGACCTTATAAGTGTTTAGCTGTGCAACATTTGATGTTGTTGACGAAAGGATATTGTGCTGCAGAAGTAAATACTTATAAGGTCATAAAGGGGAGATATATTGGATATGGTAATGATTGTTTTTTTTAAGGACAAGAAGTGATTTTAGGCTGCGGCTGCCACTTAGTGTACCGTATTATACGTAGACGTTGTAGCTATATTTGAGAGAGGTAGCGAGAGGTAGAGAGAGAGCTAGACAGATGTAGAGAGGTAGAGAGGTGGACAGAGGTAGAGAGGTAGAGAGGTGGACAGAGGTAGAGAGAGGTAGAGAGGTGGACAGAGGTAGAGAGGTGGACAGAGGTAGAGAGGTAGAGAGAGGTAGAGAGGTAGAGAGAGAGAGGTAGAGAGAGAGGTAGAGAGAGAGGTAGAGAGGTAGAGAGAGAGGTAGAGAGGTAGAGAGAGAGGTGGAGAAAGAGATGTAGAGAGGTAGAGGTAGAGAGTGGTAGAGAGAGGTAGAGAGAGAGAGAGGTAGAGAGAGAGAGAGGTAGAGAGAGAGAGGTAGAGAGAGATAGAGGGAGAGGTAGAGAGAGAGAGGTAGAGAGAGAGAGGTAGAGAGTTAGAGGTAGAAGGAGATGGTAGAGAGAGAGAGGTAGAGAGGTAGAGAGAGAGAGAGGTAGAGAGAGGTAGAGAGAGAGGTAGAGAGAGAGAGGTAGAGAGAGAGGTAGAGATGGAGAGGTAGAAAGAGAGAGAGAGGTAGAGAGAGAGAGGGAGAGAGAGGTAGAGAGAGAGGTAGAGGGAGAGGGAGAGAGAGAGGTAGAGAGAGAGGTAGAGAGAGACAGGTAGAGAGGGACAGGTAGAGAGAGACAGGTAGAGAGTTAGAGAGGTAGAAGGAGATGGTAGAGTGGTAGTGAGGTAGAGAGAGAGGTAGAGAGAGAGAGGTAGAGAGGTAGAAAGAGAGAGTTAGAGAGGTGGAGAGAGGGAGAGGTAGAGAGAGAGGTAGAGGGGTAGAGGGAGAGGTAGAGTGGCAGTGAGGTAGAGAGAGAGTTAGAGAGAGGTAGAGAGAGAGAGGTAGAGAGAGAGAGGTAGAGAGAGAGAGGTAGAGGTAGAGAGGGAGAGGTAGAGAGGGAGAGAGAGAGAGAGAGGTAGAGAGGGAGAGGTAGAGAGAGAGAGGTAGAGAGAGATGGAGAGAGGTAGAGAGAGAGGTAGAGAGAGAGGTAGAGAGAGAGGTAGAGAGAGACAGGTAGAGAGTTAGAGAGGTAGAAGGCGATGGTAGAGTGGTAGTGAGGTAGAGAGAGAGAGGTAGAGAGAGAGAGGTAGAGAGAGAGGTAGAGAGAGAGGGAGAGAGGTTGAGAGAGAGGTAGAGGGAGAGGTAGAGAGAGAGGTAGAGGTAGAGAGAGGTAGAGAGAGACAGGTAGAGAGTTAGAGAGGTAGAAGGAGATGGTAGAGTGGTAGTGAGGTAGAGAGAGAGGTGGAGAGAGAGAGAGAGGTAGAGAGTTAGAGGGGTAGAGGGAGAGGTAGAGTGGCAGTGAGGTAGAGAGAGAGGTAGAGCGAGAGAGGTAGAGAGAGAGAGAGGTAGAGAGAGAGAGGGGTAGAGAGAGGGAGAGAGAGAGAGGGAGAGAGAGAGGTAGAGAGGGAGAGGGAGAGAGAGAGGTAGAGAGAGAGGGAGAGAGAGGTAGAGAGAGAGGTAGAGGGAGCGGTAGAGAGAGAGGTGGAGAGAGGGAGAGGTAGAGAGAGGTAGAGAGAGAGAGAGAGGTGGAGAGAGGGAGCGGTAGAGAGAGAGAGAGAGAGGTAGAGAGATAGAGGGGTAGGGGTAGAGGCAGAGGTAGAGTGGCAGTGAGGTAGAGAGAGAGGTAGAGAGAGAGAGAGGTAGAGAGAGAGAGAGGTAGAGAGAGAGAGGTAGAGAGAGAGAGGTAGAGAGAGGTAGAGAGAGAGGGAGAGAGGTAGAGAGGTAGAAGGAGATGGTAGAGAGGTAGAGAGAGAGGTAGAGAGAGAGAGGTAGAGAGAGAGGTGGAGAGAGAGGTGGAGAGAGGTAGAGAGAGAGGGAGAGAGGTAGAGAGAGAGAGAGAGAGAGGTGGAGAGAGAGGTGGAGAGAGAGGTGGAGAGAGAGGTGGAGAGAGGTAGAGAGAGGTAGAGAGAGAGGTAGAGAGAGAGGGAGAGAGGTAGAGAGAGAGAGAGAGGTAGAGAGAGAGAGGTAGAGAGAGAGAGGTAGAGGGAGAGAGGTAGAGAGAGAGAGAGAGGTAGAGAGAGAGGTAGAGGGAGAGAGAGAAAGAGAGGTAGAGAGAGAGAGGTAGAGAGTTAGAGAGGTAGAAGGAGATGGTAGAGTGGTAGTGAGGTAGAGAGAGAGGCAGAGAGAGAGAGGTAGAGGGTGGTGGGCACGGAACTCGTTTTGGGCGACCAGTGCTTGTTTTCCATAATCAGATTTCGACACAATGCAGGCGAGAGAGAGAAAGTTAGACAAGAAGGGCTGGGCGAGAAGGGAGGGGGGAATGCCAGCAGCAGAGGCAGGCGAGAGAGAGAAAGTTAGACAAGAAGGGCTGGGCGAGAAGGGAGGGGGGAATGCCAGCAGCAGAGGCAGGCTAGAGAGAGAGAAAGTTAGACAAGAAGGGCTGGGCGAGAAGGGAGGGGGGAATGCCAGCAGCAGAGGAGCTTGATCAAAGCTCACGAAAAGGAGGAGAAGGGAGGAGGGAGTGCGAGGCAGCAGCTGTGCACGTGCAAGCAGGCTGGCAAATGGTGTGCGATGTGCGCGCACCATGACGAAGAGAAAGCCATATGGCGCCTCTGCTCGTCATTGTGCGCGTACTCGCACGCTCTAGGCAAGCCCAAAAAAAAGTGGTCGCATTTCTAAATGCCCACTTACAAAATGTCTCGCCCAGACCAGCGCAAGCGCTGGCTTCCGGGCGAGACCTAAAACCCATTATGAGGATAAAAATTAGGAAAATTGACAATGACAAGTTATTACTTCAAGGAGACAAATAAGTAACTTTAAGATCTTTTTTCCATTATTATTAAAATGGATAAAGGATATTAGCTGGGTGTGGTGGCTCAGTGGATTACTGGGTCCAGGAATCTGTGTTTGAGCCGAAGCTCACAGGTTCAAATCCCAGTCTTTCATCCTTCTGAGGTCGATAAAATGAGTAGCATTGAGTTGGGTAACAATAAACATCTGTTATTTCAGTGTGCACTTTAAAAACGCATTTGTTATGTTAATGGTGAAGGTTGGAATTAGAGTGATGTTCAAGTTAGGGTCGATATTAGGATTGTATATGGTAAGGTTTCGCATAAGGTCATTTTGGTATTAGTCAGAATTGTTCCTTTGCGATTGTTAATACAATGTTTAATAAAATGTTCGTTACAAAAGGGTCCTCGTCTGTGAGTACCTCAGTGTTTTACTCATTAAATATTGTTTTCTTCGATTTGCCACAGATTCAGACTGTAAGCCGTTCGATAGATGAGCAATTGCAAGTAACGCGCGGGTGAAATTTAAATTACGCTGGCTAGAAAATTTCGCATTATGCCTTATTATGCAGAGTTCTCAAAATTACATCATTCCACCATATTGCATAACTATGCGCTGTTCATAGTGAAATTTTACTGCAAGTGTACAAGAAAAGCGCAAACTTCCAGAACGCAAGCAGCTGCTGCGCGCGCCATTTGTGTTTTTCACGCTATTTTGTTTACCACTAAATGCATTTTCACATAAAAATTGCTCTCAGTCTCTGATCAATTCAATTGGCAAGAATATGGAACTACACGTATTGCTGAAGTTTTGCGAGTTTTTAGGTGTTGCAGGTCAGTTTTACATTTGATCCAGGCATTCTGCTTTTTTTTCTGCCACTATGGGTCTTCTCTGGGGAGGACATGGTTCTTATTAATAATAATAATAGTTGAATTTGTGTAGCGCGGCTAATCACCCGTGAGGGTCTCTCGGCGCTGTCTATAGGCACAGGGAGATTAACAGCCTGATTTAGATCTTGGTGGACGGGTTACGCTGATATCCCGTCCCCTGAAATGTAAACCCCGCAGGATATAATGACATTAATATTTCGGACTGGATATCCGTCACCGTTGTGACTGAGTAACCTGTCCGCCAAGATCTAAATCCGGCCCTAAGTGATTTGCCCAGAATCACAGGATGTTGAGCCCACGCCGAGACTCGAACCTGGATCCCCAGCGCCGAAGTTGGCAGGTTTGGCCATTATGCCACACCCTCTCCTTCTGTTTGTTCTTCAGAGTATGAATTTAATGACCTTGTAGGAGAATTCCCCCTCCTATTAACCCCTCGTATTTGCTAGTTTCTGTAGTGTTCAGGAAAGTCTGTTCAGTTAGCTATGATGGTCTGGACACACGGATGATATATCTGTTTTTGTTTCTGCTTTCTAAATCTGTCAGTGTTGCCCTCTTTAGATTTCTAGCATGTGGTCACTGATTTGTCTTTGCTCGTTAGACGTCTGTGTTTGAGATTCTTCACAGTGAGTAAATATTCATCCAAAGTACAGTTCTTTTTCCTAGACTGTAGCCTTCCATTTTGCTCTGTGCCTATGTTAGGGCTTCCTATTGGGTTGCATATTTTTGATTGTTTTCTTTCAAAACAGAGTTGATTATGATGGGGTTTCATGTTTCTTTGGGAGCTGTGCATTTAGGCTTCTTTTACGAGAGGTTCTCTTCATTATCAGGAGATTTGTGGACCAGTTTTCTAGGGCTATGTACTGGAAGTGCATTCAGAATGGTTTAGATCATTGTTTCTTAACCTCTGGGGAGCCCGCAAGGCCTCTTCTGGGTCTCCACGACTGTTTTAGAAAATTAAATAATATTAAAATTGATAAAGTAAAATTAATAAAAGTACAGACAAATAAAGAAGGAAAATTGAAAATTTGAAAGCTTTTCCAAATTTGATTGTGAATTAAACGAAATATTCCAATATCTGGGCATTTGTTTGGTTTATACAAGTTTGTGTATTGTTTTATTGTTTTTTTGTGTTATGGAAATGTCTTAGACCGGTGGTCCCCACCTTCCAATAATGACTCAGTGGGCTCCCGGGGTTCAGTGGGGTCCACAGCAGTCACAAGGTTAAGACCCGCTGCTTTAGATCTCTGGCTAGTTTTGCTCTTAAGGCCTTGTTTTGTTTCCCCTCGCCGTTTGCCTTCTCACTTGTTCTATTGTCTCCCCTTCACCTGCTAGTGGGTCACTTGACTCTCTAGGTTCCTGCATTCTCTGTTCCATCTTTCTACTACTAGTTCTTTATATTTTTCACTCTCTCTCTCGCTTTTCACTATTTGCCTCTCTATCCTATGTCTTTCCCTGTCTTTTTGCTCATTCACGCGCTCTCTTTCTTTCACATCTCTTTCTCTACTGCTCCTCTCTCATACTTTCTCTCTATACTCTTTCTGCCCTCTTTGTCTCTCCCCTCCTCACTTTCTACCTCACTGTCATTCTTGATCTTGGTATCTTTTTATTTATTTCTGTGTCTCTCTGGGAAGTCCCCTCTCTCATCTTTTCTCTCTCCTGCTCTCTCTTCCTCACACCCTCGCTTGCTCACTCTCTTATTTCTCTCACCTGCTCACTCTCTCACTCCCCTGTCTCGCTCTATATATATCTCCCCCGCTCTCTTAATGTTTCACTCTATCATTCTGTCTCCCTCTTTTAGCCTCTTTCTCTTGTTGTTTCTGTTTCTCTCTAATTATTGCCTTTTTCTATTCTCTCTCTCGCTTTCTGTCCCTTTGGCTGTTTCTCCTGTTCTCTATCTCTCTGCAGCCAGTAAGTCCCTTCCCCTGCTCCTAAATAGTAATTCTTGTATTCTTTAATTTATTTTAACTAATGTTTCTTTCTCTATTTTTCTTTTATTGGAGAGTATTATCCATACAGAAAAACAAAATAAGCACATAACATCTAAGAACGTTGCATCAGCAGAATTCAGGATATACAGGTGGTGAAATAGTAAAGTAAGCGTCGTAAAACAAATCACGTAAAGGCAGAGAGGAAAAAAAACATCAATGAAAATACCTAGTGTCTTGGCCAACCGATGTTTGTCCCATTAAGAGCCTACCTGGATCCCAGATGCTTCTCAAAGTCCTACGGACTTCACTTTCTAGCCAGGACATTTCCCAAAGGCGTGCATTCATACATTCATGCCACCACACCCGTGGGCCAGGAGCCTCCCTTGACTGCCAATATCCCTCCTCCAATGTGCCAGCTTCCACTTGGCTCAATCTAACAGGGTCTTAGCCAAAAAGGTAAGAAAGTGATTCTAATTGTCATCCTTCCACTTTCAAGTGAGTGGGTTTAATAGCCGCTTTTCTCAAAGCAACTCTGTTATGGCAGCAGCAGACTCTCAGAATGCAATATATGCTGTGTAAAATGCTTTCTATTCAGTCCCAAAACCAAATTTTGAACTCAAAGGGACTGCCAGGACTCGAATATAGATTTTGGAATCAGCGTTGAATAAGGAAATCGGGTGGTACAAGCCACAATGAATAGGGTCCCCCTTTTTAGGTCGAGCCTAGCGCAGCGCGAATGCGCTGCTCTCTGAGGAGGCCTCTTGGAATCACTCCAGACTTTCTCGAAACTTGTCCGTGTGGTTTTTCAACTTCCACACATTCTATTGGGCTTTGCGTGTGGCTTTCAAAAATGAAAGTACGCAATTGGCCAAAGGCGGGTGCATGTCCCACCTTTTCTGTAAATGTTCACTCCCACAGCATCCAGCTGTCGGGAGCGAGCAGCGGCGCGCAGGGTGCCAGCTGCATTCCTCGTCGTGGATCATTAAACACAGCGCGGTCGCTTTCAGTTTAGCGGCCGCGCTTGTTTTTTTCACTCCCCACCTCACTCCCACGGCATCCAGCTGTTGGGAGCGAGCAGCGGCGCGCAGGGTGCCAGCTGCATTCCTCGTCGTTCATCATTAAACACAGCGCGGTCGCTTTCAGTTTAGCGACCGCGCTTGTTTTTTTCACTCCCCACCTCTCCTCTCTGACCATGCCTCCCTCCTCTCCTTCCGCCCCGCAGCCTCTCGACCTTCTCCAGCAGTTTCACATCCGTATTCTCTCACTTCCACCTCTTTTCTCGGTTTGATTTCCCTTTACATCTTCAATTAATGCCCCCATACGCCGTCTCCTCACCCTCATTCCCCCTGCCCACTCATGTTAACTCAGTCTTTACTTCCGCTCACAAATTCCTACCTCGGCTCTGCCTTGCCCCCCCTCGGCTTCCCTCTATCCCCCTAAGTTCTCTCTCACCCCCACAGCCGTAGATGCTTTCCTCGCTCACTTCACAACCCCTAACTTCCCCTCCCACGTCGCTTCTACGAAACCACTCCGCACTACCCTTTTACCCCTCACCCTGAAAATGTATTCTAACTCCCTTCCACACATTCCCTCCCGCACTCCCTTTCGCTGCCCTCCCGTACTCATTTGCCCCGACACTCCAATTCTTTGCTTGAGTCCTATCTTGCCTCCACAACCCTCACTGGGTCCCCATCTCACTTACACGCCCCTCCCCTCGTGCATTTACCCCCTCCTTTGACTACCCGCCCCATCCTCACCGCCCTACTTCGCCTCCCTCATTCCTCATCTCCTCCTTTACCACCTCCCCACATCCTTCATAGCCACGCCCATTCCTTCAATCACCTTCACTCTCTTTACCCTCCATTCCCTGTTCCACCAGCCATCAATCACCCCTTCTTGCCCTCGTTCATCCCCAGCTCTCTTCCACTAAGATCCACTCATCCCTTTCTCCCCCATCATACTAACTTACTCCACGCCCACTCATTCCTTCACCCATTCTGTGTCCTCGGTGTTGTACGTGTAGCACGTGCTCCGCGTTTACCTTGTATTGTGTGCTTAACTCTGTGTACTCTCTTCTACTGGTACTTGATTTACGTGTACTCGGATGTTTCTATGTCTTTTCACCCTTTTTAAACGCACTACCACCACCTGAATGACTTCCATAGCGACCTTGCATGCTGTACGTGTACTCTGTGCTGTGTGGCAGTCGTGTGCGCGTGCTTTGTGCTCGGCATGTTTTCTGTGAAATATACTACTACCTTGTGTTTCGTGGCCTGCCTTGTTCTGTGGTCTCGGTGCTGTACATCTACCGCCCTCTTACCTGTGTTTTACATGCACCCTTTCTACCCCGCGCTTTGCGTACACTAAGCTATAAGTATGTATTGCCACAACAGGGCCCTACTGTGAACTCTGCTGTGCATATATTTTACAACATATTGCCATGTGCTCCATGTGTGGTGTATATTCTGTGTTCTACACTTACTCTGTGCTATACACACATGCACTGTGCTCAACTTACACCATGTTTCCCGGGTTTTACATGTATTTGTGCTCACTGCAGGGGACTGTGTTCGACCTCATGGTCACAGGTCCAAATCCCGGCAAATTCTCTCAGCCTTTCATCCTTTCTGAGGTCGAGAAAATGAGTACTATTGAGTTGGGTAACCAATAGTCTGTTATTCAGCGCCAAGATGCCCCTCTGCGGGTGAAAGTGTGCTTTACAAATACACGTTATGTTATGTTACTATGATGAACTGCCTCCACCTAACAATAAAAACTATAACAAAAAAGCATTAGAACAGGCAGGGAAAAATTGACAGCATTGCATAAACAAAAAAACTAGAACACATTTTTGGTGTTAATTCTGGTTTTTATTAGGGTACTTCAGTTGTAGATAATGTTTTCTAGGTTATATATAAGGTGACAAAAATGGTTATAACACTTTTTTTATTATAACATAACTTTTAAACATGCTGCACAACATTCACAATGCTCTACAACACATATTAAAAACGTTAACAAAGCCAATAGCTCTGTCTACACACTTATAAGGCCCCAAAGGCGAGACCTATTGGCTATGCCAATGCTTGTTTAGTAATATTGGTCTCTCCCCAGGACCCTGGGACCTGATCCTTCTCAAGAACCCTAACTAGTGTTTTTTTCTCTTTGTCTTCCTAGCTGTCTGCCCCCTTAAAACTTGTGATGAAGTTCATTGCCCACCCACCTCAGAGTGTCTTTTTCCACTCTTGGTGCACACTCATGGTTGATAGTTCCTTAAACCGAGAGGTTGGCGCATCATAGGAGAATTACTAACGCACAGGAGGCAGTGACTCACAAGCATGGCATGACCAGCAGCATGCTGACAACTCGAGTGGGGGTGTGGAGACCACACCTGTTCCCCATTCAAGGGAACTGAGGGAGGGCAGGGGAGAAAACCCCTAGAGGGGAAGGGGAGGAGTGATGCACTGGGGAAAAGGGTCCCTTTGGCGTTCACAGTATAGATCAATAGGCCCCGTGGTGGGACCTGTGGAGGAAGCAGGGAGGATGCTAAGAGCATAGCAGAGAAAGAGAGTGCGAGAGGTGTGTCAGAGAGGATATGAAAGCAAGGCAGAGAGAGAGAGAAAGTCAAGGATGTGAGAGAACGACAAAGAGGTTAAGAGGGGGCAGACAAAGTGGTAGGGAACAAGGCAAAGGAGAAGCGATAGAGAGAGAACACACAAGACGGACAAGAATGAGAGCGAAAAAGGACAGAAAAGGATAATATGTCAAAGAGTGAGTGCGCGAAAAAGAGCATATGAGGAGGAGAACAAAGTGGAAGCGAACAAGCGAAAGAGTGCAAGAAAGAGAGTGCACACAAGAAGGAGAAAGAGAACAAGCATTTGCAATGCAATAGGTCTTGCATTTGCGAGAGTCTAAGCTATTGGCATTGTAAATTACAAAGCCTTTTATTTATCTGTTTTTCAAATTAACACATAAATAAAAGGCACGGTCATGTACAATCCCAATAGCTCAAACTCTTGTAAATGCGAGACCTATTCAAAGAAGTGGTCGCCATTGTCCCGGCTGCTCAGAAAGTGAAAGCACGCATGGCGCACTGAATGTTGCAGGAAAGCATGTTGTGCCTGCAGTAGGAGAAACTCATTAAAGAAAATAGTTCTTACAGACTAAATAAGATGTACAGTGTAACAACCAAAGTAAAAGGGCCAGTCCTCATGGAAGGTTCCAAATGAAGACAAGGCGGTACTAAGGAGGGACTAACAAGCCTATTAACGAATCAGAAGCCAGCATTTACGAAGGACAATGACACAAGCCAATGACAAATATGGGTAGTAAGTGGGCGGGGCTTCTATTTCATACTCCAATACAGCATGTCTCGCAGCGCATGCGGTGCCCAAGCTAGACCTAAAAATAAAAGAGAATAAGAAAGAGAGCAAGAAATCTTAGATAGAGAAAAAGATTTAGCTTAGCGTGGAGAAGAGAAAGCAAGAGAGAGGAAAACAAATATGGACCAATAAGAAGCAGGCTCACATCAGGATGAGACTACACTTGGCACTCTTCCAAAGCAGCCCTCTGAGCCGCCGCAGCATCTTTCCTAAAGACATCATCCGTGTCCTCAACTTCACCATCTGACAACACTCAGGTTTTAGCCCTTCCCCATGGGGAATCTAGCATGAAGACAAGCCATGGCAGGTCAACTGTGCCCACAGACCCCTCGAAGACCCCCTGTCAAAAAGTAATGTAATGTGCTACATCCAAACTTAAACAATACAAGACTGTCCCCACATAATAAAAACAAGCATTGGCAAAGACAGCAGATCTGCTGTGGCAAGCGTGCAATATCTCTTTTTGAAAACATGCAATATGCAAAACCAATAATAAATATAAAAATATCTGAACATCCAGCAGCCTGGTACACCGACCCTGGCATTGTGGTGCACATGTTTTCAGGCGTAATGCACACGTGATCTGGAAAGAATGCTGTCACTCACAGTGCCAGGCAGCCAATGGCTGAAGTGGGCTGACTCAATGGCCCATGCGGGTTGCTGTGGTGGGAGGAAACAAAATTTGAATGACGCTTGACTAGGCCAATGGATGTCAAGGTTCAACCGAAAGCCCCTGAATGTGTACATACATGTTTGTACTATTATGAATTTCTGGAAACATGAGGCTGGCCAGACCTAAAAAGTTATTTCCTCTTCAAAGACAAACCTTTTATCGTCTGAGCGAGCAAGGCTGCTCTGGGCAGCTTCAAATTCTTCAGTCATCTAATGTTTTAGCCTCACCTGCTTGGACTACACAGCTTATAAATGGCAATAACCCAGTAATTAAATGTTAACCTTCTTCATTGGAACAATTGCAAAAACCCACTGACATTTAACAAAAAAGCAAGGGCAATCTGTAAACACTCACCCACCTGATTCCAATAAAAGAAACCAAGTGATATAATGGTCAGCTGGCTATACAAAGTCTTCTTACCCAGCAATGTCATCCCCACCAAAATACTGACAAATACAAAGACATCATTGCCCAACCCATAGACCATTTCATTTACCCTATAATATATAAACTGGTCCCTCTGAGTTTTAAAATGATAAAGACAGATCATGAACACAAGCACAGTGGAGGCGTGGCCCTGATCTTTCGGGGCTCCCTTGACACAAAAAATAGTCCATTAACCTGTCCCCACATGGAAAACCTATTGTTTACCATAGATGTTAATGGCAGACAGCAGTCTTTTCTTTTAATTTACAGCCCTCTAAATTCTAACTTTTCCTCACTTGAGTCACTGTGAAAAGAATTGGGGCCTTCCTACTCTCAAGAAAGAACCTGGTATTATTAGGAGATTACACTCTCTGGTTTGAGGCCCCTTTTGATTCCAGGCAGAAATTTTAAGAAGCCCCAGAACAACCTCCCGAAACACCTCAGAACCTCACCCTACCTCGTTGACTTCCAAAGAAACCTCAAGACATGGCTCTTCCAGATGAAACAGGAATTATCTCCTCCTCCCCCCTCAGGCCTGCCCTACTCAGCACCTGGATACCTTCACGGTGATTAGCCGCGCTATGCAAATTCACATAACATCACAGAAGCTCTAGACACCTTTGAGTTAAACCTCATCTTTTCTTCCTACATCCATTCAGTTGGACATCTACAAACTGGGATAAAACAGAAGTTACTGAGCCTCTTTCAATCATCAGGACCGATCACCAAGCAATTCCATGCCGCTGCTCAGGTCACTTCTTCAGTTATTATTAGAGGCCTGTGAGAAGCTGGCCTGGTATATGATGTCCACTAGTGTAAGTGGGCACCTTGCACCAGTCCAGACAACCCTTATGGCGATTTAAGAGGTCTTAGACAACCTTAGAAAGCTCTCTAAGTGGTAGCTGTGGAGAGCAGCCTTCAGGCTTAGGGGCATATGTATGAAGCCCAATTCCCGTTCGCAAACGGGCCGATTCTCAGAATCGGCCCATTTGCGAACGAGAAAAGGCCTTTTGGGATGTATCATCCCAAAGGCCATCGCAAAATAGGGAATCGCAAAATTTGCGATTCCCTATTTTACGATTGCATTTAAGGAATCACAAATTGCGATTCCTTAAATGCGATGTGAAAGCACCTAAGTTGTGCGAATTTGGCATAAGAAATCGCAAATTACCACCAACTTACAGTTGGTGGTAATTTGCGAATTCTTGAAAAAAGCACTTTTTTGCTTTTTTCAAAGTGCCATGTGGCACACATACATGCCCTTAGGGCATGTATGTGCGCCACATGTGCACACATGCACATTTCAGGGGTGCAACAGGGTGTCCTTTTGGAACCCTTGCACCCTTGAAATTGCGTGCGCAATTTGCGAGTACCTATTGGGTACTCGCAATTTGCGCACACAATTCTCATTCATTCCTATGGGCCTCTTGGCCCATAGGAATGAATGGGAAGGGATTCCTTAATTGCGACTCGCAATTTGCGAGTCGCAATTAAGGAATGCGTAGGAATCGCAATTATTATTGCGATTCCTACCTACATAGCAGTTTGCAAGTCCTTAATAGCGATTCGCAAAAAATCGCTATTAAGGACTCGCAAATCTGTCTTTTCATACAAATGCCCCTAAGTCCAGAAGGAGTGTAAAGCAGCTTGTTTTACCAGAACACAATCTTATAGTATACATTAAGTGAAAAAGAACCACACCAAGTATTTATAAAAATAGGTATTTATTATATAATACTCTCTAGAATGGTCAAGTATCTCCCACACGGAGATAAACACAATGCATACAATACTTTAGCAAAGAAACACAGTTAATAGCACGAAATACACAGTGGCCCCAGGGGGGGGACCAAACCATATACTAAGAAAGTGGTATAAGAACCACGACTCAAGTCTGGACGATGTCGAGAGGATGTAGAATTGCTGGGGACCCACAGAACCACGCAAGGTAAGTAGATGGGGATCCCATGGAGAGCGTGTGCAGTGTGGGAACACGACCACGTGCTCCGTACAAGTCTATGTGCAAGTTGCGGTTGGATTTTTAAAGATTAAGGACCCTTCCCAGTGGACCCTGAAGAAACCCTGTGGAAGACAGAAGGTTGGAGAGCCACCCCACCCGTGGATACCCTGTTATCCACTTTACCTACACCAGGGAAGCTGGGTGCATACGTGTGAAGTGGTGTCGGAAACCACAGTCGAACCCAATGGAGGACTTCAGGAAAGTGCAGCTGCTGGAAGAGGAGAAAGTGTCCGTGGGAATCCAAATGTGGATTCTTGAAGAGGAGTATCTGAAAGCAGAGGGGACAGAGTCTATGTCACTCGGAAGTGACCAGGAGACTTGGAAGACGAATGCCCTCCGATGTCGGGTGCTTCAGGAAAGATGACTATGACCTTGACTCTGCAGCTGTGAGGACCAGGCGACGCTGAGGAAGACCAGGACCCGAATACGAGCTGGCCCATGAAGGATGTCGAGTGCTGATGGGTCGGTGTCCATCGGGAGCACCAACAAGCCTTGGCAAATGCAGCCCATGCAGGAAGTCAAGAAGGTGCAAGGTTGGGACCAGCAAGGTCCAGGGGACTCGCCACAAGCAGGGGAGTCAGGGCAGGCCCCAAGCAATCAGGGGAGCCCAAGAGAAACAAAGGTGATCCTCAAATGGACCCACAGGCCGGAGGCACAGGAGTCGCAAGAGGGCCTCGAGCAGCTCACCAAAGGAGCAGGCCACGGTGCCCACAAGGCGGTGTGGCTGAAGATCTTGGTGGAAGAAGTTGCTAGAGGTTGGGGCTACTTGGAGCCCAATGCACTTGTTGCAAAGTTGCCAACAAGCCTTTGTACTTGCAAAAGAACGCGGTGCACAGGGGTTCGGTTATTGCAGCCCCCACGAGGGATACTAGCCTCAATCTTGGTGAGAGGGATCTTGGTGAGAGGGCAGCTCAGGCCTCGAGGGACGTAGAAAACCACCACATGTGTTGTTTAACACTTTGGAGTCCGCAGGAGCTCGGGATCAGCAGACCGGTCAGCAGTGTTGAGGTGCCTGCGAATGCAGGGAAATGACTCCTTCACTTCAAGGGAGATTCCTTCAAGTGTCTTTGATGCTCCACAGGCCTTGGAGGGTTTCTGTACGAAGCACAGACACAGACGATGACGCAGACAAGCAGGGATACGAAGTCTGGCCCTTACGAAGTCCAGAGTGTCCAGACGGTAGAAGTGCAGTGGTGTCTGATCTGAATCTTATCCCACGACAAATCTAGGGACCTACACCCAGGTAAGCCCTTAAGTACCCTAGGGAAAGGTTTGGGAAGCTTCAGGGGACCCTCCCAGGGGAGGGTCTGGACAGGGGGGAGGTTACTCCCATCTCCTTTGTCCAGTTTCGCGCCAGAGCGGGAGCCAACGGCTCCCAGAACTGGGTTGAACTGGACTATGCACTGGGACACCAAATGTGCCCCTCATGCAGACTTCCAGGCGATGCAAGCGCACCCACCCGGTCCCAATACACTAAATCTTGTCTGGGAGGTGGTCACACCTCCCTGTGACAGGATGCCTATTGTTCCACCTTCCTCTGCTCGAGCTTGGCTCAGCAGCAGGAGTGCAGAAATGTGTCCGGGACTAGAAGGTTGGCACCAGGAACACTGAGAGCCTAACGGAGGGATCTTCCAGTGCTTGGAATCATACCTCCCACACCGTTTACGGTGTTTGGGTATGATTCCAGCATGTTTGATACCAAACATCATGGGTTTCGTTGCAGCCGTTTTCCTGATGGTCATCGCGTAATTACGCGGTGCCACGCTACATAGTATATGGCTGCTTCACTGACAACCCGGGAGAATGGACTCCGTAGGCTGCAGGGGTGTCCTGCTCATGCAGGGGCACCCTCTCACTTAGAACCAAGCACCCTGCCTTCAGGATTGCAAAGGCCTGCTATAGGGTTGACTTATAGGTTTTAAGTGCAGTGACCCTTAGATATAGTAAACCTATATCTTTAGTAAGTGGTGCATGCACCAACTTACACAGGCTGCAATGGCAGGCCTGTAGTTCCATTTTGAATGGTCTCTCATGGGTGGCATAATACATGCTTCAGCCCATGGGAGATCTCTGGGGTACCTGGGTACCATATACTAGGGACTGGCAAGGGTACCCCAGTATCCAATCTGGGATGTACCTAAGTACTGAACACAACAATTTAGGGAGAAAGCAGATAGACTGGGGTCCTGAGTAGCAGGATCCCAGTCAGACTAGCAGCCGCGGTCCGTGCAGGTAACAGCGGTGGGGCGATGGAGCCGTGTAAAGGGGGATTCCGAGGGACGATGCAGAGGGAAAATTAAACAAATAATTAATTTTCTCTCTGCATCATCCTTCAGAATCCCCCCTTACATGGCCCCACCGACCCACTGCTGTTACCTGCACAGACTGCGGCTGCAGACTAGTCAAAACAGCATCACATCAAGCAACAAGCATTTGCAATGCAATAGGTCTCGCATTTACGCAAGTTTGAGCTATTGGCATTGTAAATGACAATGCCTTTTATTTATGTTTTGGTTTTTAAAACATAAATAAAAGACATTGTCATTTACAATGCCAATAGCTTCAACTTGCGTAAATGAGAGACCTATTGCATTGCAAATACTTGTTTCATCCCAACTACTTGGCGCTGCCCTGCATGGAATTCCTACCTGGAGAATGACAATGCTGTCCAGAACTGCCCATTCCTTCCTGACTTCAGTGACCTTGCACGGCCTCCACTTTTACCCTTACTTTATCAGTACCACAGAATCAGTACTTCGAGGTTATTTTTTGCCCAAATATTCTTCTGGGGGACAGTTCCATGGATTTACAACAGTCAGTAAATCAAGGCCATTACACTACAAGTCTTTGCTCATAGGCAGGACCACTGGAATAACGCAATATTGTGGCCGCCGCGTTCTCGGAGTATTTACATATTTTCCACACTTGCCGCATGATTCACATCTTCTGTATCAGTTGCAAACATTGATTCTAGCTCAGATGGATCAAAAGAGGCTTTAAAAAGCATCAGCCGTGGTCCCCCGGGTGGACAGACGCTTTGCAAAGATTAACTGTCACCATTTCGTTGCTGACGGCTGTATTCGGGTGTTAGAGTGCTGCTAATGAGGAGAAACGTTTGCCCAGACAGTACTACTGTGTTGTAAAATGACAAAATAGCAAAATATTGCGACAGAATGTGCCATATTACGCTGCATCATTGCACCTCTTCTGTGTCCGATTATGTTTGTACCTCTCCAGTCCCTGCAGCACCTGTTCTGACCTGGGTCTCAGGCTCTACAACAGCTTTGCTGACCTGGTTCTCTGGCTCTACAGCAGCTCTGCTGACCTGGTTCTCTGGCTCTACAGCAGCTCTGCTGACCTGGTTCTCAGGCTCTAGAGCGGCTCAGCTGACCTGGTTCTCAGGCTCTAGAGCGGCTCAGCTGACCTGGTTCTCTGGCTCTACAGCAGCTCTGCTGACCTGGTTCTCTGGCTCTAGAGCAGCTCTGCTGACCTGGTTCTCAGGCTCTAGAGCGGCTCTGATGACCTGGTTTTCTGGCTCTACAGCAGCTCTGGTTCTCTGGCTCTACAGCGGCTCTGCTGACCTGGTTCTCTGGCTCTACAGCAGCTCTGCTGACCTGGTTCTCTGGCTCTACAGCAGCTCTGCTGACCTGGTTCTCTGGCTCTACAGCAGCTCTGCTGACCTGGTTCTCTGGCTCTACAGCAGCTCTGCTGACCTGGTTCTCTGGCTCTAGAGCAGCTCTGCTGAGCTGGTTCTCTGGCTCTACAACAGCTCTGCTGACCTGGTTCTTAGGCTCTACAGCCGCTCTCCTGACCTGGTTCTCTGGCTCTAGAGCAGCTCTGTTGACCTGGTTCTCTGGCTCTACAACGGCTCTGCTGACCTGGTTCTCAGGCTCTACAGCCGCTCTGCTGACCTGGTTCTCTGGCTCTACAGCAGCTCTGCTGACCTGGTTCTCTGGCTCTACAGCGGCTCTGCTGACCTGGTTCTCTGGCTCTTCAGCAGCTCTGCTGACCTGGTTCTCAGGCTCTAGAGCGGCTCTGCTGACCTGGTTCTCAGGCTCTAGAGCGGCTCTGCTGACCTGGTTTTCTGGCGCTACAGCAGCTCTGCTGACCTGGTTCTCTGGCTCTACAGCAGCTCTGCTGACCTGGTTCTCTGGCTCTACAGCAGCTCTGCTGACCTGGTTCTCTGGCTCTACAGCAGCTCTGCTGACCTGGTTCTCTGGCTATACAGCGACTCTGCTGACCTGGTTCTCTGGCTCTACAGCAGCTCTGCTGCCCTGGTTCTCTGGCTCTAGAGCAGCTCTGCTGACCTGGTTCTCTGGCTCTAGAGCAGCTCTGCTGACCTGGTTCTCTGGCTCTAGAGCAGCTCTGCTGGCCTGGTTCTCTGGCTCTAGAGCAGCTCTGCTGGCCTGGTTCTCTGGCTCTACAGCAGGTCTGCTGACCTGGTTCTCTGGCTCTATAGCAGCTCTGCTGACCTGGTTCTCAGGCTCTAGAGCGGCTCTGCTGACCTGGTTCTCTGGCTCTACAGCAGCTCTGCTGACCTGGTTCTCTGGCTCTACAGCGGCTCTGCTGACCTGGTTCTCTGGCTATACAGCGGCTCTGCTGACCTGGTTCTCTGGCTCTAGAGCAGCTCTGCTGACCTGGTTCTCTGGCTCTACAGCAGCTCTGCTGACCTGGTTCTCTGGCTCTACAGCAGCTCTGCTGACCTCGTTCTCTGGCTCTAGAGCGGCTCTGCTGACCTGGTTCTCTGGCTCTAGAGCGGCTCTGCTGACCTGGTTCCCTGGCTCTACAGCAGCTCTGCTGACCTGGTTCTCTGGCTCTACAGCAGCTCTGCTGACCTGCTTCTCTGACTCTACAGCAGCTCTGCTGACCTGGTTCTCTGACTCTACAGCAGCTCTGCTGACCTGGTTCTCTGGCTCTAGAGCAGCTCTGCTGACCTGGTTCTCTGGCTCTAGAGCAGCTCTGCTGACCTGGTTCTCTGGCTGTAGAGCGGCTCTGCTGACCTGGTTCTCTGGCTCTACAACGGCTCTGCTGACCTGGTTCTCTGGCTCTAGAGCAGCTCTGCTGACCTGGTTCTCTGGCTCCAGAGCAGCTCTGCTGACCTGGTTCTCAGGCTCCAGAGCAGCTCTGCTGACCTGGTTCTCTGGCTCAAGAGCAGCTCTGCTGACCTGGTTCTCTGGCTCAAGAGCAGCTCTGCTGACCTGGTTCTCTGGCTCAAGAGCAGCTCTGGCGTTTCAGAAGTCTCCCACATGGAGAGAGAAAATAGAGGATCGGTTTACAGTTTTCTCGTATATTTTTGGAGTCCAGGTCGTTTCTGCATGTTTTAAATCCAGATGGCCAACAATGACCGCCTCCCTCCTTAACACCCAGCGCCCTTTGCTCCTCCTTTCAGCTGTGCAGTGCGTGTAAAAATTCCTGCGTGCTATTTGGAGGCAAGGTCAGTGCGAAAGGGCATGGCTGGGAGCCAGTGTGTGATCAAGCCATGTCACACTGGCTACCCTACTGATAAAAAGAAAACAGCAAATGATTTAAAAAAAAATATGAGAGTCGTTTAGGAACACAGACATGATACCGAGGCAGCCGCTTGTTTAGCCGAATGATAAAAATGTAGTGCCTACCGACTTATGAAGGAGACCGTGTCACGCCGCAAGTAAAAGATCGAGTCCGGATGGGCCGTCCGAGAAGGAGACAGGGCGGTAACAAAGAAGCCTCATTTTCAATCAAAGGCCACCGTTTAGCATAAACGATGACGGCAGCCAATAGGAATGATGGGCGGGGCTTCAAGTCCCCTTCTGACATCTACTCGATTACAAAAAGCCTCGCAGAGCGAGCAGCGCATGCGCGCAGCAACGCAGGTCTGCGAGACCTAAAAAGTGGGGGTAACCATAAGAAGCAGATCCTACTTTCTTACAAGGCCTTTCATGTAAAGCTTTTTCTCTCTACACAATTGGTCAGTCAATTTGCAAAGGACTTGATGATCTCCCAATTGAGGCTTTAACTACTTCTCCGGGTGTCTTACTTTATCATCTTCACATCACTGTTAATCTACCACTGGATAATTTACTCCCTTTAACAACAGTAAAAAAACAATCTGACCATAAAAAAATTAATCCATATTTTACTGATGAGCTTATAAATAGTAAGTTACAAATTCAAACAGGAGAAAGATTCTGGAGTAGAGCCCATTAACTACGGACAAAATTGAATTCCTCACCTTAGCGAAAGAGCAGTGTCACAAAACTAAAGAGTCGAAATAACTCTTTTTGATGGCCAACTCTAACCTCAGATTCCTCCCATTTATATTATTCCCACCGCACCAGACAGGATCCAAAAACGTTTCACAGCAGTGCCCATGTGCGCCACTGTGTGGCGCTGTGCTGCTCCACGTAAGCTTCGTTCTGTCTTGGAAGTGTAATAGCGAAGCTGCATATTAGCTCCATCCCTGCACACCTACATTATTCATTTCTTGCCGCACCATTCAATGCTGATCGGGTGCGCAACTCCCACTTTCGTCGGTTTTCAACGACCCCACAAAAAAAATCCAGTATGCAAGGGAATGATGTCCCATGCTAAAACTACAGACTTCAAACCATGCCGCGCCTGCAGAAATCAGATGTCGGTTTAGGTGGGTCTTTGGTGCATGGGTTTGGGCCATGACTCCAGCTTGATGAAGAGCACACCCTCATGCACTTGAAGACTATCCTGGAACACAAAGCTGTTCGTCTCCGAACATATGAAGATGTCATAAGCCTCGTGTAAGTCCTGCTTCAACTCCCAGTCCTACTCCCGTGGCCGTCATTGAGGTTGAAGTCCTCAGGTAAGTCGAAGTCCAAGTGGAAGCACAGAGAGGCGAGTAACACCCAGCCCCATTCTGCTTCTTTCTTTCAAAAGAGAAGTTGCAAGGGTGTAAAGGTCTGGATCGATCTCAATCCTGATCTCCGACTAAGGTGCACATTCCGTAGTGGTTACCGATGTACCCCAAGTCACCCAGGCCACCGGCAAAACTGCATCAGGTTGAGGCCTTTACATACAAAAAGCTCAAAAGAATACCTTTCCTGCAATTCCAGGAATTGTGGAAATGAAAGCTCTTCTTGACTGTCAACAAGCAGGCTTCCATACTGGCCACAGTACAGAGTTGGTTATTGTTCCCATTCTGGACAAGTTTGGAAGAATGAGGGATGCGAACGATCCAGTGCCCTTAGTGGTCCTCGAGCTCTCTGCAGCATTCAACACCATAGATCACGCAATCCCACTGAACAGATTGTCTGTCATAGGGTATCATGGGGCGCTCTGTCTCGGCTGGAATTGCTTCTGTCAAAGAAGAAACTAAGAACATTTACATCCCCCTTCTTTCATCTCCCTTATGGCTTGGTGTCCCTCAATGCTCCGTTCTCTCGATGCTGCTTTTCAACATCTACTTGTGGCCTTTGGTGCACCTTCTTCACAATCTTAGACTTTCCAAGGATTTCATGAGTTTTAAAAAACTGTTAAAAACCTGGCTCTTTGGAAGCTAAACCATCTCTAGGCTAGCAGCTATGTGATTCTGCAGCGCCGGGACACTCCTTTTGGAGTAGCTGAGCGATATATAAACTCTTTCATTCATTCATTCATTCATCTATGCACAAAATATTTTTATGTTTGCAGACGATACACACCTTATCTTTGGAGTACACTCAACAGAGGCACAGACCCATCTGACACCTCCCTTGTGGCAGACAACAAGTAACCCGCTGGTGAATGTCTGAAAAGTATTTAAAATTGAACCCAGAAAAAACAGAACGTCTGCTCATTTCCCCTAAACTGAATGTGTTCGATCTCAGCGGACCTCCATGCATGTGCCCAATGCTACAAATTCCATCCATAACTTGGGGGATACACATTGAGCCCAAACTCGGTCTCAAAGACCAAGCGACCAAGATCTCAAAATCATTACAGTAGATGCATCCATTTCTAGAACCCGATATTGGGATTCCAGCAATGAATTCTATTATCCAATAAAGATTATACTATGGGAAGTCTATCTTCCTGGCAGCCCTTAAGATGCATCTGGCATGGTCATAGTGGTCCTGAATGAAGCTCTGCATCTCGTCTATGGCTTGAAAATACTTGATTCAGTATCAGGAGGCAGTAGAGCTCTGCACTGGCTTCCAATACTTTGCAGAGTCATCTTTAAGGCAATGACCACAGTGCACAAAGCAATCTATTCTCAACCACCTGATTTCATGGCCAACAGATTTCTCTGGCGTAAGCCTTTGAGGAACCTTGGATACAACCAGCAATTTCTCCTACAGGTTCCCTAAATCTCGTACCATCAAGTATGATGACAGAGCTTTCTCTCTGGCTGCAGCAAAATTATGAACACCTTGCCGATAGCTTTTCATAGTTAACCTTCTATTATTCAATTTAGAGAGGCCTTTAACAACTCCTGGTCAACCAATAACTCATCTGTTCAATACGATTCCTTCTAGCACCAAGAAACCTGTTTTGGTGAACGTTGTGCTATTCAAATAGACTTGATTGATCGATATACAGAGTAAAAACCCTTCCGCAATCCAGAGAGTAGTCTGTAATTCTTTCCCAACATGTATTATTCGAATTGCTATACTTTTTTAAAGTGAGACCTCAGTAGTCATTCAGTCATAACATGTTCCAACTTAACTGGGGTGTTGGATCTAAGACACAAAAATGATGTAACTCCTTGTCATATTGGAGTGGTTCTCTAGAGTGTGTCTGCGGACAATTAAGAATTTTGGAAGAGCCGTTGAAGACAATGGAGTGGTTCAGAGCCAATAATGGCTGATATATACCTTGTGCTCCACTATTCCGATGTTAGTCTTTTTTGCTTTTCCATGTTTAGTTTAGACATTCTATTCACAGTGGGAGGAATGTTGTAATAGCTTTAGACCCAATCTGCCTCAGGCTATGCCTTGTATTAACCCCCCCACATCCCCCCACTTGTTATAGATGCCCCCCATGGATTGGGCCTGTAACTCAGGTGCAGGGCTTTTAACAACTGGCATAGCCCTTGGAAGCAGACTGTAGTGCTATATTAGAACTTAGGAATGTTGAGAATTCCATTGAAGATAATGGAGTAACTGAGGGCGAAATAACGGTTGATAGACCTTCTGCTTCAACATTCCAATATTGTTCTTTTTTTTGTTTCTCCTAGTTTAGTTTAAGCCATTCTACTGTCAAAATGTAGTATGTTTTAATAGCATTTTGCCTTAGTCTCTACTATAGCATTATGTCCAGCTACTGAGGGCTAATATAGTTCCTTAAATCCTGGAAGTCGAGTTATAGGCCCCAGCTGCAACTGAATGCATATAATGAGGGAGAGAGGGCCTTTAACAGCTGGTATAGCCAGAGGCAGAAGGACTATAATGCTTTTAGAGCATTCCACTCACTTAGGGTAGGCTGTTCTAAATTAAAAAAGCAGAAAGAAAATACAAACATTGGAACGTTGAAGCAAAAGATTTGTACCAGCCAGTCGGTCAGTCAAAAATTCTTTATTCGGCTAATAAAAGCCATAAAAGCACAAAATAAAGACGCAAACGGCAATTATTAAAACACAACAGTGGAATACCATATATGCACAACGAATACAGTTTACATATATAGATTTCCCTAAAACCATGTTAAAAGTATAAAATAGATATAAAACCCAGTGTTAAAATCAAAAGACTGAAAATTCAGCTCATAGTATTCACCAATAAAAGAGGATTCCAGTGCATTTCTACAAGGATGGTACAAATCAACTAAACAGAAGGCATTTTTCTCATGGTTCTTACAGCGCTAGAGACATAGCTGGCAACACCAAAGCAAACCATAGGCGAGGAGAGCATCTGCAGATATAGTAATGCTGGCCTTGCCTGGACAAAATGACATGGGTTTAAAAGCGGAAGAATGTATTTTTTACGCAGAGGGACATAAAATTCACAAAACAGAGTAAAATGCAAAGTGTCCTGTTCAGAAAAATTGTCACATGGACATGGCCTTGAGTCCCCAGGCTTCAAAAAGCCCTTTGGAAAAGCAAGTAGCCAATGGATGAGATTCCGTCTAAATCTGGTTAACAGATTACGATGATAGAGGTTATTAACAAGAGACAGGTAGGGGTGCGGTTTTGGACATGGACTGAGTGTGATGTAAGTTCTCACCGTAGGTTTATTGATTTCCACATCCTCCCTGTCCTCCTGTCGCCTGGCCAGAAACTTAGATTTGATCCTCCTGATGTCAATAGATCGCAACAATTTGGGGTTTGTATACAGATCGGGGCAGCCTAGACCTCTCATCTGCTCCGCTAGGTACCCCAACCAAGGAATACGTAGAGCCCCCTCCAGAGCCATGCAGTCCACTATGACAAGTTGGTGAAGGGTGGGTACTGGCGAGGACCAAATTCTCAATCATTGTACTATTGGTGCAACTGCAGTATGATCAGAAATGTATCCCATTCCGAGCTCCTCATGCAACATGAATCCAGGGGGACAGCGAGGAGCCTACGCAAAAATCTGTTTTTTACCACCTGCAGATCTTTAACTTCCTTATATCCCCACACATCGCAGCCATAGGAGGCCATCGGGATACATTTTTCCCTGTAGACTTTTAACAGTGCAAGGACGGGCTTTGTTCCCAGTCTTTTTGCAAAGTCCATAGTAGCCCCCACCGCCCTTGCCAAAACCTTCTTTTTGTGTGCTCTCTGCGCAACCCAAGACCCGTTGTCATCAAACAGCACACCCAGGTAGGGGAAAGTTTGGACTTTAGTGAGTTCAGCCCCCCTACAGAAAAACTTAACACCTCGCGGCCTTCTTGGTGCCAACTGTCATGGTATGTGAGTTGGTAAAATTAGTTGCTAGATCAAGTGTATTCATAAAATCTATAAAAGCATCTAAACGTTTTTGTAGTCATACACCTGTCCTAGCAAACAACACTGCATCATCTGCGTACAGAAGTGCGGGTATTAATTTGGCGCCAGCTCTCGGTATGTCTCTGCTAGTAGCCAAAAAGATGTCCCCTAACTTGTTAATATAGAGTGTAAACAATAGGGGGGCCAGGATACACCCCTGCCTGACCCCTCTCTTGACAGCCCAAGAAGCTGACACACGGCCATCCTCATTGTATCTCACCGCTGCCCTGGTGTTATTATTGGCAGAGTGTAGAAAGGCCACTAAATCCACCTCAAGACCCAGCTCCAAAAGAATTGACCATAACTTGGATCTATTGACGTGGTCGAAGGCCGACGTTCGGTCCATAAAGGCCATGTGAAAGATCCCTTTTTTGCTCTTGTGTGCCTCCCCATGAGCAATTGTAGGTTGAGACACTGATCTAACGTCCCTTTCCCCTGTCTAAAGCCATACTGTAAGTCTGAGACAATATTTGAGTTATCTAACCAGGTGGTTATCCTATCCAGAACCACTTTCCCCATGATTTTTGCAGCTGAGTCCAAGAGGGAGATTGGGCGATAGCATGCTGGGTCGTCCCTTGAACCCTTTTTAAAAATAGGTATGATAGTGGCCATTGACCAGGAAGAGGGGAGATCACAGGAACAGGCCGCATTAAACACTTGTGTCAGAATCCTGGCCCAGGTTAGGGAGTCTGCTTTATACAAATCCGCCGGTACCCCATCGGGGCCCGGTGCTTTCCCTCCAGCTGTGGCCAGGATAGCTTTTAGTACCTCTTCAGTATTAAAATGCAGTGGGGCACTTTCTATACAGAGTCCCACTGTATGTCGGCCCCCCTGCATCATCCCCTCAAAGTGTAGAACCCATCTTTCAGCAGCTATAGTGCAATCTGTTTTAGCATTTGCTGTGTCTGAGAAGATGGGGCTATTAACCACTGCCCAGAACTTAGTACTATCTGTCAGCACACTTGTCTTATCAAGTGCCTCCCAAGCCTGCGACCTAATGATGTTCTTCCTGTTTTGAATTGCAGATTTATAGGCCCTCCTAGCAGATCTAACCAGTGCCTCATCCCTCGGACGTTGCTTGAGGGCGTGGATTAAATTACTGTGTGCTCTAGTACAAGTGCCATCAAACCACCTTAACTCCTTTCGGCCTTTAATCCTGGTTTTAATCATAAGGCCATTGGATATACATTTTGATATCTTATCGAACGCATCTAAAACCACTCTATTCTGTGACCTCGTGTTCATGCAGAATGAAATCTCATCGGCACACTCAGCATATAAGCTACCTAGAAAGGTCTCTGGAACCACCTCTGACCATTTTATCCTAAGGGCTTGATCTTTTGTACTAAGTTCAGAGTTTGGAATACTCCTACCCTCTCCTCTATGGGCTTCGGTACAATGCACCAGTTCGAGCATTAGAGGGTTATGGTCACTATGGGTGGTCCAGAGAACCATCATCTTTTGTACTCCCGGGGTTAGGGGAGCAGAGACCATTATGAAGTTGATAATACTTGTGGAACCCATGCCTGCAAAAGTGGGAACTGGGGCATCCGTGCCCGACTGCTCTAAGCAGACCAAGTTATTTGCAGCCAGGAATACCTCTATTAAATGGCCTGATTCCGTGTGTTCAAAATGGGCCACTAAAGGTAATGCGTCCATTTGGCCCCTTCCCACAATACAGCCCAAATGGCACAGATGCGTATTAAAATCTCCAAAAATGATGACCTCATAATATGAATCTTGCCTCTCCCCATATTGATCAAGGAACCTCTCCAGTGCTATTAGGTGTTGAGTAACCGAGTTTCTACAGTAGGAGTTATAAAAATTTACTACTAGCGGGGGGGGGTGATTAGCAAACAACACATCTATTGCTAGCAGATGAGCTGAGTGCGTCTCTACTACTCTAATAGAGCAGGGGAGTTTACGTGAGACCAGTAGAACAAGGCCTCCCTTCGGTCTACCTGCTGTAGATGGAATTGCACTTTTGAAATAGGAAGTAAAACCATTGAAATAAAAATTATCAGTAGTGTCCCATGTTTCCTGCAGTGCGATTATGTGACAGCACACTGTCATCCTCTGCCATGAAACATCATCGCCTTTGGATCGAAGACCAGCTATATTCCAGGACAAGATCTTCAGGCAAGAAGAGTCTGGGAGAATGGAAGTCAGTTTGGAAGGAGAGGTGAGAACATTACCCATCCACGGTGCAGTACTTGAAACCTGCTGCTCAGCCCCAGCAGGAGGTAGTCAATCACATCCATCTAGACCAACCTGTTCTTGCAGGGGATCAAATCTATTGGTTAGAGGCAGTACAAACCTACCATTCTCATTCTGGGCCGTTCTAAACTGCATTAAGGTGGACTGACTGGGGCAAAAGGGGCGGGAAAAGTTAACTGGATAAAAGTACTGCAGAGAAACAACCTTGATTGATGTTTTAGAGGTCTGAGTAAATGAACTCTCCAAAAAAGCTTTAGCATAGACGGGATGTCTTACATTAATTACTACACAATCTCCTGCCATGTTTTTCCTAACCCTGTGGCCCACCCAACCCACCCTTCTGGCCATGATAATATGGGGAGGACAAAAAGTGCCCATTTACTATATTGCTGTCGCACCAATGAGTGACCTTGTGTATAAGGTCCACTGTAGATTCTTTTGAGCCTTGAGTGGTAGGGGGACTCCTATTAGAATAGCCACTAGGGGTGCTGACTCCGGAGTCATCTCCAAGGAAGTCGGGAGACCTGCACTGGACATTGGGGGTGAGTTTGTAGTCAATTGGGCTCGTTGAGTCCCCGTTAAAGATGCTGCCCCTGTCACGACCTTATTCTGTGTAGAGGTGTCCGATATAATATCATAGTCCCGGGTATTTCCATCTCCTTCAGTCTCCCTCTGTGATTGGGTATTGTTTCGATGGGTCGCCTCATTTGCACTACCATGTGCGTTAGTCATTGGGCATGTGTAGACCAAGCCCGTGTGTATAGATGCATCTGTTCTGGTACCCCCCACCGCCGCAGGATTTATGCTAAAGTTTGTGCCAGGGTTTGATGGCCCGGGAGTTATCACAGAGAAAGTCTCCAGCTTCGCCTCAATGCCTTCCAACCTTAAGCATATGGGGGCTATCGGTGTTTTAAACAAGAGTTCCAGCCTGGGGAGTAATGTGTCTACCAATTGCTCCATATCTGTGTAAACAAGTGATGAAGACTTACTCTGAAATTAAGACCGGGTCACTCTCTTCTCCCCTGTCTTTTTCATTTGGTTTGGAGGCCCAACCGGGGTGGAGTCCTCTTCTACAGTTGGCAGCCCATCGCTGCCGTTTCCATTTGTGCCATTGGCAATCGTTGTATAAAGTGCTGGTGCAGGTGAAAATCTAGTCTACTTGTGATAAGAGCACCATTCGTCTGGTGTTCTGTGAGATACACTTGAAAATCTTGCATAGCATTCGCAGGATGTGGAGATGGGGTTGATCTGTCTGCTCATGGAGAGGTTGGAGTCAGCTCTCAACATTCCTATGTTCTAATGCGCGTTAAAGGCCTTCTTCTTCATTGTAAGCCCTCATCTAATTCCAAGGACATAACTCTTGGAGAGGGTCTTTAACGTCATGCATAGCCCTTGGCTACTGGTTCTAACGCTATAAAATGGGCTGCAGGCATATTCCATCTAACATCTTTCTCCTTTGAAATGGAAGCTTTGTGCTGAATTTCATTATCCACTAGTGCAGATCTCTGATATATTAACCATATACTAATAAATCCTGCGAAAAGTAAGATATAAAAACCTTAGAGTAAAAAGGGTATTTCTATGCAGGTTCCTGGTAATCTTGCAAGATCTGTTGAGTAAGATGTGCTCTTGTGATTCATAGAAAGTTGTGGAACTTGCCTTGAAGCAGGAGTTCCCAGAATCATTCAAACTGTATTCAAGCTCTTTAAACAAAGTACATGACTGATATACTCAATGTTTATAAAAACAAATTGAAGATCTGGTTAAATTATGACCGGCTACAATTGTGAGATTTTCCTGCGACTTAATGCACACACCTTCAAGTGTGTCTCTTACCCGAATAAAGCCTCTCTTTGTTGAAATCTGGGGATTTCAGATATCCGATTTTTAGTAAATTGTTTTCACTGTAGATTATCAGGAACCCGCTCTCTATAAAAAACTTTTAATAATTCAAACTTAGTCAATGGCAGCTCCAAGAAAAAGTAATGACATGCAGGGTTGTGGCAAGGCCTCGACAGCGCCAGGAGATATGAAAGAGCATTACTCTATGTCGTGATTGTGAACCTGACAGCTGGAGTAACATGCAGCTCTTTAACCGTAGGCAGCGATCTTGCCACCTTGCTGCCTTCGCAACTAGTGTCTGGTATTTTCTTCCATTTCAATACATAGCAGATTCAGAGGTTTTCTTTCTCTGCCTTTTTTGGTATATTTATTAGTAACTTTTTAAGATCTAAAAGAGAGTCTGTGTGGTAGGCATGTCTTTTTGTCCTCAAAGAGAGTCTATTTATACATGCAATATTAAGAAACATGAGTCATTGACACAAGAAGTTGGTGAGAAAGTCCAATTTAGATTTGTGGTTTTGCAGATCAAGAGAGATGGATTGCTAATATAGGTTGTAGGCCCGTCTACGTCACGCATTTCCTAGTCAGCTCATACGCTACCATTATTCCCCTGCAGCCCTTGCAGGCTTTTATTTTTAGATCCTTTCAGTCATTGGCTTCTTTGTTTCAGGAGCATTCAGCCATTGGCTTGGGACATCCCACAGGAGTATTTTAGTCTCACCTTTTTTTCTGTTGCCTATTTGGACGTATCCTTCCACCTCCATTGGAATGCATGAGGGACTATCTTACATCTGAAAAGTACGCTCATCACACATGCTTTGTACATAGAAACCAATCATATTTTTTAATTGTTTGCATTGCAGCAAGCATTTTGTATTGAGTTTTGGAGCATTTGAGTGCAACCACCCTACCTATTGGCACTGCTGATGTTTATTTTAATTTTGTTACACTTTTTCGTTGTCCACCTCTGCATTTTCTTTTGGAATGCACTGCCGTTGCAACCTTCGGGACTGAGGTCACAAGACCAGAAAGAATGGGACAACCAAAACAGGATGAAACGGTTCATGGAACTGTTGTGTATTTCCTGAATGCTGACAGCTGTCACTCTCATAGCAGAAGGCGAGTGTCATGAACAGCCTCCACTCTGGGAATGTTTGCCCTTGGCAGTCAGTAGCTCTTTAATGCTTTTAGAATGCAGGAGCTGTTGATATCACTTCCTGGTCAGTCAGAAGGAGGAGAAAAGGCTCCTTTCTCACACCTTCGTCTTGCAATGTGTGAGAATCACAAAGCAGATGTTGAAGTTTGGAAATAGATTCGCAAACTGCAGTGTCACACCAGTACATTGCGTTTTTGGATTTTGCATTTTCAAAGCCAGCGCTGGCTTTGCAAATACAAAGTCTGTCTAGTACCTTTGCCCAGAGAAGGCTTGGAAAGATATTTCAGTGTGGCTGATTCAGGGATTTCCAGAAAATGTGATTTGCTCTTTATCAACATACACGCCGTGCAACAATGAACAAGAACTTTACTTGTTTTGCTTCACCATGCCTGGTGGGCGGCTGTTCCTCATATTTACTTCCCTTTATGAGTTTGTTGGCATTTGTAACTAGAATTGACCACATTGAAGGCATAGCTTTGCTGTCTCCATTAGAAAGTACTCTAGAATAATCCTGAGGTGTATGCTTGTGGATGGACAGCGCATATGTCCTCAGTGTATGTTCCGTTACAACTACAGTGACTACTGTAACACGAGGAACATTAAAACTACCCATGTATCAAGGATGCTAATTAGCTCTGAAGAATAGCCACAGGATTACAAATTGACATTTTCGAACCATTGGTATGCAAACGTTTGTAGCAGATGCTAAAAACCGAATTGCTTTGAATATTTGACATAGAATCATCCGAGTTGTGAGGGAGAACGTCTTGGGTAGCCCGAGGTACATGAATGTTATCCAAGGTCCATACGGTCAAGCATAGGGGTGGAAGGATTGGAAAGCAATTGGAACTAAATGTAGGTTAAGACCAAAGGATTCCAAATTCACAAATAATAATTTCAAATACAGGGTTGCCTTATATAGTTTGTGCAAAACTGTGTCTTTAGTATAAGAAAGAAGATTCACAGAAAGCAAGTATTCGAGCAAGAGGGGAAGCAATGCCTATTCGATATATTGCGTTCTTCTGGAAAAAGCCCCTTGAAAATAACAATCCAGGAGAAATAACACTAGCATTAAATAATGCACTAGGGTACAATGTGTATACATTGTTCTTGTGCCACTTTTGTATTTATGTTCTTTTATTTCCTCAATAAAGTACACATCTGTTCCTGCTTCTTTAAAAGCCAGAAAAAAACATAATTAAAAATGTAAGCAATTGATTTTTTGAATGTTGGAAATTATTAAATGATCTGTCTTCAACGAGCGAGGGAAAAAAAACAACTTAAAATAAAGCTCTTAGGAGTTGGAATAGAGCTGAAAAAGTTTATAGGAGCCAAGACAGAACTGATTAAACAATATAAATTACATAAGCTGGGAAGGTATGTTGCCAGAAGATCATTATCAAAATATCATCAGACACAGATATGAAATCAAATATAATTTACAAAAATATCACCCTATTGGAGTTAATAATAGAAAATCTTCGTCCAATGTTTTCTGTATATGAGAGTTAGAACACAACATTTTTGACAGAGAATATTTTCTACTAACAAAATTCTGACATGCGAAAATCTGAGAAAAAACCTGATATGCATTGTTGATTTTAGTAGGTAGGAAAGAACTGAATATGCAGTTGGAATTTTGGGAACTAGGAAATTCTAAAATAAACAACGGTAATTTTAATATCTGGGAAAATTAAGCTTTTAAGGAGCTAGAGAAGAACTTAGTAATGAGATTGGAGCTCAGGATTCAGTGAACATTTGAAATAATAGTACAGTTTTAAGAAAAAATAAAGTAAATGTAAGAACTTTAATACATCTATGATCCAATGAATAAAGGAATAAGTAAGGCTGATGTACAATGGAGTATTTAAGATTCAGTAAATACAGGAACTCATGGTTCCAATGAGGAATAGTGTTATTTAAGATCCAGTGAATAAATGAATATAGAATGCATATTATCAGAAGGATATTTAAGATTCAATAAATAAATTAATGTAGAATGCAGACGAACAATAGGGATTCAAGGTCCGGTAATTAAATTAGCTTAGGCTTCAGATGAACTGCAGGGTATTTAAGATCTATTAAAAACATTTATATTAAATGCTGAGGAGCAGTAGAGGTATGATAGATTAAAGATATAAATGACTACCAGATTCTGATGAAAAGAGTTATAGTTAAGACCCAGAAAATAAATTGCTATAGGATGTCAAAGAATAGCTGTTTTTAAGCTTCAAGAAATAAATACATATAGGATGCTGATGAACAGCAGGGTATTCATATTCAGTAAATTAATCATTATAGGATGCTAATGAACATTAGGGTGTTTAAGATCCAGTAAATAAGTTAATGCATGGTGAGAGGAAATAGTAGGAAATTAAGATTCAGTGAATTCATGAATTAAATATACTGAAGGGTGTTTAAGGTTAGTAAACAAATGAGCAGACAATAAAGTGTAGCCTATTTAGGATTCAGTAAATACATGGATGTTTCAAGTATAAAGTGTAGGTAGAATGCTGCAATATTCATCTCATACATCTGCTGTTGTATTTTAGGTGAGAACAGGTGGAACTTGGCACCACCATTGATTGCCTTTCAGAAGGAAACAGGATGTCCTGTGTGAGTACCTGTGTGTGTTTTTTGATAGGAGTCATCAGCATAGAATGATGTCCTAAAATGACATATTAAAGTGAGACTGCTGACTCTTGCAGTCATAGATTTGATGAAAATTAATATTCAGTTTACAAATATTGTGATATGTTCAGCTATCTTTGAATATTTGGGAAGAGTACATGATATATTTGAAATCAACCATATTTTAACCTTTGCTAATAAAAGTAAATGGAAAATGATTTAGTTTATAGCCATACTGATGTGAAACTCTTGTTTTCAAGACCTATTGTTTGTCAAAGTTGTCTGATAGAAATCCTATAGAATCCTTTACCATACTGAAAACATAATTAATGAACTTCTTACTTAATGTGATAAACATGATTATAGCGACTTAAAACTAAATTTTTTGTAGAAAAACCTAAAGGAAGTAGTTCGAAGTGTAAATAGTTTTTAAAGAAAAATTGGAGCATTTCACATAATTTTGTAGATTTAATTCATTGTATTCTAATCTTACACATCTATGTGTATTGCTCCACATATCACTTCCCTCCTACAATATCTCAAGACCATGCTACATATATTGCGTATGCTCATTTCTGCTATCTCTGTTGTCTTAATATAACACTCTTCCCATTCATCACACAACTTTGCACTCTTCATTTCTGCGCAAAATCTATGTTATCCTCCTATTTCAGAACACCCCATTCCTCACTCCTCTATGTTCACACCTTTGTATTTGTACCTAATGATTAGTACTTGTAAATACACACATCTCTCAACCTCATAACCACTTTCATTGGCATGTATTGGAAGACATGCACCAACAAGGCTGCTTTTGATGTGACGGTACCAGGGCATCACAGACGTGCCAGGTCTTGTACTAAGGAGGGCTTACTCAACATTCATATCATTCCTCATTCTCCATAAACCTCTTCATCAGGCCAATGTTCACAGTACATGTTTCCTTGTTGAATAAATCTTGCCATACTGCAGACTTCCTCGACACACTCTACTGCACATCCTACCTATATTTCAGAGATTAGTTCATAACTCGTAAGAAGCTGGTTTTGTGCCAGTGCCCTTATACACGCATCTTAGAAAGCAGCGCTGACACTAAATATGGTTATATTTTGGAATATCGAGAACCAAAATATTATGAATCTAACAATATATAGGTAAGTATAGATTTACTCTTCCTAACTTCAAATCCCAGTATCGTAAAGATATACAAGTTGCCACGGTGAAGTATAGTAAACCAAAGCTTACCAATAAATACTTACTTTCCCAATATTTTGGTAGTCTATATTGTGCCCACAATATTTTGTTGGAAGATATTTTGTCCACAACATTCTGGTAATACACCACTAAATGTACTAATATAATTTTAAATTGTTGTATTTTCCAACGTGAATTGATAAGTTCTGTAGTTGGCTCTCCCGTCCCCATCACCCATGGTTTTGTTCTTTGGTTCTTCCTCCTCGCGCAGAAGAGCTGGGCCCCGGGGACGCAGTGTATCGCCAAGAGTGACCACATGAAGCCTAAAGCTAATGAGCTTGCCTTTCAGAAAGGGGATCTTCTAACAATAGTGGCCGCGTGTGAAGTAAGTCTTTGAGCACTTTCTACTCTATTTACCTGTTCTATTGTCTCTCTTCCTTGGCTGTGTAGCCTGACACTTTGTGTCCTCACTATAATCGGGCATCTGGATGTGATACACCTCCTGTCTACACAGGCCTCTCTAGTGTGGTCATGATGCACTTTCTCTCCATTTTACTTCAGGAATTGGACCTGATGATTTTCAGTCCACTGTGTCACCAGAGTGTGAACCTGACATACTTTCTGTCAACTTTACACGTGGAACATCGACCTAACAGGATCCCTGTTGTTCTTAGGTTGGACGTATGGACCTAACACACTTCCTGTTCACCTTGCTGCTGCAGAAAACATATCAACTTTGCCCTAGTGCATGGAAGGAGGATCAGCCTCGAATCCTTACCCACATATCTATGAAATGTGGACAGGACAAACTTCATGTCCACCTTCTGTAATTTCAGTCTGTCACACATACTGCCCGTCCATTTTTGGAGCATGGACATGACATTTCCATCCCACCTTGCTTTGGAGTGTGCACCAAAATCTCCTTTCCACCCTGCTGTAGTGCATGGAGTATCAACCTAAAACATTTCCTGTCCACCTTGATCTGAAGAGTACACTGACAAACCTCATTTCCACCTTGGTCTGGTACATGGAACATCAACCTAACAAACTTCCTGTCCATCTAGGTCTGAAGCGTGCTCCAACAAACCTTTCCATCTTGCTCTGGTGGATGCAGTCGACCTAACAGTTCCTGTGAACCTTGCTCTGAGGCTTGTCCCCACAAACCTCCTTTCCACCTTCTTCTGATGCATGCAGCGTCGACCTAACATACTTCTTGTCCTCACCTGACACACCTACAGACCTCCTTGCTCTTGAATGTGGTCCTGACACACTCCCTGTGAACCTTGCTTTGGAGAGAGTCCTTGACAAAGTTCCTGACCTCTTTCCTCCTAGAGGGTGGAACAGTTACCTTTATTATCCCAAAGGTTGAAAACCACAAATTGCTTCCGCAGGAGATGTTGAGGGACCAGGCACTTGTGTCTTTTTTCACGTCTTGCCTCCGATACTCCCACCTCTCTCGGTAAGTATTTATTATCCCGCTTGGGTGGGCTGTGATTGACATCCTGCTCTCAGGCTGGATGGGGATGACCCTACATATGCTTAAAGTTTTGCATCTAAACTGAAACTGAAATATTTGTTATTACTGAGTCTCTCACTCTTCACTTCAGGGTGGGTGCAGGCACACCCTTCTGCCCATGCCCAATCTTCTGTTTGTCTGATGTCCCAGGGAAGGCACCTTATTCCACTTTAATTTGTTATTGCCTGGTTTCTTGTGAATTCCGTTCACCGAGATGGAGTCCTGACATAACTCCTAAATATATGTAATCTAAGTGCCTTGAAGTACCCCTATGGTGACACTGGCGCTGTATAACAACTAAACCTATTAATCTGCTGTTTCCTCTACAGAACAAAGGCTGGTACAAAGCGAGGCACAACTCCACCGGCAAGGAAGGCCTTATCGCGGCCAGTGCAGTGCGGGACCGTGAAGCCATCCATGTACACCGCAAGCTCAGCCTCATGCCGTAAGCAACCCTCATGCACCTCCATCTTATATACACAGCAGCAAAGTGCTGGACACACTTGGGTACACCTATGGCTGCTCTAGTCGCTTTACTTTTTTGGGTGCCCACTAGGTAGGTTTACTGTATTGATGAAAATCATTCACAATAGACCATCCATAAAATATAACTCTGTATGGATTAGGTACATCAGTAATATCAAGTAATAAAAACAGGAGTACATTTTTCAGATACAGGATTCAAATAGCATCAGCAGCTAAGAACATCAAGTGATAAAAGCGGCAGAAAATGTGTTTAAATATATCAGATACCTAATTCGGATAGCATAGCATTGGTTGATTCAACCTAAGAAACCACCAAAACAGCACAGGCATGTCTAAGAAAGTACACAATACTCCCTATATGTCTATTCATTCATAATAATGACTATTAATGTTTGTGCTGAAGCAGAATAGTGTTGTGCCCTTTGTTGTCCTCAGACCAGATCTTTTTCTTAAATCAAGTAAGCCTCAACAAATGCAATTAATATCTTCAATGGTGTGTACAGAAACATGACGTAAGCTACACAAGCCATCTTGTCCTCAGATTGCCATCAAGAAGCGTCAAACTGTAAAACTGGAAGTTAAAATAGTATGAAGTGTAGATTTTTGTTTTTTAAACCATATTAGAATCTAGGCAAGTCTGCCTTTTCCCTATGTATGTGTTTTCAGTATAGATTGAATATGGAAATAGGTCTACAATGGACGAAACATGTTTTTAGGTATACACACTAGTGAACTATAGTGGTGTCGGAAGGGGCTAATATTCCACTGTCAGGCAATACTGGTTATGGTTACTCAAGTTTTGCAAGTCTATATATCTGGAGATCACTCCCCATCAGGCAGATCATAATTTGATAACACGCCCTGGTACACAAGTCATATTACTTTATATCACCAGAGTCAGGAAGGTCCTTATACTTGGGTGTCAACCCCAATCAACAGGGCCTTATATGTAGATGTTTGTCTCCAGTCCGGCTCATCCTTAGGCCGTATTATCACTCTGCGGTCACACAGATCCATGTACCTCAGGATGTCACTCTGCAGTCACGCAAATCCCTATACCTGGATCTCACTTCCTAGACTTTGATATCTCTCCCCTTTCAGGCAGATATTTGTACCAGGATATCACTCCCTAGACCTGGATATCTCTTTCCAGTCAGGCAGATCCATATTCCTGGAAATACCAGGCAGATCGATATACCTGGATATATCAGATCCATATACCTGGAAATACCAGGCAGATCGATATACCTGGATATATCAGATCCATACACCTGGATATATCAGATCTATATACCTGGATATATCAGATCTATATACCTGGATATATCAGATCCATACACCTGGTTATCTCTCTGAAGTCAGGCAGATCCGTATACCTCAGGATGTCACTCTGCAGTCACACAAATCCCTATACCTGGATCTCACTCCCTAGACCTGGATATCTCTCTCCAGTCAGGCAGATCCATATACCTGGATATCTCAGATCTATATACCTGGATATCGCTCTGAAGTCAGTCAGATCCCTATACCAGGATATCCTCCCAGACCTTGGTATCTCTCTCCAATCAGCTGGTTCTTTCTCCTTGGTTAGCACTCTCCAGTCATGCTGCTGTTATACCTAGATCCTATCCCCATTCACGCAGGTTTTTGCTCATGGATATCGCTCCTAGAGTATATCATGTTCTCATACCAGCATGAGGCTCTTAAGTCATACACGCCCTTGCATCTGTGATCACTTCTTAGTCAGCTGTAAAATTTGTTGATAGGTCCTTTGATAATAAGTATGGAATCCATATTTTTACAGCAGAGATGCCTCTATTGAGGAGAAGGACTAAGGTAATTCCCTCTTCAGGAGGAGGGGGAAGGACCCAGGGTGAATTTCTGCTTGTTGAGGAGGGCTCAGGTGAGGCTTGAGAGTATCTTGTGGAGCATACTCTTTTCAGAACAGTGTTGGTGGTACCCAAATCCAATCCAATCCATTAATATACCAACTATAACCATGGGAATAAAGGTGCTGTAGATACCTAATCCAGTTTAACCATTAGGGAATAGATAAATATTTAGTTTTAAAAGATTTTTAAACCCTACTTTTAACTCGCCTCGTTGTCTTCTGGTCGATGCGCATCTTTCTTCTCTGCCCTGCAGCTGGTTCCATGGGAAGATTTCAGGCAAGGAGGCAGTGCAGCTGCTTAAGCCGCCAGAGGACGGACTCTTCCTGGTGCGCGAGTCCATACGCCACCCTGGGGACTACGTCCTGTGCGTGAGCTTCCAACACGACGTCATCCACTACCGCGTCATCTACCAGGACAATATGCTGAGCATCGAGGACGACACCTACTTCCACAACCTGATGGACATGATCGAGGTAAGAGGTCCAGCTGGGCCAGCAGTAGCTCCATGGTGGTAGAAAACAAGGAGTTTGGTGGCCACCAAAGTGTTGAGATGCATAATCCAACATCTCCACAATGGAGCTTTCTCGGGCAGATATCTACCATGGTTGTATCAGATAACCTTGCACTGAAAATTGATACTGTAAAAGATAAAGGTGATTTAAAAAAAATGTGAGTCATTTAAACTTAAACAGGGCATTCAGATTACCCAGAGGGAATATTTTTTGCAATTTGTGGTGCTTTCACGACATAAGTGAGAGTTGAGGTGTTAGCACAACTAGCCCTACTTACCTAATTCCTTGGGAGAACTAAACTTATCCTGGGTAAAGTTCCACCCATCTGACATCCACACAACTTTCGGGAAAGTACTTGTGAAGATAAATTTGGAGTAGCTGGGGTATTGTGTGGTACCCGTGGTCTGTCCTTTGGTACACTTTGCACTGCCCATGTTTGTTACACCTCATCTCAGGGCTAATGAAGGCAGTGACAGGAGCAGAGAATGAAGAGGGCTTTATGAGCACTGTTTACATTCTGTAGCTCCACTGTTGTCCTTAACCAGCTCTTCAGTGGCAAGTTGGAGATGGTCTTTGCATAACAGCATTTCAGAAGTACATATAATTTGATAAGAACCCGCTTCGGAGAGGTTTGGAAAACAGTCTTTAAAGTTAATTTAGAAATCTATATGGCGAACTACTTAGATTTCGACTTGGTCTGCCTGGCAATTATTCTAAACATTTTCCCCATGTCAAAGAAGTGCTATGTTGAATAACGAGGCATTGTTTTTACGCTAAATATAGGACACGTGAATCTCACCAGAAACTTGGGTTCTTACGCAGGTACTCTTCTTTCCCTCAATGTTTGTAAATCAACCTGCCCAACATTAAAGCAATCTAGGCCGGCCATTGCTAATGGCACTGAAACAACTCAAAGCGGTGAATCAGTGTGTTGACTCAAAGGCAGTCTTTTGAGGTGATTTAATTTTACTGCTCAGTGTTAGAAAATAAGGAGTTATTACAGGTAGACCATCTGGCTCCTTTATTACATGTAGACCATCTGGCTCCTTTGTTACCGGTAGACCATCTGGCTCCTTTGTTACAGGTAGACCACCTGGCTCCTTCGTTACCGGTAGACCACCTGGCTCCTTCGTTACAGGTAGACCACCTGGCTCCTTCGTTACAGGTAGACCACCTGGCTCCTTCGTTACAGGTAGACCACCTGGCTCCTTCGTTACAGGTAGACCATCTGGCTCCTTCGTTACAGGTAGACCACCTGGCTCCTTCGTTACAGGTAGACCACCTGGCTCCTTCGTTACAGGTAGACCATCTGGCTCCTTCGTTACAGGTAGACCACCTGGCTCCTTCATTACAGGTAGACCACCTGGCTCCTTCATTACAGGTAGAGGTAGACCATCTGGCTCCTTCATTACAGGTAGAGGTTGACCATCTGGCTCCTTCGTTACAGGTAGAGGTTGACCTTCTGGCTCCTTCGTTACAGGTAGAGGTTGACCTTCTGGCTCCTTCGTTACAGGTAGAGGTAGACCATCTGGCTCCTTCATTACAGGTAGAGGTAGACCATCTGGCTCCTTCATTCCAGGTAGACCATCTGGCTCCTTCATTACAGGTAGACCACCTGGCTCCTTCATTACAGGTAGAGGTAGACCATCTGGCTCCTTCATTACAGGTAGAGGTAGACCATCTGGCTCCTTTGTTACAGGTAGACCACCTGGCTCCTTCATTACAGGTAGAGGTAGACCATCTGGCTCCTTTGTTAAAGGTAGACCATCCGGCTCCTTCATTACAGGTAGAGGTAGACCATCTGGCTCCTTCGTTACAGGTAGAGATAGACCATCTGGCTCCTTCTTTAAAGGTAGAGGTAGACCATCTGGCTCCTTTGTTACAGGTAGACCACCTGGCTCCTTCATTACAGGTAGAGGTAGACCATCTGGTCCCTTTGTTACAGGTAGACCATCCGGCTCCTTCATTACAGGTAGAGGTAGACCATCTGGCTCCTTCGTTACAGGTAGAGGTAGACCATCTGGCTCCTTCTTTACTGGTAGTGGTATACCATCTGGCTCCTTCATTACTGGTAGAGGTAGACCATCTGGCTCCTTCGTTACAGGTAGACCATCTGGCTCCTTCGTTACAGGTAGACCACCTGGCTCCTTCATTACAGGTAGACCACCTGGCTCCTTCATTACAGGTAGAGGTAGACCACCTGGCTCCTTCATTACAGGTAGAGGTAGACCATCTGGCTCCTTCGTTACAGGTAGAGGTAGACCATCTGGCTCCTTCATTACAGGTAGAGGTAGACCATCTGGCTCCTTCATTACAGGTTGAGGTAGACCATCTGGCTCCTTCATTACAGGTATTGGTAGACCATCTGGCTCCTTCGTTACAGGTAGACCATCTGGCTCCTTCGTTACAGGTAGACCACCTGGCTCCTTCATTACAGGTAGACCACCTGGCTCCTTCATTACAGGTAGACCACCTGGCTCCTTCATTACAGGTAGAGGTAGACCACCTGGCTCCTTCATTACAGGTAGAGGTAGACCATCTGGCTCCTTCGTTACAGGTAGAGGTAAACCATCTGGCTCCTTCATTACGGGTAGCGGTAGACCATCTGGCTCCTTCATTACAGGTTGAGGTAGACCATCTGGCTCCTTCATTACAGGTAGAGGTAGACCATCTGGCTCCTTTCCCTGTGTATTTTGTAGAAGCCAGAGTTTATGCTGGGCCTGGTGACTCAGTGGATTAAATCATCCATTGTAGGGATCTGTTTGACCTTGTGGCCACAGGTTCGAATCCCAAAAGATCCACTAAGTTTTCCATCCTTCTGAAGTCTAAAAATAAGCACCACTGAGATGGATAACCATAAACCACTTAATCAAGCTATCCTTCCGGGTTACAAGTGCTTTAAAAAATTCACATTCTGGGGTATTTTATATTTTGAAAATTAAGGAGGCTGCAATATGATTGTACTTCGATATGAGCCCTGAGCCTGCCGCAGTCATTTGACCAAATGCTCTGAAACACAGTCCCTCCCCAACTCCCTCACACAAACTCTAACTCACTGCCATGCTGATCTTGCTTACAAGGTTTACATACCTTTGGCCAAAGTCTGCGCTCCATCGGGCAAGCTCGGTGCACCCTTAGCCAAGATTTGCAGCCCCTCAAACTTGTTCACACCCACATGGATCAGCTCTGTCAGCCTATACGCCCACTCAGAATAAGATCCAGCATACATCATGAAGCATTCCACCAATCTAATATTGCATTTTTGACTGGTAAATTTAACAGCCACCAGTCAATTCGCCATCTTAGATCACAATCCGGTGATAAACTGAAAAGTTCAGCTTTCAGAAAGATCAGTTTTGGAATTGCAGCTGTCAGACTCCAGGCTTCCACGCTCTGAAATACTAATTTATGTTTGGGGAATTCATTTTATCACTTGAATTCTGAAAAGTTCAACTACTTTGTAAATAACACTGAGATCTGCTCATAACACTCAATCGCCACTTTTCCTGCACCAGTGATGGCCCTTGGCAGGGGCGCGCTTTAGAGCTAAAGTCTGCATAACCTAAAACTCTCAGCGAAGGACTCCATCTATGCACTGAGTACTGATACAAAGAACGTTTACACCATAAGTAAATACCCCTTTGTTGCCTCATTCTCATACCTCCTGCTGCCCACCTTTCTACACCCATTCATCCCTCAAAGCCTGCCCATGTTGAAATGGGCCTAGAACACACGGGACACACACCAGTTACTCCCCGGACGCACGTGCGCACACACACACACACACACACATATACATACACAGAATACGCCCATTTATGCCCCAACACACTTACCTGCCAAACTCACACACAATTAGACACACACACGATGCAAAAGCACACTAGCACCTACTTCACACACCAAACACACATGCACTTGAACCCCAGCGCTCCGCAGGGGTCTTGCAAAGCTCTGCAGGAAAGTCACAAGGCATGAGGTGTCTGCCTCTGATCTTTGCTTTGTGCAGCTGGGGGTAACAGGGTGTGTCACACTATGTACATCTCCACGTACTCACAGAAAACAATCTGATAGATCTGCACAATTTGGTGAGCAGGACATGACCAAAAACCCAGATGAGAAGCTACTAATCAAACATTTTCAGCCCCTCCCTAAGTAGGCAGATGGGAAATGCAGGGAGCGTGTGTTGTATTCCTATCCACAAACTCTACAGGGAGATGTTTATGTAGGAAAAAAATTGGTATATATGTTTTGGAGCCTATGTTTTTTGCTAAGCATTGTTTTTACAGTCTGTATTTTCACATGCTATTGGAGTGTATCGAGCTAGCCCACAGCAGAGAGAGAGGGAGAAATAAAAAGCACAGAAGCAGATGAGCAAAGGATCAGAACAAGCAAGATATACACCTGACCTAGAGACTGCAAAAGACAGTACTGACCTAAAAACAGTCGAAACAGGCCTGCCACAGAGGTATCCAGGACAGACCTGACCTTCAGAAGACTGGAGGTGAAAGTAAAAAAGAAAATGACCCAGATAAGGTGCCAGACTTGGAGCATCTCCAGTGCAGCCTGTGAATTCAGGAAGTGCCTTCTGCTCAAACCAAGCCAGTGGTAGTGTTGGGGGGGTTTGCGGCCACAAAGGGGGTGTTCACGTGGGGAGTATACAGTAACCTGCAGCAGGTCCAACACTGAAGCAACCGTTCACTCCTGCTCAGGATGGGTGGCGGGAAGGTGAGGATGTGGGTGGTGGAAACAACAATCTTTGTGGTGAACCACCTCCCACCCTAGAAGTGAGCACCTGCTCCTTTCTCTTCATGGGGTGCCCTGAATCTCTCAGCACCGCGCACTGCCAGGGGTGCACGCGCCCATGCTCTAACACATCTACAGATGAGTTAAGGATGTTTTCACTAAGTTGTCTACAGCCCTTCTATCATAAACTCTATGCCTGACTGCTCATTTTCCTCACTGCTATTTTATGGGTGTAAACAGAGCCCAAGCTTCCCATTAAGCACTGTAGGTTTCCCATTATTATGCTCTGTAGGCCATTACTCAGCACCCCTTTTACCCTCACTTATCCTGAGAAATAAAAAAATTCAAAGCTTAGAAAGGGGTAGAGATGAGACATCACTGAAGAGAACAGTGATGAATGAATGTCAAGAGAGGTTGCCAAGTGAATACATATTTTCTGGGTTGCTCATTTCATACATCAGATACACCGTGTCCAAGTGGTCTCAATTTTGATAGAGACCTAAGCACAGGTAAAAAAAAAAATACTAATTCATCCAGAATCACGTCAAGAGGAGAGAATGGCTTTTCATACTCGGTCTTCTGGTCCTGTAGCTAACGACGGTCATTAGTTGCTTAGATTAGGTTGAGAAAGTGGGTTTTCCAAGAAGCGCGCATTGGCTGTGTTTGTTGGATGAATATTCAAGTAAAAGATTCTAATGAAACGAAACCTATGGATTGCTGATGTTCTATAGATAAGGATTTAATCAGTATACAATTTGATGTTAAGTGCTAATTTCTTCTTACAATATAAGCAAAGTTTAGATGAACCTCCTATTGAGGACATACAAAGCTTTGTAAGGCACTTGATCACCACCCCGGCCTCTTGGCACTAATTATTGAACCCTGCGCTACACAATGTTTAAAATGCAATTAGCATGTTTTTAACCTCCAATACCCTGCCCAATCAGAGCAGCTGGCCACTGGATCAAGCTTATTAGTAAAGGCAGCTTCTTGTGGTGTGGATATGCCTTTCAGTGTATGCCTAACATTATAAAAAACAGAAAACCAAAAAAAAGATATCAAGGTAAAGAAAAACAAAGAAAACAAGCATGATCAAGTGTTACTTCTAGATGCAAAAATTGATTGCAGAACCAGGAAACGTTGTTAACAGGTGTGTCATTTTTTCTAAGGGAGCATACATCTGTGTTTTACATCCCAGTTCTGTAATCGGTTTGCAATACTGAAAATACCATATGCCTCCAACAGGGTCGTCAGAGGGTACTGGCGATGAGTGGTGATCTGGTCATAAAAATTGGGTAATCTTGATTTTCTTCCCAAGAATTTAAGGTCTGGTCTTACTAGAATGCTCTGTCATATTCCCTCCCTTGCCGCTTTGTTTTATGCAGCATTACACACAGCATCAGGGGGCAATCTGCACAAAACTGATGAAGCCGAAAACAAAACAAGGAACAAGGTCTGCAGAGCAAGAGTTGGCAAAAGGTGAGAGAGGAGACCCTGCCATGAAATGGGGTGTCGAGTGAGACCTTTCTGCACCATGATCCTTGAGATGTGTGTGAGTAATGGGCTAAGAGTGATGTGTGCATAAGAGCCAACTGCCAATCAACAGCATTTCTTGTCATCCACCACTATACTCACCAAAATCTCAAACAATCCTCTCACATATTCTCCATATATCCACCATCATTTACCAGCCTAACCCACTTTTGTGCACCAGTATCCCCTGCCACCTCTCACTATTCCCCAGAATCATCCCCAATCATCCTTCTACGTCATTTACAACACTCCGCCACCATTTACCACCCTCATACACCTCTCAAAACCAGAATCCCCTGCCATGTACCACTGTCATGTACAACCATGATTCAGCGTCTTTTCCAACTATCCACTAACATTTAAAACCCTCACTGACCTTTCAAAACCAGCATTCTTTGTCATCTCTCACCACCTACTACCCACAATTCCAAACATCTTCCACCATGGACCACGACCCCCAAAGTCCTCCATCAATTATTGCCACCCACCCCCTAAAACTCCCTTCTCCACCCTAATCTTCTCTTTTCCATTTCTGTTATACAGCCGGCTGGTTGTTGACCATTGAGCAGGTTACGATGCAAGACCGCATTGGAGAAGGAGAGTTTGGAGGTACGTACATATCGATGCATCGTGAGCATTTAAAGACCACTCTCCTGGTTTACTCATTCCACTCTTGTGGTGGGCAGAGGGTGGGGGTGTGTGTGTGTGTGTGTGTGTGTGTCCTCCCTCAGTAAGACAGTAGAAGCTGGGAAATCTCAAATTTTACAGCAAAGCTCAAGGAGTTGGCACCAGTCTCAAGTTCCTGTAACACACACGGTGAGGGGGTTACGGGTGTATAAGTTACTGATGTATAACAACATGGGTATCTGACCTGGTTCCGTAGCACCTTTACCTGGCTCCCTTTCCACCCGAACGTCTCTTTGACCATTGGTAGGGGCAAACAAGTCTCCTTTACTTCATTGACCCACCACTGGTGCTCCAAGGAGGTGATCAGGTCCCGAGCTCTGGCTTTCAGTGGTGGGTGGCTGGGGGCCCAGCGAGTCAGGGATTGGCACAGTCTGTGGATGTACAGACTTCAGTCTCACAGCATGAATCAGCATATGTACGTCTCATTACTTCTTTACAGCTATTGATGATTGATTCTGCAAACCTCGGCCCTCGCTGTTGCATCTACTCATAGACTGCTAGGGGGTGCGTGGCCATGTGTCTGTAGGCACAGATTTGACACCTTGCCATTCCTTTGGGTGACGAGGAGTTGCAAAGCCCATGGTTGTTGGACTACACAGGGCTCAGACACTACAAAGAGATCGCTCTTCTCTGAAGACACCCACTGCCTATTCATGTTGTGTCCTTCGAAATGCTGCCCTTCTACTGTAGCACTTATACCCCACCACAGTTACAGCGAATAGACAGATCTTAATGAAGGCAGATGAGTTTGGCCGACTTTAGTAAATCCAACACTCATGGCATTGGGGCAGGCTACTTAGTGCTGTTGAGGTGTCTGGGATCGAAAAGGCCCCCGCACTGGATATCTGCTCAGTATTACAGCCAGAACTTGTGACTGTTAGCGGCTCACATGGGTTCTGGCAACACGCGGGCAGGCAGGACCCTACATTTGGATTTGGTAACTCAACATCAAGCCGGTCCACAGAGCGGTTCTGATTCTTTCAAGAGATTCGAAGAGCACCAATGACTCTTGACTTAACAGGCTAAAGACAGAACACTCAAGGCAAGTGGCTGTAGACATGCGGTCAGAGATTGCAAAGTTGTTTGGGGTAGAAACTTAACAGCCTCTCTTTTGGAAGTTGGTATCGTCCCTGCTCTGACTTTGAAGTTCCAACCACTTTTTTTGAAGACTGATATCACAAATACATAGGGCGCTTCTTTGCCTTTCTCCCTCCCAACCCATGCTCCAAATATGGACAAAGGTAGTCCCAAGCGTTGGACTTGGTGAGAATCAGTGCACCTCGGAAACTAGGGTAGCCATCTGATGGCTTTGCTCTCCTCCTCATAAATGGCCAGTCTGAAATGATGGGCTGGCTAGCTTGGGAGGGGAATGGTGGCTTCTGGGACATGACACTTCTGTGGATTGTGGCCACTGTTTCGGGTCCACGCCACAGGGACAAACAAGGGGTCTCTCTTTATTGAAGGACAACACACATCTGTTGACACAGTAACATGCAAACACACTTAAAGTGAAGGGAATCATGGGGGGCGTGGCCAAGCCGGCGGCTAAGATGGCCGCTTGGCAGTGAAGCTCCGGAGGGCGATCCAGCTCATCTGCATTTTCCCCGAAGCCACGTAACAACAATGGCCCAAAAACTACGGTGCCGACCAGCGGAATGCACACTGAGCCGAAGGACCTAATCGTGTGCCGTGTTGGGGCCCGAGCTGGCGAGATACGGCCCGGAGTAGAAATCACAGGAAGAGCCTGTTGCGGGGCGGCTCGGCGCCATTTCCAGGCCGGCGAACTGGGGACGTCCCGCCGCACAGCGGTAGCGGTGGAAGTGCTGAGGCTACGAGGCGGTGAGTCGCTGAGGTCGGCGTTGTGGCTGCGATTCGGCCCCCCCCACCCTGGCTCCGTCATCCCGGGCAGCACCCGGACACGCTACGCGGCCTCGCACCCCCCCCATCTGCCAAATCGCGGGCGGGGACAGGGCCCGCTTCCTACTTTTATCGGAGCCCACCGGGCCTAGGGGTGTGAGTGTCGGCAGGAGCGGCATCCTGACGGGGGGGGGCCCGCCGCGGGCGCGGCCGTCCACGCGGGCGCTGCATGCCAGCTGAGACCTATGCCCAGTTGCTGTAAAAGGAAAACATCAGCGAGGGCTTGCCGGCCCTGAGACCAGACACTGCCCCATCCATGGACTGCTGAGGCACGCCTGACAACTACTACATTGACTGAGGCCTCCTGGGCGCGGCCGAGCGGAGTGAGCTGCGCGCTTGTGCTGGCCCGGCGCCTTGCCATCACTGTGCCCGCTGGTGATCCACAAACACTTTGCTGACCCACATAGCGCACTCTTGCTGTTGGGAGACTGCGATACCAGCCACTCCCGGGCCCCGCGGCAACACAAAATACTGGTTGAAGGGATAGCAGGAAGCAGGCCTAAGTGCGCCATCTTGACTAGACAGCAAGCGGATCGCCACCTTTGCATAAACTGTGCGGGCTCATCACGGTCCCGGTGCCATCGATGCGGGAACAACCTGCGCAGTTAGAGACCTACAGACCAACCCTGCTCATTGCGCACTACAGACGGCCTAGCTATTGAGGTCACCGCCTTGCTCCTAGCAATTTACACCGCACTGTCCCTGGAGCCCCCCTCTTGCGGCATGGGCCGCAAAGACCCTAAACAAAAAACCCTCCCTTTCGAGAAAATTGCAGATAAGGCACCGTTGGAAAGCACCAATATGGCAGAGAATACACACGCCATGGACCACTCCACGGGCGTTGCGGAGGCCTCCGCCTCCATGCTGCAGGAAATGAGGGCAGGATTCAAGGCGCTTGACAGCCGGTTCGACTCGCTGGACAAGACCATTGCCGGACTGGGGGCTAAAATCCAGGTACACGATAGAAGGCTGGACGTTGCGGAGGCTCGAATCTCCGACATTGAGGACGGGACGGCGCAGTCACTCAAGAGGTTAGAGCGCGTGGAACGCATCCTCAAAGAGGTTGTTACCAAAAACGAAGACTTGGAAGCGCGTAGTCGCCGCAACAACGTCCGTATCCTGGGGGTTCCGGAGTCGACAGCCACCGGCCGCATGGACCTTTTTGTGGAAAATCTACTTACCGACCTATTTGGCAAAGAATCCTTTACTGCTGGTTTTGTAGTGGAGAGGGCCCACAGATCACTGGGCCCCCGGCCTAACCCTGGCCTGCCGCCCAGGCCCATAATAGCACGCCTCATGAACTTCCGGGACCGCGATTCAACACTGAGACTGGCCAGAGAGCGAGGATACTTAGATTGGCAGGGGTCGAAACTATCCTTCTATCCAGACTTCACAGCAATGGTACAGGAGGCCCGACGTAAATTCAATGGGGTGAAAGCCACCCTCCGAAACCTGGGCCTCAAGTATGGCATGCTCTACCCGGCACGGTTGCGAGTGGATGTGGGTGGCAGGGTTCGCATGTCCGACACCCCAGCGGAGGCTCAGGAGTTCTGCCGGACATATAAACAACATAACACTCAGGCCTCGGCGGGAGGAAGCCACCCATCCCCACCCCACAGCGGCTCGGATGCTAGTGCGGAACTATTTTCAAGCTCAGGCACTGGTTAACGCATTTGCATGGTTACAATCGCTCGAATGTGTACAGTTTGGGAGAATGATATTCATTTTGCATTAACACTTCATTTGGCTGAGAATTGCCCCGGCGTTGCCACCCCCCCCCATGGTGTATCCGTTAAGTTTGTTCCTATTTACACTGGGGTACTATTTTTGGGACTTATCAGTCAAGTATAAAGTCGATTGGTACTTCATGTTAGATTGTTTGCAAAGGTTTGGCCTCTTTTGGGTTGCAATGAGGCTGGGTGGGGGAGGGAGGGGTTGATCGGATTGTAAGATTCATTGGTTATTATTTGCACTTATGTTCACTGTCGCTAGTAATGTCTGACACTTATCGCTGTTCGGTTAAGATAGATTGGACACATTTCCCCGATGACACGGCTGGGTAACACGGACGGCCCCTCGGACCTGTCCCAGGTTTCATGGAATGTAAGGGGACTCAACGATAATCGCAAACGAAGGCAGGTGATTCACTACTTGCTACGACATAAGGTAGATATAGCCTATTTGCAGGAAACACACCTCCCCACCCCGGACGCCGCATGATTCGGTGCTAGCTGGGGTGCACATAGGTACTTTGCCAACTACAGCAGTTATGCTAGGGGCACCGCCATTTTAATACACAAAAGGGTTCCCTTCAGTCTCAGTGACATTGTTCGCGACTCCGAGGGCAGATACATCATAGTTTCTGGCTCCCTGGGCGGTCACAAGGTATCCCTGGTGAGCGTTTATGCCCCGAACACTGATTCCCCCGAGTTCTTCCACACTCTGAGTGCCCAGCTGGCGAAGCTAGAACCATGCAGGCTATTGATGGGTGGGGACTTCAACTTATTGCTTGACCCCAGGCTTGACAGCACCTCACTGGCCCCCGACACTAAACCACGAGCGCGGCACGCACTCCGGGACCTCTGCGACCAACACTCACTCATAGACATATGGCGGAAACGGAACCCCACGCTAACTGAATATACCCACTATTCTGGCCAACATAACACCTGGACTAGGATAGATTATTGGCTGCTCTCCCCCGAATTGACAGACTGGTTTGACACACTTACGACTCTCCCTCGGACATATTCAGACCATTCCCAGATAGTGCTACATTTGAAACTTCCACGTCCGGAGGGGTACGAACGACACTGGCGCTTCCCTGGCCGCGCTCTACATGACGAACTTTTTAAGCCGAAATACGAGAAGCCATCGAGGTCTATTTTGAGATTAACACCGGTTCCGTGGAGTCCTGGGCGGTACTATGGGAGGGGTTCAAGGCAGTTATCAGGGGCGCTTGTATTGCTAAACATGCTGGGGTACTCAGGGATCTCCGCAACACGATGGCACGCATTGAACACGACATCACAACCATTGACTCCAACTCTGCGCGGTCCTCGGACCCATCCTTGCAGACAAAGCGATTGGCTCTTCTGACTGAATACAGGGACACCGCTAACTGGGAGATATTGTACCTGGGGAAATACCACACAGCCAGATGTTATGGGGAAGGAGAGCGGCCGGGGAGGGTACTGGCGCAGATGTTGCGACCGCCGTACAGCAAGTCGTACATCACCGAAATACGCTCCACCACTGGGCACACACTTACCACTACATTTGAGATCCGTGACGAATTCCTAGACTATTACACTACACTGTATACCTCCAAGACGGGGAAGACAGCACAGCTCAGGAAGACTACCTCTCCGAGATCGCACTGGTCTACCTAGAGAAGTATATGCAAGACTTTTTAGCAGAGCCCATCTCTGTGGCTGACGTCACTCTTGCCATTGACGCCATCCGCGGCTCCACAGTCCCCGGGCTGGATGGCTTTACAGGTGACTTCTACAAAGAATACAAAGACCTCCTTGCCCCGCAGCTCATTGAGGTATATGCGGAGGCATTGGAAAAACAGGTACATCCCCCCACACTACGCGAAGCCGTCATCATCTTACTCCCCAAACCTGGCACAGATCCTACTCTCTGTGGGTCCTACCGGCCACTGTCCCTTTTAAATTTGGATTACAAAATATTAGCCAAAGTCATTGCAAATCGACTGTCTCAACTAATGGAGTATATAATTTCCCCAGTACAGTCCGGCTTTGTGCCACACCGGTCCACTTCATTGAACCTTCGGACACTATTAGCGGTCCTTCATAGAATTAATCCGGAAACCCCCGCGGCCGCAATCCTACTAGATGCGGAGAAAGCCTTCGACTCCTTGGAGTGGCCATTTATTCTCGCAGTGATGAGACGAATGGGCATGCCAATGGGTTTCATTGCTACCAGATCCTTGCTAGACGGCAGCCCCACGGCAAGACTTCGTCTAAACGGCACACTCTCCAGACCCTTTAAACTTTTCTGCGGTACTAGACAGGGCTGCCCCTTATCCCCGCTCTTGTTTATATTGGTAATGGACCCGCTAATTCGGCATTTCCAGGAACGCCATCTGCAGCGAGGGTTACAGTTTAACACGAGCCCTCTCCTTGTCTCCCTCTATGCGGACGACACCATCCTTTACGTTAGGGAACCCCAAACGAATTTAGGGCCCCTCTTCAGAGAAATTCTCCGGTTTGGCAGATTCTCCGGCTTGGGCATAAACTGGCACAAGTCGATCATTTTCCCTTTAACCACGGGCACTACACCTTGGGAATGCGAATATCCACTCGAATGGTGCTCCGATTCGGTTAAATATCTCGGGATCCACATCCACCTAGACACCACACAAATCATTCGCTTAAACTATGGGCAGGCAGTTCATACCTTGGAGGCACAAGTGGACAGATGGCTGAGATTACCATTATCACTAGCGGGTCGGGTAGCGATTCTAAAGATGGTAGTGCTTCCCAAATTCTTGTACCTTTTCAATAACATCCCCATACCCCTCACTGACAGTTTTTTTTCGGACATTACGATCCCACCTCACGCGGCTCGTCTGGGGGGAGGGGGGGAAACAACCACACATTCGCTGGTCAGTACTCACGCTCCCATATGACAGGGGTGGGTATAACGTGCCGGACTTGCAATTATATTATTTGGTACCCCAGTGTCGCTATGCGCACGCATGGTTTCATCCAGATGCAAGAATACCGTTTCTGCGGCCTGAGGCGGACCTTGTTCTCCCTGAGCAGCTGTCTACGGTTCTGCCCAAGAACTTCCCTCGCGACCCGCATGACATACAAACGGTGTCCACCACCAGCTGGGCGTGGGAGAAACTGAGACGGCTGACCGGCGCTGCGACTCTATATTCCTCCGCCCTCCCTCTGCCTAACACTAGGTGGTTCCCGATTTCTGGGGAACGCTTGGTACAACGCACACTGACAACATTAGACATTGCCAAAATAGGAGACTTCTATCCTGAGGGACACGTATTTTCATTAGACGACGATGCACGATACACTGGCAGCAGTTTTATGGATAGATTTGTTATGACCCGAATGCGGTCGGCCTTGCGGTCGGCACTCCCCACGTTCCCGATCGAACCAGAGTCATTTCCCCCACTCACATGGATAATCGAGAACCCTGACGGAACGTGTCTCATTTCTAAAATGTATAAAGCTTGCGCTAATATGAGACCGGCGAGTGACGCCAAGCTCCGACACGATTGGGAGATAGACTTAGGTGGCCCAATAACTGACGAACAATGGGCCAAGTGCTGTGCAGCCACTAAAGAAGTCTCGCTTAACAGTAGGCACAAACTGCTCCATTTTAAATTTCTGCGTCGGGCCTACTTCACGCCCGCTAAAGCGCACAGGATAGACTCATCTAGGCAGCATTCGTGCCTAAAATGCGCTGCACCAGAGGCCGATTTCGCACACCTGGCATGGACATGTCCCCGACTGCAGACTTATTGGGAAAACATCCATTGTACACTAGGGAGGATGATTGGCTTGCCCCTCATTCCGACCCAGGAGGTGGCCTTGATGGGATACACAGTGAACTTCCCAAAAGGGATCAGACGATTCGCGTCACTGGGGCTCCTGCTTGCAAAACGGGAGGTCGCTATACATTGGGGCAGGAAAACAGTACCTAAAGTACAAGACTGGCTACACAGTTTGGCATACTGCAATGTAAATGCTGAAACCTACGCCAGTGTCATGCCCTGCTCCTCCCAGGGATATATGGGGCCCATTCCGTTCATATGTGGAAGCTACTAAACAGGCCTCTAACTCTCAACCAGACAACGGCATTGTGCCAGAGGGAGTGGGGTGAATTTGTACTCATATCGCCAACAAATACAATGTGTCATACCACCCGCAGTACCAAGATGCTTTATATGCTTGATCAGTGTGGCCAATATGAAGGGTACCTGAACCACTGAGACACAAATTGGGTTGGGTACGGGAGATGGCCCCATGAGTAATGCACCTACAGCAATGTAGTATTCCTTGTACTAGCCGTGCCGAATACAATTGTTATTGCGCTATCATAATGAACAGGTAGAACTGGCAAAGTCGATTCTGTATTGAATAGTGAACGAGGTTGCTTATATGCATCTTTTGAATATGTTCACAAAATGAAAATAAATTGTTAAAAAAAAAAAAAAAGTGAAGGGAATCATGGCAATTAACTTTTTTTTGCAACACAGACGCCATGTTGGGAAATATTGACCATAATCTGTTACTAGCCTCAAGCTTCAAGCCCGGCACCAAAAAAAGCTATGGGAATGTGCTTCTTACACATAGCACTAAAGTTCAGTGGGAAAGCAGCGGACAAATGATTCATCAATGAAAATCTACCCTTCGCTTCCTGGCACCATTATCTGATCCCCAAACGGAGGGCTGGTGCTATGTGTAATCCATACTGTGCCAGTGATGTCGTCATGGTGACACGTCTCCAGTTGGTGGATTGTGCGGGGACTCTTAAATTGTGTAACACTGTCCTGATCGAGAGTGTGCACATTTGCAACAAACGACTATAGAGTCTGCATATTTTGAGGAACTGTTGACGGATCACACCAAGGCTGCAGGACACCATGTGTTCAGTCCTGGGCTATCATTAGAGAGCCTAATGCCCTTTGGGGTTGTGACCCTTGATACACATCTTTTGTAACAAATGACCTAGCAAGCCTTACAAGGATTGGTAAATGAAACATGGTTTCCTGCTGTCGTGGAATGACCTGGCAACCAGGTTTCCAGGCCCGGATTGCCATAGTTTGTATAGAGAAACATCATGACTACACACACATGCTGCCTGTTTGCCATGGAAACATACAGTTGCTCTGCCTGTATGTGGTTGTGGCAGGAGAGGAGTACACGAAAGGCCCTGGGGTTCTGGAGGAGACCCCAGCTCATATTGACTCAGATGCACATTTGATGCCCTGGGTTAAAGATGACACAACAAGATGGATGGAGGGCTGAAACCTTTCAACCACTCACCCCCAGTCAAGAGATCTGGGTTGAATCCATCATTCTTTTGCTCACCATGCCACCCCAAGACAGTCACTTTCAGAAGCCAGGCTTTTGCAGTCAGCATTGGAGATGCTAAATTTGTCTTCCTACCCACATTAAGGCATTGAGGCAAACATTTTTTTCCCTGAAACTTTCAGTCACAATGTAGCAGTATCCCTTTAAATGGAAGCAGCTACATCTGTTCCTTGGATAATGTCATCTCTGATCTCCAGGGCTACATATTTATCCTAGGGTTTAGAAAATCAAAGACCTTAACTTCTGAATAATTGGTGCAATCCATTAGCAAAGTAAGAAAAAGCATAACGGACACACACACATACAAACGCCTTCCCGACACCCCCCTCGTCGCTCAACAGTTGTTACGGGAAATGAGGGATGGACGTTGCTCCACAGTTGGCTCCCGTGGACGCTCTTCCTAAGTGTGCCTGTGCTCTTGCTATTACAAACACTGGGAGCCTGCACTGGCATGAAGTGGCTGTGGTGAGACAAGGCAGGGTTTGTGATGCGCCTCTCTTGTTTCCCTTCCCACAGCTGTGTTCAGGGGCGAGTACATGGGACAGAAGGTAGCCGTGAAGAACATAAAGTGTGATGTCACCGCGCAGGCTTTCCTCGCAGAGACCGCCGTCATGACGTAAGTCTGTGTATCCAGTGTCTGCCAGTGCTCCTATGTATGGATGTTAACTTGCTGTGGAAGTTGTGGTCGGTGCAAGCGACTATGTGTGCAGCACTGTGGTTGTCGCAGTGGTGTGTATGAATGTGCTGTATGCTTGCTCTATGTAAACAGATGTTTTGTAATAAAAGGTGAACACCTTCTTATTCTAAAATCCACCTGTATATTCTTCCTTGCTTGCTACATTTGAAGTGTCTTTGCTAAGGGGGTATTTAGTGTGTGTGACCCAAGAGGTAACACTGAGGTCCACTGAAGACTGTAGGAACTGTGGCTCCTAAGCTACAGTGCTGCAGTCCCAGAAATCATCTTATTTAAACTGTGTAAACAGAGGCAAAGCTCTCTTTCTGCTCCTAGACAAAATGCAGCTTAACTAGAGAGATTTTTCTTCTTCATAATAGACCTCCTTGTAAGTACTGTACAATCTGAGCAACATCTCTCTTGTCCAAGACTCAGCCTAAAAGAATGTGTGAGATGAGGGATAGCTCTGCTTGCCTAGGGATTCTCAGCTAGCCTCTACATCTCTTCTAACCAGAGGGACAGCTCTGCTATTCAAGGTGTCCAACCTTAGGATTACTTTGCTGTCTTGTGGTCAGAGTCTCCATCCTGGCTCCAGGGCCCTGGGATGTGGGGCCCTGCCTCTCACTCACATACCTGGGAAAGAAAGGGATACAATCCTCCAGTTGAAAGCTGCAGATTCTCCGAAGCTTGGGCGCTATTGCTCACCTCCAGGCTCCGCTGACACATCAACCTTTAATGGGCCAAATCAATTCATCGGCAGCTGATGCTGTATTTAATCATTTACTTAAGAGACAAAATATTTAGGGGCTTATTTAAACTTTGGCAGAGGAGAGTCTTTGTCAAAACATGACGGATATCCTGTCCACCGTATTACAAAGGCCGTAGGCTGTACTGCACGTGGAATAAAATGAATGTGGCATCCGCCACATTTGCGACGTAGTATTCCATCCCCAAATTCTAAATAAAGCTCTGAGGCCTTTAATCTAAAGGCAACCTAAAAACACCGGAGCACTCAGTGGAATAGTAAAAACAACTCTGGTTAATGTTCAACACATGCCGTCTGCATCCAATGGGTGGATAAGTTGTAAAAATAAGATGCATATTATAGATTAAAATGGGGGTGCCCAGTATTTAGACTTTGGAATAGTTCCCCTGTCTCTGTTGCGGCTTCTAAGAGTAGTGGTCTTCGTGATAAATCAAAAGATTGCCCTGCAAGGCATTCACACCTTGGGAGGGTCTAGAATTTGGATGTAAAATCTACCTTGGCTTCTGTTGCAGTCATTGTCTGTGGAGCCTCCCCACTGCTTCAAAGGTTTGGTGAGGGATTCTGTGAGGTACAAACAAATCAGGCTTTTGTCGTTTCTGATCCTCATACGCACAGCTTTAGCTTCTTGAGACGAGTCTATTGCCGCTTTCGGAATTGGTAATAAACACTATTAGCCCTTATTGCCCCAGACATTTTTTGGCTTTCCAGTGAGTGAGGGAGAGGAAAAGAGAGAGGGAGAGGAAAAGAGAGGGAGAGAGAGGGAGAGGAAAAGAGAGAGAGAGAGAAAGAGAGGGAGAGGAAAAGAGAGAGAAAGAGGGGGAGAGGAAAAGAGCGAGGGGGAGAGGAAAAGAGCGAGAGAGAGAAAGAGAGGGAGAGGAAAAGAGAGAGAGAGAGAGGAAGAGGAAAGAGGGAGAGAGGGAGAGAGAGGGAGAGAGAGAGAGAGAGAAAGAGAGGGAGAGAGAGAGAGAGGAAGAGGAAAAGAGGGAGAGATATATATTTATTGGCTCCTCGGAGACTAACCATGGCGGTCAGAAGGGGCCGCGGGGAGCAGGGGAGGCGTTATTCCCCATTTTTTCACGGGCCTCAGTTCATGGAGCGAAATATTTTCATTGACATTGATTCTGAAGCAAGCCTGCCTTGTTTCTTAATGATGAGTCATGATCATCATCAACAACATATTCAGTCAATATTGACCATGAGAGCGCCCAAAAAATCACATACAGAGATTTCACACTTCAATAAAATCGTGATTTAATATCACATTTAAGCTAAAAAAAAAAATGCCCTCCTTAAAATAATAAATTAAATGACTACATTTACAGTTGATCATACCTAATTTTCACATTGGCTATAGGAACCCCTTAATGCCAACCAAATTTATACTAAGCAATCAAGGGGAGCAGGCATCGAAGTCAAAAACACGGATCACAATCCATATTTCTTCCTAATGATGAGTCAAATAACGCAACTATACCACAAGATGAAGCTAGATACTGCAACTGCTGTAATTTCTCTTTCCCTGGATGATTTTTTGTTACTTCAAAACAAGTGCTTGTGCAATTGGAGGCCCCAGAAAAACTTCTAACATGCCTTTGGAGGGAAGAATTTTTAAAAACCAATACAAAGATGGCTCTACTCCACCTCTACCTGAAGCCAAATAGTCACAGCGTCCTACTCTCCAGATCTGTCAGTCATGCGTTCGGTGGAGTGGCCAAATGTAAGACAAGGGAGCGAATGTTTCCTTTCTGGAAGAAACTAGATCTGAAGCTGTGCCCTTTGCATGCTGCATCTGATCAATCTCTTATAACTTGTCTCTTTTTTAAAATCCGTATCACTAGAACGATAGCTCTGTTGTTTGATTTCTGGGATTGTATTGAATGTGTAACCAAAATGAATTGTGTGTATGCTGTCACAGCGTTAGCCCATTGCTCCACTTTCTAACTGCGACAGATATTTACAAGAAAGAACAGTTTTCTTTTGGCAATCATTTGGACTTTTTCCTTAACCTTATAAGTAGTCCTGCCCCTGTTGTGTAATGTGCAAATCAGAGTTAACAGTAATTAATAGTAGATTTACTCTAGTCCGTTTAAACATTTGAATTTTCTCAAAGTATTGATAAATGTGTTACTCCTAAGTCCTGAGTCTCTCTTCGTGCAGCCTCTCGGTACCTGCCACTAAGTGGAGGGACCAGCGATGACTTCCCAAATCTTTGGATTGCACATAATGTCACTGCTGGTTCAGAGAAGCTCAGTAAAAGCTCTGAATTTTCAGGTGCACCTTCTAGTAACCCATGGTTTTTGGGGTAGGTGAACAACCCACTGAGTATTATCACCAGCCTGTGTAACTAAAAAGTTATTTAGTGTGGACTTTTAAGGTCTTACTTTGTAAGACCTGGACAACTACATAGAGTGGACTAAAATATCAAATAGAATGAGCCTTTTGTTGATGAAAGATTTGAACAAATCAGTCAATGAGGGGTGTCTCGCAACTATCAGTCGGCATTGCGCTGCAGACCCGCGTCCACACTGGGGTCATTGCGTACTCAACTTGACGTAACTTTGCAATCAAGGCCCACGTGTTAAAGGAGTTCACCCCGAGATGTACTTAGGCAAAAGTTTTAAATCATTCTGGAAGTATTTGTTTGCAAATACAAATAAGCGAATAAAACCAAATGAGTCGAGTTACCGAAGATTAGGACTATTTTATGAATTAATCACCACTGCAAGGTGGACTAATAGCTTTGCAACAAGCGATGCATCTCATTAATTTGTGCTTTTGAATCATACAGAGAAGGCAAGCTGAAGGCTTCAAATCCTGTGTGCATGCAAAAGGGGAGAAGCATCTTATTTATTGATGAACTAAAAGTGTGCACTTGGAAGAACTCTGTTTTCGATTAAACCCTCAAATGATGAAAGAACTCCATGTTACAGCTGTGTGTTAGGAGTGTTGGGTATGAACCTTGAAGAAGTGCCATCCTCCTCCCTTCTGGCCTCTTTTTCAAAAGGAGATACATTTCCCCCTGGAATATAGTTTGATCTGTTTTTTGCATCTACAGGAAAGTGCAACACAAAAACCTGGTGCGACTACTGGGCGTGATCCTGCACAACGGGCTGTACATTGTGATGGAATACATGAGCAAGGTGAGAGCGGCGGGCTGGGGCGCGGGGCAAGGGCGCGTGTGTGGATGGGACACCAAGGCAGGAGTAAGTGTGAGTTGGTGCAAGAGAGGTTGTAGGTGTACTAAGCCTCCTTGAGTATGTAAGAGAGTCCCTGCTAAACTGGCCATACACGTGCAGAAGAGAGACTGTCTGAGGAAGTGAGAGCTGGGTGTCTGTCCTTTAGGACATCTTCACAGAGCTGGGCCGCTGACAGTATAAGAGACCATAGTGGATCTTCGGATCTGAGATTCTAAGAGATCTTAGCAGATGTGTATCTGAGGGTGTTCCAGAGATCTCAGCTGGACCAGGTGAATGGAGGGATAATAGGGATCAAAGCAGACCTGGGTGTCTGAGAGTATACGACGAATCTGAACAGAAGTGGGTGTCTGACCGAATAAGAGAGATCTTAGCAGAACTGGTTGTTTGAGGGTACAAGCGGGATCGTCAATAACTGAGGATCTGAGGATATCATAGGGGATCCCAGCAGAACTCTGTACCTGAGGGCACGTGCATGAGAGATTTCAGCATAACTGGGCAACTAAGGGTACGCCAAACGCTGGTAGATATGACCATCTGAGCTTGTAAACAACATCCAGCCAGACCTGGATGTGACGGTCAGACACCATAGCTCAGTTGGGAGTGTGACAGAGACCCATGGAGGGAAGAGTGGCACAGTCAAAAGAATCTTTGAAGTAAGCAGTTCCTGGCACCCAGGTATTTACTCAAGCTCTACCTGAAATGGCTGCAGATGTCTTCCAAATCTGCCTGATGGGACAGGAGTGACTCTCAAAACTCCCTGGGTCCAGACGCTGAGAATGACACAGGTCCTTTTGTCCCGCAAGAGAACTGAAGCACCTTTTATGAATTTTAACAGTAAAAATCCAAGACTTGACAATATGGCTAGTCTACTGCACACTCACTAGCAGGAACCAACCCACCCATGCTCACAGTAATGCTTGCTGCACCATGTGGCGTACCCAGAAAATGAAGTTTGTATAGAGGGCACTTATCAGCAGACATCACCTGAGACCCCTGCCCACACTTTCACCCTAAGGTACGAACATGGCCCTCACTCCTCCATTCCTAACTCTGAATCTTTTTGATTCTTGCATCGCTCGCAGGGAAACCTGGTGAACTTCTTACGGACTCGCGGGCGCTCTGTGATACACAACAGGCAGCTCCTGGAGTTTTCACTGTGAGTATTTTCTATTTTTCAGCTCTCTTGAGAAGTCTCCTCTACTCTTGTCTTCAGTCTCACCTCTGTACACTTGAAATGATCAAAAGTTTTAATGCACCACACTTTCCGCCCTTTTGTAACGCTGCTTATGTGTATGATGCACTGACTCTAGAGTGTTCAGTTCAATCGGGTACAACCGACTATATGATTGGTGGGGTCTATGGCTTGTCTGAAGAGCCATGCCATGTGCAGTATGCAAAGACTGGCCTGTTCACTAGAGCTTCTTGGACCAAGAGATCATGGAAAGATCATTTTGTGTTGCCAATGAGCAAATTGTCATTCAAGGACTGATCCTCTCCTGCTTTGATTATGGCAACTCACTTTACTTGGGCAGTCCAATAGCAGTCATAAAAAATCTCCAAGTCATTCAGAATGTGGCTGCTCGGATACGGTTAGGTCTTTCTAAAATGCAGTCAGCTAGATTAGGTCTGAAATCTCTTCATTGGCTGCCCTTTAACTGTACAGTACAATTCAGGGCACTTTGCATCACACATCGGGCAAAATATAAAGGAGGCCCACAGGTCCTGCAGCAGTTGATCAGTCCCAACTTGGCCAATATAGCTCCGAGGTCCAATAATTGGGGCCTTCTTACTGTCCCCATAGTTAGAAGAGCTAGAAATGGAGGCCACGCCTTCTCTTTTCTTGTTTCCAAACTTTGGAATTCGTTGCCCATCAACTTGAGATTGGACGAAAATGTCCTGACCTTTAGAAAGAAATTAAAAACCGAACTTTTCCCCTAGTCCCTTTAGGTACTCATACTCTAGCTAGTCCAGACAGCGCTGGGAAGCCCTGGTAGGGTAGCCCTGCGCATTATAAATCTGGCAAATAGAATAGAATGTTAGAATCACTGCTTAACGCAGTTACCATAACGAGGGATCGGTAGCTGAGATGTTACCAGACATGTGGCGCCACTTGCTGGTCACACATTTGTGTTTGACCTCAACAGGTCAAGGTGCTGGAAAGTCTTGGGCGGGTCAAGAAAATCTTGGAAGCCAAGGTCCAGTGAGAGAAGCTAGGTGGAGCTGAGAGAAGAAGAGGCCAAACTCCCTGACTGGAATGTATGTTGGTAGTGGCCACCTATGTGAAGTGTTTAGGAGATGAGAATTAATTTAATTCCCTGATTAAAAGAGCTCCATCAGGAACCCCAATTGCAAGATAATTATGTGAAGATGCCTTAATAATCCTGCTGTCCTGTAAACATCACAACTGACTGGTTTGCTTTAGCTTTACATTTTTGTTCAATGTCTTCCTGTGGTACCCAATGAAAGTGCAGGAATTTATAGATTTACAGATAGAGCTGAAGATAGTATAATTTCAGGTATAGATGTTGATTCTCCAAAGTTCCAGGAGAAACAAAAGTGAAATCACACACCCTATACTGGCTCTCCGGATTGACCCCTTGTCCCGCTCTCAGACAGTCAACAATCTCCTGTTTTCTGGTGAGCTGAAAACTGCAAAAAGGTAAACATGGCTCTTACTGCCAACTTTACTCTATGTTCCTGCCTCTGTCTTAAGAAACTCTGACACCAGGGGTGGTAGGGGCATTGCTACTGCTACCTGTAGTGTCCTGATGGACATGTCATGTAGCAGTCCCTCCCTAGGGGCTGTGCCTACACCCACCACCCCACACCCACCCATCACAGGCGTCACAGTCAGGTGACCCTGGCAATAAAAGAGGCTGTGTGCACATGCTTAGGAGCATTTATAACTCCAAAGTAATGGTTTATTGTCATTACTAATTTAGGATGTGAACATAGGGCCTGCAACATTACAGCTCCTAATGGCTAGCAAGGGTTAGCAGCTGTTATCTCTGGCTACCCCAGTTCATGTCCATGGACTGAACATGGCCGAGCCAGAACTGAGTGTATGGGTGTCTCTGGTCCACAAAACTAGGACTGCTAAAAATGTGTGTGGCTGGTGGACATAAAGAACCTCTACCACGCAGGCTTGACAGAAGCTTTTGTGGGGCGCAAGTCCCAAACGTGATTCGGGGCGCTTTTCTGATCATATTACAACGCCTAGTGATGGTTGAGATTACCTGTCTTATGGAGACAGCATCACAAAAGAAAGCTAAAAGCCCAATGTAAAGTCTAGCGGGCAGTGGGCGGTCACACAGGGTGATGGGGAACATTACATCCCCCACCCTGAGAAAATACAGGCTTCCAAATTAAGAGGCCACCGTCAGTCCAGTCGTGATCTCTGTACTTTCAGAGGAGGCAGTTCCTCCTAGGTACAAAAAGCTTGGTGGATAGGCACCTCCGGTTTTGACCATGTCCACCCACTTTTTGTTTTTAAAAAACCAACACCCAAAGGGTGAGTTTTTACACACAAACACCCAGGGAGTTTTTTCACTGGGTGCAGTGGTCATTATGTTTATTTTTCTGTTCATTACCGCTAGGTTTTCCCTGGCAGTGACAAACAGAAAAGAAGGACATCAGAACGGTAGCCCTTTATAGGGCGGGCTGTGTGATGCTCTACTCAGATGGCCAAAACTCAGTCAGGTTGTAGCTGTAAGCTGTCTGTTGATGGAGCCAAAGGGGCACTGACGATGGAAAGCTTCCAGTCCAGCCGACTCTCAAAAGAGCAGGTGGAACAAGAGTTTGGCGGACAGGGTCCTCCCAGGGTCGGACTGGCTGTTAAGGAAATCTGGCTTTCTTGAAGGGCTGGCCTGACAGGTCGGTGTGTGGGCCATTTTTGTGGCTGCTTCTGGGTCTGTTTTATGGTCTGGTGGGCTGGTTTTTACATACATTCTCCCATACCTTGCAAAACACTTATACAGCCTGTCTTTTCAAAACTGCCCTGATTTGCAAATGTAGGCCACTTTTTTTTAGCTACATGAATCACTAATGGGAGCAGCTTTTTTTGTGGTGCCCGTGCCTATTTTCTGTCCCAGTCCTACCCAGTGTACTCTATCTTGTTTGTGACGGAGCACCTGTCCGCCAAGCTCTAAATGGGGCCCCAAGTGTCCTTTTTTGTTATATAAATACTGTTAGCAGTGGCAGAGCAGGGCCCTGAAAAAAAGTGGAGCCTGGCCTGCTAGAGCCTGGGTGGCTGAGAAAAATATCCAATAATGGCAATATTTTTGACAGCCGTCTTACACCATACCACTGTCTACCCCTTTATAGAACATCCTTCCGATCTTTTTCCGATGTGCATCGTACTACTCGATGCTCCATCATCTTGGCCTTTGGCTAGTCCCAGTGCTCACTCCCCATCCATTCCTGTTTTTTATGGTTTTCTTCCCTGCCTGCAGTTTAGCATCCATTGCATTATATCTTCCTCTAATGTCTACAATAGCTGGACAATGATACTCATAATATTCTCCAACATTCTTCTTCTCTGCATTCTGCTTTGGCTTGGCCTCTCCTATGTGTGGACTCTTCCTTGAAGTAACATCGCCGAAGGGATGGACTATCTGGAGTCCAAGAAGCTGGTGCACCGAGACCTGGCCGCTCGCAACATTCTCGTCTCGGAGGACAATGTGGCAAAAGTTAGCGATTTTGGAATGGCCAGGGTGGACACGAAGCAGCAGGATAGCACCGTACTGCCAGTGAAGTGGACGGCGCCTGAGGCTTTGAAGCATAATGTGAGTAAGGATAAGGGAGGCAAGCAAGAGTGGGAGCATGTAAGAAGAGTGGGTGGATTCAAGATAGGGTGCAGCAGGTGGCAGACTGTGATAAGGTGCAACGGGTAGAAGTTGTGCTTGTTATGTGGCAGGCAGGAGTCTGCGATGAGATGCACCAGCGAGGTTGTGATTTTAATGCAGCATTTGTCAGACTGCAATGAGGTGCAGCGGATTAAAGTTGTGGTTGTGATGCAGCAGGTGTCAGACAGTGGGTATTTTGAAGCAGCTGGAAGACTTTTGTGGATGGACTAGGGTGCATCTGGATGATGGAGGATATTACCTCCGCCATCCTGAGAGTACTCCACCCACCAAATTTAGAGATGAATCCCGGCCCTGCGGACAACTCTGTAAAATGAAATGAACCGCCGTCAAGGTGGTTCCTTTCAATGTAGTAAAAGTTTGGTGTACAGTTGCCGTCAATTTTAATGGCTGCACATCAACCTTTTCCCCAAAAGCAAGAGTTTGTTTTTGAAAAACAAAAAACTAATTACCCCCCAAAGCCTGGGAGTTTCCTCCCAGAGTGTGTGGTGGGTCATTGTTGTTTTTCTCCCGTCCATCATCACCAGGTTTTTTGTGGCAGTTACAGACAGGAAGAAAGAAAAGGCATTACACTGTCAATCCGAAATAGGCGGACGGTATAATGTTCTTCCCCCGATGACTCCTATTCTGTTGGGCCGCCGAAAGAAGTATTCCATCGATGGAACCTATGGGTTCTCCGGAATTCCTAAGGTTCCGATGATTGTGGCGATGCTTCAGCAAATTGAATCACAGATTAGCATGCAGATGAAGCAAACCGTAATTGTGTAGCAGGAAGTGACCTCTGGTCAGGATGTGGCATAGGCAACAAGTGACTGTGTTCCTGGGATGCAGCCGGTGACACACTATGGTTAGGTTACAGATAGAGAATTCTTAGAATGTAGACGGTGGCACACTGTGGGCAGCATGCAACATGTTACAGAGTCTGACACTTCCTACATCCTAACTACTGTTATTATGTAGCAAGTGACAAGGTGTGCTTCCGATGCATGAGGTAGCGGATTGTGGTTGAGAAGACGCATGTGACAGGCTGATCTTAGCATGCAACGAGTGGCAAAGTGTGGGTGGCACGCAGGATGTGGCAGTTATCTTAGAATGTGATGGTAGGCTGTGGGTACCATGCAGTATGTGACAGAGTGTTCTTAACATGCAGCAGATGACAGACTGTGGTGCATAAGCAGCATGTGACAGACTGATTTCTGGAAACAGCAGTTGGCAAGATATGACAGAGTGATAATAGGATGCAGCAGGTGTCGGCCTGTGGTGGGGAGGCAGCACCTGGCAGAATGTACGTAGAATGCACCACCTGGATGACAAAAACAACAGAATGTGGCTAGGATGCAGGAGTGGTTGGCTGGATGAGATGCCATAAGAAGGCGGCTGTCATGAAATGCAGCAGGTTGGCAGTGCACAAGGTGGCAGGGTGTTCTTCGGATGCACAGGGAATACTGTGGTTAGTATGCATGATGTGAGGGCATGCTCAGAATGCTAGAAGTGGTAGATAATGGCACTGAATGCAAAATGCCATTGTTCAGAACATCAGGGGGCAGACTGCGGCGAGGATGCAGCAAGTGAGAGTGTGTGGGGGGCACGCAGGATGTGATAGGCCGTTCTTAGGATGCCAAGAAAAATGGGGAGCGCATGTACCAATTTATAACACTAACTTACATATGCAAAACAAAACTCATTGGTTTGCAACTCACCAAAATGATTTTTGTGAGACTTAGTACACAATGTCGATGCAGATGACCATATATCTTTGTACATAACCTTGTGTGTGTTTATTCATTATCATTGTGCATTCGGGCCCTGGACCTGTGGTTCTTTGGAAGAGCTCACAGAAGATGAACTTTGTAAATACGCTGGGAAAGCCTAAAACCTGCCAGACATATACTTCGCTTAAACCATACCTTTCCCTTGCTAACTCCTGGTGGATTCTGAACTTTTAGAAAGAATTTATAAACACCGCTTATTGTTTTCAAATCTGTGGTTGGAACAGGCAAGAGATGACCACGGAATATGTATATTCAGATTGAATTTATGTGTTAATTTAGGTGTAAATATTTGTCTTGCCTATCCGTGAATGACAATGTTTTTTATAAATTGTATTATACGTACTCCCGAATGCACAATCATAATGAATAAACTCACGCAAGGTTGTGGACAAAGATATCTGGTCATCTGCATCGACATTTGTGTTCTTAGGATGCAGCGGGCAGCAGACGGTGACTCAGGATGCGACATAGAGCTTTTAGGATGCAGCGGGCAGTAGACTGTGACTAAGGATGCAGGATGCGAAAGAGCTCTTAGGATGCAGCGGGCAGCAGACGGTGACTAAGGATGCAGGATGCGACAGAGCTTTTAGGATGCAGCGGGCAGTAGATGGTGGCTAGGAGGCAGGATGTGACATAGTTCTTAGGATGCAGCGGGCAGTAGACGGTGACTAAGAGGTAGGATGCGACAGAGCTCTTAGGATGCAGCGGGCAGCAGACGGTGACTAAGGATGCGACATAGAGCTCTTAGGATGCAGCAGGCAGGAGACAGTGACAAAGGATGCAGGATGCGACAGAGCTTTTAGGATGCAGCGGGCAGTAGATGGTGGCTAGGAGGCAGGATGTGACATAGTTCTTAGGATGCAGCGGGCAGTAGACGGTGACTAGGAGGCAAGATGTGACAGAGCTCTTAGGATGCAGCGGGCAGTAGACGGTGACTAGGAGGCAGGATGTGACAGAGCTCTTAGGATGCAGTAGACGGTGACTAGGAGGCAAGATGTGACAGAGCTCTTAGGATGCAGCGGGCAGTAGACAGTGACTAGGAGGCAGGATGTGACAGAGTTCTTAGGATGCAGCGGGCAGTAGACGGTGACTAGGAGGCAAGATGTGACAGAGCTCTTAGGATGCAGCGAGCAGGAGACGGTGACTAGGAGGCAGGATGTGACAGAGCTTTTAGAATGCAGTGGAAAGTAGATGGTGACTAGGAGGCAAGATGTGACAGAGCTCTTAGGATGCAGCAGTCAGTAGGCGGTGACTAGGAGGCAGTATGTGACAGAGCTCTTAGGATGCAGCGGGCAGTAGACGGTGACTAGGAGGCAGGATGTGACTCAGAGCCCTTAGGATGCATAATGATGCAACCTGTGGCTAGGAGTCAGGATGTGACAGAGCTCTTAGGATGCAGAAGGATGCACACTGTGGCTAGGAGGCAGGATGTGACATAGTTCTTAGGATGCAGCAGGAAGTAGACGGTGGCTAGGAGGCAGGATGTGACATAGTTCTTAGGATGCAGCGGGCAGTAGACGGTGACTAGGAGGCAAGATGTGACAGAGCTCTTAGGATGCAGCGGGCAGTAGACGGTGACTAGGAGGCAGGATGTGACAGAGCTCTTAGGATGCAGTAGACGGTGACTAGGAGGCAGGATGTGACAGAGCTCTTAGGATGCAGCGGGCAGTAGACAGTGACTAGGAGGCAGGATGTGACAGAGTTCTTAGGATGCAGCGGGCAGTAGACGGTGACTAGGAGGCAAGATGTGACAGAGCTCTTAGGATGCAGCGAGCAGGAGACGGTGACTAGGAGGCAGGATGTGACAGAGCTTTTAGGATGCAGTGGAAAGTAGATGGTGACTAGGAGGTAAGATGTGACAGAGCTCTTAGGATGCAGCGAGCAGGAGACGGTGACTAGGAGGCAAGATGTGACAGAGCTCTTAGGATGCAGCGAGCAGGAGACGGTGACTAGGAGGCAGGATGTGACAGAGCTTTTAGGATGCAGTGGAAAGTAGATGGTGACTAGGAGGCAAGATGTGACAGAGCTCTTAGGATGCAGCAGGCAGTAGGCGGTGACTAGGAGGCAGTATGTGACAGAGCTCTTAGGATGCAGCGGGCAGTAGACGGTGACTAGGAGGCAGGATGTGACTCAGAGCCCTTAGGATGCATAATGATGCAACCTGTGGCTAGGAGTCAGGATGTGACAGAGCTCTTAGGATGCAGAAGGATGCACACTGTGGCTAGGAGGCAGGATGTGACATAGTTCTTAGGATGCAGCAGGAAGTAGACGGTGGCTAGGAGGCAGGATGTGACATAGTTCTTAGGATGCAGCGGGCAGTAGACGGTGACTAGGAGGCAAGATGTGACAGAGCTCTTAGGATGCAGCGGGCAGTAGACGGTGACTAGGAGGCAGGATGTGACAGAGCTCTTAGGATGCAGTAGACGGTGACTAGGAGGCAGGATGTGACAGAGCTCTTAGGATGCAGCGGGCAGTAGACAGTGACTAGGAGGCAGGATGTGACAGAGTTCTTAGGATGCAGCGGGCAGTAGACGGTGACTAGGAGGCAAGATGTGACAGAGCTCTTAGGATGCAGCGAGCAGGAGACGGTGACTAGGAGGCAGGATGTGACAGAGCTTTTAGGATGCAGTGGAAAGTAGATGGTGACTAGGAGGTAAGATGTGACAGAGCTCTTAGGATGCAGCGAGCAGGAGACGGTGACTAGGAGGCAGGATGTGACAGAGCTTTTAGGATGCAGTGGAAAGTAGATGGTGACTAGGAGGTAAGATGTGACAGAGCTCTTAGGATGCAGCGAGCAGGAGACGGTGACTAGGAGGCAGGATGTGACAGAGCTCTTAGGATGCAGTAGACGGTGACTAGGAGGCAGGATGTGACAGAGCTCTTAGGATGCAGCGAGCAGGAGACGGTGACTAGGAGGCAGGATGTGACAGAGCTTTTAGGATGCAGTGGAAAGTAGATGGTGACTAGGAGGTAAGATGTGACAGAGCTCTTAGGATTCAGCGAGCAGGAGACGGTGACTAGGAGGTAGGATGTGACAGAGCTCTTAGGATGCAGCAGGCAGTAGGCGGTGACTAGGAGGCAGTATGTGACAGAGCTCTTAGGATGCAGCGGGCAGTAGACGGTGACTAGGAGGCAGGATGTGACTCAGAGCCCTTAGGATGCATAATGATGCAACCTGTGGCTAGGAGTCAGGATGTGACAGAGCTCTTAGGATGCAGAAGGATGCACACTGTGGCTAGGAGGCAGGATGTGACATAGTTCTTAGGATGCAGCAGGAAGTAGACGGTGACTAGGAGGTAGGATGTGACAGAGCTCTTAGAATGCTGCGGGCAGTAGATGATGACTAGGAGGCAGGATGTGACAGAGATCTTAGGATGGAGCGGGAAGTAGACGGTGACTAGGAGCCAGGATGTGACAGAGCTCTTAGGATGCAGCGGGCAGTAGACGGTGACTAGGAGGCAGGATGTGACTCAGAGCCCTTAGGATGCAGAAGGATGCAAACTGTGGCTAGGAGTCAGGATGTGACAGAGCTCCTAGGATGCAGAAGGATGCAAACTGTGGCTAGGAGGCAGGATGTGACATAGTTCTTAGGATGCAGCAGGCAGTAGACGGTGACTAGGAGGCAGGATGTGACAGAGCTCTTAGGATGCAGCGGGCAGCTGACGGTGACTAGGAGGCAGGATGTGACAGAGTTCTTAGGATGCAGCGGGCAGTAGACGGTGACTAGGAGGCAAGATGTGACAGAGCTCTTAGGATGCAGTGGGTAGTAGACGGTGACTAGGAGGCAGGATGTGACAGAGCTCTTAGGATGCAGCAGGCAGTAGACGGTGACTAGGAGGCAGGATGTGACAGAGTTCTTAGGATGCAGCGGGCAGTAGACGGTGACTAGGAGGCAAGATGTGACAGAGCTCTTAGGATGCAGCGGGCAGTAGACGGTGACTAGGAGGCAGGATGTGACAGAGTTCTTAGGATGCAGCGGGCAGTAGACGGTGACTAGGAGGCAGGATGTGACAGAGCTCTTAGGATGCAGCAGGCAGTAGACGGTGACTAGGAGGCAAGATGTGACAGAGCTCTTAGGATGCAGCGGGCAGTAGACGGTGATTACGAGGCAGGATGTGACAGAGCTCTTAGGATGCAGCGGGCAGCAGATTGTGGCTGGGATGCAGCATGTGCCACTATTTTTAGGATGTGAAAGGATGCAGACGGTGGCTAGGATGTGGCCCATGTGAGTGTGTTCTTGGGACGTAGCAGGTGGCAGAGTGTGGCTGTCGTGCAGCATACGTCAGGGTGTTCATAGGATGTAGCAGATGGCAGAGATTGGGTGGCATGCAGGGTGTGACAGTACTCTTGGGGTGCAGCAGGTGGCAGACTGTGGGTGGCATGCAGGGTGTGACAGAGCGCTCTTGGGGTGCAGCAGATGGCAGAGATTGGGTGGCATTCAGGGTGTGATGGAGTGCTCTTAGGGTGCTGCGTGGGTGGCATGCAGGGTGTGACGGAGTGCTCTTGGGGTGCAGCAGATGGCAGAGATTGGGTGGCATGCAGGGTGTGATGGAGTGCTCTTAGGGTGCTGCGTGGGTGGCATGCAGGGTACGACAGAGCACTCTTGGGGTGCAGCAGGTGGCAGAACGTGGGTGGGATGCAGGGTGAAACAGCGCACTCTTTGCAGCAGATGGCAGACTGTGGGTGGCATGCAGGGTGCGACAGAGCGCTCTTAGGGTGCAGCAGGTGGCAGACTGTGGTTGGCATGCAGGGTGCGACAGTGCTCTTGGGGTGCAGCAGATGGCAGAGATTGGGTGGCATGCAGGGTGTGACAGTACTCTTGGGGTGCAGCAGGTGGCAGAGCGTGGGTGGCATGCAGGGCATGACAGAGCGCTCTTGGGGTGCAGCAGGTGGCAGACTGTGAGTGGCATGCAGGATGTGACAGAGTGCCCCTTGGGTGGAGCAGGTGGCAGAACGTTGGTGGCGTGCAGGGTGTGACAGAGCACTCTTGAGATGTAAGAGCAGTCTACAGTAAGATTGCAGCAGGTGGCAGAGTGTGGGTGGCATGCAAGGGGTGACAAAGCGCTCTCGCGATGTACAGTAAGATTGCAGCCGGTGGCAGAGTGTGGGTGGCATGCAAGGGGTGACAGAGCGCTCTCGCGATGTACAGTAGGATCGCAGCAAGTGGCAGGCTGGTTGCATCGTAGTAAGCATAAGGCTACGGTTAGGATGCAGAACTTGTCAGACTGTGGTTAGGATTTCAGGGCTGACAAATACCACGAGGGAGCAGCAAGTCTTACACAATGATTGTGTAAAAGGAGGAGACACAGAGAAAGTTCTTGAAGTGCAAGAGCAGTCACCAACCCTGTAGATGATGATCTGAAATGGTTTCTCTTCCTCATTGCTGTAGAAATTCTCCACCAAGTCGGATGTCTGGAGTTATGGGATCCTACTCTGGGAGGTGTTTTCATATGGCCGAGCCCCTTATCCCAAGATGGTGAGTTACTCTCTGCATCCTCTTCCTCTGTCTGACTACCTCTAGGTTTATTTTGCTCTCTACCTCTACCCCCCTCTGCCTCTCTTTCTTCTTCTCCTCTTTCTTTCTTTGTATTTTTTTGTTTCTCTCTCGCTCTTTGTTGGTCTCTAGCGCTCTCTTCAACGCGGTCTCTCTCTACCTCTCTTTCTCCGTCACGCACTCTGTTCGCTTCTCCATGGGTCTCTCGCCCCATTCCCTATCTCACTCACTCTGTTAGTCTCTCTCTCTCTCCCTCTGTCTCTCTACCACTCTTTCTGTGGGTGTCTTGCCCTGTTTCTCCCTCCCCCAAGTCCTTCTCTAGATCCCTCCTTCTCTCTCCAGTAAGCATATTGGAAAGGGATTCTTTCTGTGATGGTCTTTTCACTGGTGTTTCTGTGGATCGAGCCTAGTGGGATGGGATGGTGGTGGTCCTGTGGCTCTATCAGAACATCTTGAAATCCTGATTGTAAAGTAGTGGGCACCAGCCCACTTACTTGTGATTGAAGGAGATGGACACAGTAGTCTGGTACTTATAACTGGCCTAGGGTACGTTTGTCCGGCCCCTTTGATTAGCAGAGTCACCTGACCGGTGACGCCTGTGATCGGTGGGTGTAGAGTGTAGGTACAGCATCATCCTACACACTATAATGAGTCCCGCAGGACACTACACTGATGTCCTTCTGGTTTCCTGCAGTAGTGAGATTCGAGGAAGGGATGGTTCTTGACACCCATCTTCCCCCTTTGCGTGATGAGACACCAGAGGGTCTCACCCCTCAGAACCTCTGTGGTTGGTCTGAATAATGATAACCTAATAAGGGTCTATTATATATACAGTTACAACAAATTCACTACTTCGTGTCGGCTTTTACAAAACTTCGCAGGCTTTGCAAAGTGCTGTAAACCCCTCCCATTGCCAGGAGGGCCGTTCAGAACAGCTGGTAGACTGGTGGTGATTGGCAGCTATCCCTGTTGTTGTATTTCTTAACTGTTCTTAATTTCCTCTTCTTGAAGTTTTATTTTGTTGACCATGGTATCATAACCCCCTATGGTATTTCCCTTCTGTTGCCTTCCCCCCTTTCCCATATGGTACATTCCAGCCGTTCTGGCCGGAGTTGACTGTATAATGTTGGAGTCATCTCCTGTGAGGCCGGTCGTGAGGTGCTGGTGTGGCGAGAGTGGAGACTGAAATAAAGACACTTTTCTCTTACCCGATGTATCCAGTGTCTCTTTAACACCGGTCTTCTATTCTGAGCCCTTACCCACCTCTGGCAAAGTCCCCAGCCCCCTTGCCCCCCCTGAGTAAGGCCCTATTGCCAGGGCTACACCCCCCACCATCACACCAACTGCTTCCCTGCTGTGTCCTGCAATCCATACTGTCCCCTTCCCAGAGACCCTCCTGTCCTCTGTGCTTTTTCCCTTTCCCACTTCCGGCATCATTTAGGTGGCTGTGGCTCAGGCACAACTCTCAAACTTCTAAGAAATCATCACTGGAAACTCACCCACCTTCACAATGATCAAGTTTTCTGCATGTGCCCAACTTTGTGCGCAAAGTTTAAAGCTTTCCAAGGCCCATCATATGTTATTCATATATGTTGGAAATATAATTAGAACATTGGAATGTTGAGAGCTCCATTGAAGACGGTGGAGTGGCCCAGGGCCACTAATGGCTGGCACAGACCTTCTGAGCCAGCATTCCCTTGTTTGTCTTTCTGTTTCTCCCTTTTTAAATTCAGAACATTCCACCTTCAATGGGTGAAATGTTCTAATAGCATTGTAGTCATCTTGCATTGGGCAACAACTGTTGTTAAAGGCCTTTTCCCTCCAGCTCCTTGCCGGTGGCTTGGCCTTTAACTCCTGGTCTGGGCATTAAACAACCAGTACAGCCCTTGGCAATGAGCTGTAAAATTAAAAACAGATTGTGAGAGGCTGCTAAAGCCTGTTAAACTAATGTCCCCTTTTCACTCATGCATATCATTCATTACTGAGCAGCAGGCGAGGATCTTTTAAGATACTCAGCGTCTACAGAGCATGACCAGTCTTCTCTTCCCTGCAAGACCACTGACTCATTGTCAGTGAAATTGCTCTCCTTCCCTCGCAGCTCCACCATCAAGTGAGGCCTTCCCCCGAGCCCCTGCACTCTCGAGTGTTGGTGTTCGAGGCCCTCCTCCACCCGCAGGTTTTACCTGCGCCTCATCCCTGGTGGTCCAGTGGACCTCTGTCTCCTTTCTCTCGCTCCGCTCTTTCTCTCAGTTTTCACTCGTTTTTCACTGATTTCAATCTCCCCCTTTTACTCTCCTTCTGTGTCTTTCCTCCGTTTTCACTCGTTTTTTCATTGATTTAATCTCCCCCTCTCACTCTCCTTCTGTGTCTTTCCTCCACTTTTCACTGCCTTATTTCCACTGTTTCCTCTCTTTTTGCCTTTTTCTGCCTGTTTTTCCCTGCCGCCTCTCAGCTGTCCAGCCCTCCCCGACCCCTACTTAATGGCGGCCGCTGCAGGGAAGGCGAGCAAGACCACTGACTCATTGTCAGTGAAATTGCTCTCCCTCCCTCGCAGCTCCACCATCAAGTGAGGCCTTCCCCCGAGCCCCTGCACTCTCGAGTGTTGGTGTTCGAGGCCCTCCTCCACCCGCAGGTTTTACCTGCGCCTCATCCCTGGTGGTACAGTGGACCTCTGTCTCCTTTCTCTCGCTCCGCTCTTTCTCTCCGTTTTCACTCGTTTTTCACTGATTTCAATCTCCCCCTTTTATTCTCCTTCTGTGTCTTTCCTCCGTTTTCACTCGTTTTTCACTGATTTCAATCTCTCCCTTTCACTCTCCTTCTGTGTCTTTCCTCCGTTTTCACTCGTTTTTCACTGATTTAATCTCCCCCTCTCACTCTCCTTCTGTGTCTTTCCTTCACTTTTCTTGCACTTTTCACTGCCTTATTTCCACTCTTTCCTCTCTTTTTGCCTTTTTCTGCCAGTTTTTCCCTGCCGCTGCTGCCCCCGCGATCCCTCCCCCCCAGCACGACCAACGCGACCGGCCCAATCCAGCTCCCCTCCCTGCTCCCGCCTTCCAGCTGTCCAACCCTCCCCGACCCCTACTTAATGGCGGCCGCTGTGCGGCCGCGCCGCTGGCGCGCCAAAGGCAAGCCCATCTGCGCCCGTCCGTGACCCGACCGCGACCAGCGCCAGGAACCCTGGACCTCCGCAACGTCAACGCTACGACCCCGCGGCACTCCACGCTCTCAACCCAGGACGCAACAACAACTGCAAGCTAGCATCACCAGCCGACACCCACTGACCCTTCAGCTGTCACCGCTGCCGGCACACCTGCAGCACCGCCAAGACCACGAACCCGGCGCAACCCGCCCGCAAGACCACAACCGAACCGAAGACCCTGCAATGCATCCTCCTCAACGTCCGATCCCTCCACAAACACGCCACCGAAATCTGGGACCTCCTCGACAGCACCACCCAGGACGTAGCGTTCTTCACCGAAACATGGACCAACACCACCTCGGGACCGGACATCGCCATCGCCATTCCCCAAGGATACAAGATCTCCAGGAAGGACCGCCCCACCCACCCGGGAGGAGGAATTGCCATCGTCCACAAATCCACCCTCCGCCTGAGCACACTCCCCGACGAGCCCACAGACTTGATGGAACACCTTCACTTCAAGATACTGGCCAGCCCTACCACCACCCTCCGAGGAACCCTCATCTACCGACCCCCTGGACCCCGCTGACTTTTTGCCAACTCCATCACGGACATCATCTCCCCGCATGCCATCGCGTCCACCAACTACACCCTACTGGGAGACCTCAACTTCCACCTCGACAACCAACTGGACCCCAGCACCACATCCCTCCTGGACAACCTCCACAACATTGGACTCCGCCAGATCGTGACCGAACCCACGCACTCAGCAGGACACACCCTCGACCCCCTCTTCACAACCGGAAACTCCATCACCTTCAGCCACACCACCGAACTCCCATGGACTGACCATCGATGCGTCGACTTCACCTTCAGAACACCCACCATCCACAGACACCAGCACCTGCTCCCACGAAGAAACTGGACCAGAATCACCGACGACCAGCTAACCTCATCACTCAGCAACTCCACCCCAACCATTGCGGAAAACGACGACCCCAACACCGCAGCCCGAACCCTGTACAGATGGATCTCCGACAGCGCCAACAACATAGCCCCCCTCAAGAAAAACAACAACACCCACGCCAAGAAAGCCAGATGGTTTACCACCGAACTTCGAGAGTCCAGACGCACTTGCTGCCGCCTCGAAAAGGCCTGGAGGAACACCAGATCCACAGAAGCCCACAACAACTTCAGAGCCGCCACCAACGCCCACCACCAACTCATCAGAAAAACGAGGAAAAAAGCGATTGAAGACAATCTCCACTCACGCACACAACAGCAAAGAACTCTTCAACATCATCAAGGAGTTCGCCCAACCCACCAGCGAGTCCACTGACATCCCTCCCTCACAAGACCTCTGCGACAAACTCAGCACCTTTTTCCACCACAAAATCAAGAGCATCTACGACAACTTCGACGAAGACAACCAACACACTGAACCCTCACCAACCACCCCCGACACCCTGAAGCCAACGATCGACAATTGGACAGCCCTCACCACTGAAGACGATGAAGTCAATCCACTCCGGGGCCCCCACGGACCCCTGCCCCCACCACATTTTCAACAGAGCCGCCAACACCATCGCACCCATGCTCTGCCACACCATCAACCACTCCCTGGCAAACGCCTCATTCCCTGACGACTGGAAACCCTCGGCGGACCCCACCGACCTCAAAAACTACAGACCCATCTCCCTGCTCCCGTTCCCAACGAAAGTCATCGACAAAGCCATCAACAGCCAACTCGCCACATTCATCGAAGAGCACAACATCCTCGACTAAGTTCACAAGTTAGAGGAGCACTGTATCTATACTTTTCTCAATTCACTAGAAATTCATGATTAGTCAAAAGTACCTCAAAAATTGTATAATATTAACATTCAAGCACAATGACAGCAAGTGTCTTACTCTCCACGCAATTGGATGTTAACAGGAAAAACATGTACTAGTTACATAACACTCCAAATGTCGGATTGTTTTCCATCTTCTTTATTTTTTCAAAATGTATTCTGTTACAGAAAAGACAAATGCACGTTGTGAACAGCCTACGCGTTTCGTCCCTGTTCTCCTGGGACTTCTTCAGGGCACTAATCCAACTTGCAGAAAGGCTTGTGAGCATTAATTTTATGCGAATAAAAGACCGGACCTTTAGTACAGTGTTATAACCTTCAGTGAGTCCCCTGTCACCTCTACAGTTGGTGAGTTCCTCTACTACACCACTGAGTACAAAGCAGGTCTCACTGTTGTTAATTCTCCCCTACAGGTTCTGTGTTCAGTAACCAGGTGAAGAGAGCATGTAACAATCTGCTTGGTACGAAGCTTCAAGACCGGCATCAATTACTACCGGCCCCTTTCTAATTTTTCAAACAGATGGGCATGTGGTGCCCCCTGCTTCGTGTCGGCGTCCCTCGTAAGTAGTGTCCGGAGCAAACATCCTCGACTCCTCCCAATCCGGCTTCAGAAAAAACCACAGTACGGAAAACGCCCTCCTCGCTGCAACAGACGACATCCGCACCCTACTGGACAAAGGAGAAACAGCAGCCCTCATCCTCCTCGACCTCTCAGCGGCGTTCGACACAGTCTCTCACCGCACCCTAATACGCAGACTCCACAACGCAGGGATCCAAGACAAGGCCCTCGACTGGATCCGCTCCTTCCTCTCCGGCAGAACGCAGCGGGTCAGACTCCCCCCTTTCCTCTCGGACCCTACACCAACCACCTGCGGAGTACCCCAAGGGTCCTCTCTCAGCCCTACGCTCTTCAACGTCTACATGGCTCCGCTCGCCTCCATTGTCAGAACCTACGGACTCAACATTGTGTCATACGCAGACGACACCCAACTAATCCTCTCCCTATCCAACAAACCCAATACCGCCAGACACAACTTTCGAGAAGGCATGGAAGCCGTCGCCAAATGGATGAAAAACAGCTGCCTACAACTAAACACCAACAAAACAGAAGTACTCATCATGGGCCCAAACCCCGACGCCTGGAACGACACCTGGTGGCCCCCCACCCTCGGAAGCCCGCCCACCCCCACGAACCATGCACGCAACCTGGGAATCATCCTGGACTCCGAGCTCAAAATGGACCGCCAGATCAACTCCCTCTCGTCCTCCTGCTTCCACACCCTCTGCCTCCTACGTAAGACCTTCAAATGGATCCCCCTCGAACACAGAAAGACCATCACTCACGCCCTGGTCACCAGCAGACTCGACTACGGCAACGCACTCTACGCCGGAATAAACAAAAACCTCACCCGCAAACTACAGAACATCCAGAACGCCGCCGCAAGACTGGTCCTCGACCTGCCAAGACAATGCCACATCTCCCAGCACCTGCGCACACTCCACTGGCTCCCCATCGAAGCTAGAGTCACCTTCAAGATGCTCACCCACGCCCACAAGGCCCTCCACGACACCGGACCAGCATACCTGAACAGCCGACTCAAATTCCACACACCCCAGAGGACCCTACGATCAGCCTAGCTCTCCTACGCCGTGGTCCCCCGCACCAGAAAGACCAGATCGGGAGGCCGCTCCTTCTCCTTCCTCGCGGCCAGAGCCTGGAACGCCCTTCCGCTCCACCTCAGACAGACAACATCGCTCCCCATCTTCGCAAGAAACCTCAAAACCTGGCTCTTCGACAGACCCCCCCCTTGATGGACTGGAACGTGCTAACCCCCCGCGCCTTGAGACCCTTACGGGTGAGTAGTCGCGCTTAACAAACGCCTGATTGATTGAATGATTGATTGATTGCATCCTCCTCTTCTCATGATTTCTGAGTGACTTATGGATGTGCTAATCTAAGCTCTCTATCCTACCTCTTCTCAGAGCCTGAAGGAGGTGTCGGAGGGAGTGGAGAAGGGATACCGCATGGCAGCCCCTGAGGAGTGTCCCCCATCCATCTACAGCCTGATGAGCAGCTGCTGGGAGGCGGATCCTGGGAAGCGACCATCATTTAAAAAACTGAAGGACAAACTACAGAAAGAGCTGAAAGCCTGTCAGGATGCTTAACGAGACTGGGGGACCTCTTTTTTCATTCACGTTCAAGGAATACTGACGACCTGTCCAGAGACTTACGAACATCTCGCATTCATTTGGTTCAGAAAAAGTGGTTTGATTGATGGATCAACACCATGGATCTCATCAATTGAATCACAGAAAGAGGAGCTAGAGAACTGTGTTAACGTCCTTAATTAAAGAGGCCACCCAGTGAATGATGTCACAATATGTCTCAAAGCCCAAGCTGACCATCAAACAAAGCAAAATTCTAGAATGTCCGTTGTTGATGATGAGTGCTAGAGATGCAACACTAGATAAAGAGAAATTGCCCCATTCTGGAAATGAACAGTGTCTTCGGACAGAGCTTTGGAGAAGGCCTTCAAGGAGTGTGAAGGACGCATTATGGTACTGGGGAAGATCGCTTGCACAGAAGTCTGCAGGAATATGGAGAGGGGATAATGGGGCAAGGAGAATGCATGTGGTGATTGCGTTCATTGGAGGTGCAAGAGGTGTAACGAGGTATTGCAATAGTGTTACTATGAAGCTACCTCAATCGGACCTCTACCGTGTTTAATACAAAGCCACAGAGTTCCAAGTTTCAATTCTCATACTGGAATTACTCCTTGGTGGAGAAACACCTAATTCCCACAAAATAATAGGTTGCTTCTTAAACTTTAATATAGATACATTTTACATTATTATTATTAATACACAATGGTTCTACTGTCCGGTCTACTGGAATAAAGTAATTCTGATATCTCCATAAAATCAAGGGACTTCTCAAGGTTGCCACCTCATTCAATTCCCCTATATAATCTGACGATTACAGTAAAACATGTTTTCTGCCTGAAACATATCAAAAGGCTACATTAAAAATAAAAACGAGGTCCTGTTCATTGAGAAGATGTTACCGGTCTCCTTTACACCCGTCATCGATACCTCAGTGAGGTGTGAATATCTGTCTCTCCGATCCTCCCAAACCAGCGACAGGCGGCAGTTTCTCTGTGACAAATTGTGATGTTTAATATCTCTAAATTGATTGGTAGGCAACGTTATTTGTTGCTTTGCCTGAAGTAAAAAACAATTAGGAATCAACAAATGTAAATAGGTTTGGAGAGAAGTTGTATTGTTTATAACTGAAATGGTACAAATTCAATCATCCCAAGACGGTTTCACACCTAATATCTAAAACATTAGAAATAATCTTTTTAAAAGTGAGATGTATTTTCTTAGCTAAACCCAGGCGAATAAATAAACTTTAGGACTTATGGCTTATCCCTCCATATTTAAATACCTTTTTCTTTATCACATGTATGTTTTGTTCCAGTGACAAACCCATTTCGCCCTTTGTTATGTCATTCTCAAAGCTGCAGATTTCTTAAGATTGAAACCAGGCTTTTAAAGAACCCTAAAGATTTTAGATTTGATCTTAAGGACTTTTTTTTATCCTAATATGTATTTCAGCGCCTCGTACGGGGTAGTAAGCGATATATAAAAATTCAATTAAGCTGCATCTTGTAGAGATATAGGGCCTTATTACAAGTACGGCAGTCCTGGGACCGCCGTACTCACGGTGGCGGTCCGACCACCACTGCGGGTCCGCCTGCCGTATTATGATGGTGGCAGTGGGACCGACGCAGGACCTCCAGCGGAATCCAGGATCCCGTGGCAGTGCATAAAGGAGCCTGAATATGCTGGTGGTGCCGATGCCGGCACCGACGAGCATATTATGACCTGCATATCCACCACCCTTTTAATGCCGGGGACCCCACCATGAAAAGGGTGGTGGATATGCAGGTTAGGGGGCCCTAACAGGGCACCCGGTCTAATCTGGGTCTGGGGGTGCATGCAGGGAAGCACATGTTGGGTCCCTCTGGAATTGCAACCTAGTTCCTGCACGGTGTGGCATGTACGACATGGTGCATGCCACACCGTGCAGGAACGTGCTGCAGGCACTCTCACGGAGGCGGTATGCTGTTAAGGCTCTCCTATGAGCCTAAAACAGCCGCCGCGGCACCACCTGCCCTGGATTAAACTCATAATCCGGCGGGCGGGCTCACCACAGGCTTGGTGGTCTTCCTGGGACTGCCGTGGTGGCGGTCCGATTGGAAGACCACCAAAGTCGTAATAAGGCCCATAATAACTATTTAACTGTGCTAGAGAATTTTTGGGAATATAAATTAAATCCGCACTCACCTCAGGAGGGGGCTCGAACGAAACTCGCTGTGTTCAGAATTAAAAAGGCACGGTTTTACTGTGACAAGTGTGCACATGTGATTGTAGTGGTAATATTGTGCATGTTTTATGCAAATTCATTCACTCAGCGGTGAAGAGGATTTGCAGAGCACAGTGTGAGTGCAATACAATCTCATTTATTGTTGGTAAATAATATTTTGTATGGAATCAGTTAACTGTATTGTTTCTTAAATAAAGTGTATATATTTTATAAAGCATTTGGCTCTTTCTTTAATTAAATAATTAGACTGTCAGAATTATGGGAACAGTAAAATGATAATACTACAAAATGTGCTTTATATGGCCTTATAACATGTGGTGCTCTACTGAACTTTTCCATGCCGCATAAATTGGGTAACCCTGCTAAAGTGTCTAATCATGCCTTACCGCATAATTCTCCTATCCTCGTCTTTATTTTCTGGGCTGCACCTAACTTGGTACTAAGTGCACCGACAAGCCTCACTGTTCTGCTGAATGTGTACCATGGAAAGACCTAGAACAACTCTCCAGAAAAATCCCTAACACTTAAAATTTAATTGTAATATTAAAGTATTATTTATGTCTTAATTGGGAATGGCATTCATACCTCTTGGCTGCTGCTTCAGATAAACTACAACATGCAATGGTTGTGCATGTGGTGGGCTCGGACCTCAACTACAGTATGATCAAAAACATGACTTAAATAACATGTAAATGGCACGATGTTATCAATGTATGTAAAATGATGAGAGGTGGTGGAGAGGCTGTTCCACGGAGTACAACGCAAATAATGTCGCTAAAATATGCGGTACATCTCTCTCTCTCTTTGTGTGAGAGAGAGGAAGAAATAGAGAGTGAGAGAGAAAGTGTGTGAGGAGAGAAGAAGGGTGAAAGAGAAGAGGGTCTTGCAATCATAAGAAGGCATGCTCTGGCTATTCATTCGAACACGCGCATGCACACACTGACTACAGGAAGTAAACTGGGATCACAGAGACATGCTATCTTTCACTTCCTGTTTTCTTTCTCTTCCTGTTTTCTTTCACTTCCTGTGACTGTCTTCATGACCCTTGATACCAAGCACAGCAAGGGAACATGACCATGTTTGGATGATTTGGACCTGTGAGAAGTGAGGTTAGAGGGGCTAACAGGATTAGGTTGACGGTGGAGGAAATAGTCATCAAAGTCAGGACAAATCATGTGATTTAACAGCAAAATAATGTAGACGTAATAACACCCCCATGCGCCAATCACTTTTACAACTGCGTGCTCAGTTATGGTCCCCATTGCACCAAAATGAAAGCGACAAACTGGCGAAAGCTGGCTGATGGATGTCAATTTGTCCCACTGTTTGCAATGTAAAATTTTGACACATCGAGGGGCAGATTTACTAAAGTTTTGCGTAGGATCTCACTAGGCGCAATGCAAAACGCAGCAGCAATTTACCATTCATTATAGAAGTCCGCAAGCGCATTGCAAAATGATGTTGCTCCAAGCGCATGTCCACGAAGACGTTAGTGCTTCTACCCCATGGTGGCCTCTGTGACCCCCACTTGCATACAGGGTGGAATCATATGCTACTCACTAACGCCACCTTGTGGTGGATAGTGGTAGTAAAAGCTTAATGCTGCGTTGCCCTAGAAACAGCCCTGAACACATTTCAGACATATTTGTTTTGTGAAGAAAGAAATGCAGAGCACTGGCATGCCAGCTCTGTGCCAATCTTCAAAGAGAATCAGCTGGCAAGAGGGGAGAACTTACTGAAAATAATTCACAGTAGCAGAGGTTACAACACAGAATTAAGAAATGTGAGTTATATATTATAGCCTTATAGCCCCCTTGCCTTGGGCTATACTGCTTGATAAGGCCTTCTCCCTTTTTATAGGAATTTTTGCATTGGACAGTTGGTGTAAATGGTGGTGCAAATCAAGATTAAACAAAATCGAGGAACGAGGGCTTTTAAAGAGGCAGGTCCAGCATACATGCCCAATAGCAAGTGGATCAAGGAGTGGTATGCAGTTCCTAAAGAAAATAAAGGAGATAACGAAAAAGAGGGGGGAGGACAGGGTGGGGAGGAGGGAGAGAGATGGAAGGGAACCAGGTAAGTGAAGGATGAGAGAGGGGAGAGTGCCAATAAGGAGCAAGGGCCCTCACACACCCGAGAGGTGTCATGCTTCATCATAGGGCAGCTCCTCGTTGGGCCGGCGCTGCAATGCCCAACGGGCCCCTCAGGGGGGCTCTTTGCCGGAGGCCTTTAGATTGGAACGCCAGGAGGCCCTATGTGTAGGGGTGGAGGGGCATAAAGTGGTGAGTAGAGTGGGTGCAAAAACGTGTAATAAAAATAGCTATCAGTGCTCCAGGGAACCTTTATTGACTGGACACTATGCTATGATTAAAAAGACTAAAAAAGTCTCGGCTGGCAGGAGGAATTCAACCCGTTACAGCTCAATGTGTGTTATCACGAAGGTGAGTGAATTAAAAGGTTGACATGTTTCACGCCTGAAATACTCCGTGTGGATGTGTGGCATTTCTTCAAGACCGAGGGAGAAAACTTGATCTACTCTTGAGTGTAGGTGACGGTCATTGGGATATCCTAAGTAGTACCGTCCCTAATAATATAGATTCAAGTCAATCCACAGGCGGGGGGGCAAGCATATAGTGCTATATAATTCGTCCTTCTTGCGAACCTGGAGGGTAGAAGGGGGAACAAAAGGGGAGACAAACACAGCCATCAAACTATCATTAAAAACTCAAAAAATATATCTTGGAACTAGTGAAAATCACATCGCTCCCTTAGCCAAGTGCGACTTGTAGTGGTCATGTTGGAGACCCAACTCGTGAGGAAGCACCAGTGTCGGTGTAGCAACAGGTGCAATACAAGAAAAAGACAGGTAAAAAACAAGTAAAAAACATGCTAGTTACGTACCCATTGATTCAGTAGGGGAAGGTTGAGCACCATGGTAGTAGTGTGTCTACGGGCGCAGCCCGTTAGGAACGGTAGAGCCCTACCGCCCTACCAGGGTTGCCCTTGGTCAATGCTAACTTAGAGGAGGAAACTCACCTCTGGGAGAGAGGGCTAGAACTTCAGCCAGGATCTCTACGGTCATCTACAGCAGTGGCAGATGCGAGTAACCTAGAGAAAGGTTGAGCCAAAAGTGAAGACTATGGTACAGGCTATATAGGCAATGGGACAAGGTACACTGGGTAAGCGGTTAGTGTGGTTGTGGGTTACGTGTATCTAGTTATATCAGGTGGTCCTAGTGGTAGCACCCAAATCAGGCGAGACACAGGACACTGGCCCATACCCCCATGTCAGCGGCTAGTACCAGGCTGTACAACTACCAGCCTCGTAATAATGTACAGATGCTGCCTCTTGACAGTGTGGATCCTATATCCGGGGCCACTAAATAAATAAATAAATAAAGGCTGTCCAATGGGTGAACGGAGTCTCTCAAACCAAAAATGCGAGTGAAGGGCAGGACTTTATGTTAACATCGGCAGGCAAATCTCGTAACGTGCGGAGGCACCCAAGTGTGCATGGCGTTGCTGGGCCGAGAACAGGTGGCAGATAGACAGAGGGGGCACTACACACACATATCACAGCCTACATGGTTGCGAGGCCCTCCCACCCACTGTGGGGTGCCATGGCTGCCAGAGGAGAGCCGGAAGGGGTGGGATCGGGCTCTATGTCGAAAAAGCGGCTAGCGGTGAGGCATAGGTGGCTAAAGGTACCGGCTGCTTACGCCATGTCCTGGTGCCACTATCACCATACAAGCCCTACCGGCCACGTTATGGTTGGGAAAAGCAAAGTTGAGAGGGAGGCATGGTGGGCTGCAGATGAAGGTGGCTGGTAACTAACAGCTTGTCCCGATGTCGCTGCAGCCGTCAGCGGCCCGCCGGCCGTGTAGAATTCAAAGAATTGCGGTGTTCAAAACCAGGGGGGGGGGGGGAGGAAAAGAGACAAAACGTCCCGGAGCGTTATGCTCAAAGGCAGGAAGCGGCTATGGACCACAAAGTAAGGATCCCATGCCAAGGGGGAAGGTCCTATCTAAGGGTGTGGAAACTCACCATCTATTCGATGCTCTCATGCGTGGGACCTACCCACGACCGGACTCCTGGGACGATGTTGTGTTCCACTGCGAAAGGCAACCTAATAAGCTCTTAGTCTCGTGTAGTAACAAGGGAAAGAGGACTAGAGAAACCGGCGTTAGGCACCATGTTGGAGTGGTGAACCAGTTCCTAATCACTAGCATTAGAGTGGGTGCCATCTTGGAATGGTCAAAGGCCACTCAAATTCGTGTAGAGTGCAGCTTGTGGTTGCCCATGGAGAGGGACTCCAAAGTAACGTACTCCCAATAATTCTAGTCTAGTCTTATTAGGTATAAGTGAATGTTCAATGTCTCCATGGTGCAATTCCGTGCAGGAGGTTTATCAAAGCGATCACCACGGGTGACGCCCGGAGTGGTGGTCACCTGTGGAGTTGCATCAGTCAGTGTTCATGTATAGGGACTATTACTGGTGCATTACTTGGATCAAGGCTAGGCGAGACCCCTGGAAACACCATGGAAAATGGTTTCATCGAAAACCAGTTAAAGGCTAATGGTTGAGGTAACACTGTAGGGTCAGAGGCCATGGGTGCTCATTAATTAACCTCCGCCCAGGGGATATCATCGTTGAGCCCTGTGGAGCTAGTGGAAAGGCGAAAGATGCAACGCTGTTCTTTATTAAAAAGTGCCTGTTGGGTAATATTGGGGAACGCTTCCAATATCGTCCACTTGATATCATCATGAGTGTGTTGGTGTTCGGTATAGTGGGAAAGCATCTTGGTGGTAGTCCTACCACACCTGATGTTGCTCCTGTGCTCCGTTATGCGGGCCTTAGCTGTCCTGGTCGTCATGCCAACATAGTTCTTGGAGCAAGGGCAGGTGATCAAGTATATACAATTGCGGGTGTTGCAATTGGTGTGTGTCATCTGGGTCCATGTGAAGGTGGGAGAGAGTTTCAGTTCTTTAGATGGGCATGTGAAAGGACACACGCTACATGAACCACAGGGAAAGTGACCCTTGACTGGGGGGAGCCTCCAGAGTTGGTGTTGGCGTTGTAAGGGAGTGGGTCGAGGCCTGGTGTGTACTATGTTGTCCTTGATGTTGGGCGTGCGTTTAAAGGCAAAACGCGGGGTAGCTGGAGACAGATCTCCTGTGTGCAAAATTGACCAATGTTTTTTGAGTATTTTCTGTATTGTGTTGGAATGTGGTGTAAATGATGTAACGCATGTTATTGCGTCACTGACAGGGCGATCGCGAGTCTCTAGGAGCCCGTCCCTGTTATTATTGCGTGCTCGCTTATTAGCTCTAGTTACCACATCCTGGGGATAGTGTCTTGCCACCAGGTCTGTGGATAAAGCTTGTGCCTGTTCTTTGTAGTCCCTAATGGAGCTGCAATTGCGACGAAGTCGCAGAAATTGACCGAAAGGGAGGTTGTCCCGTAAATGTTTGGGATGTTGACTGTCATACCTCAAAAAGCTGTTGCAGTCAGTGGGCTTCTTATATGTTTTGGTGGTGATCCTCCCCTCGGACAAAGTTATGAGGAGATCCAGAAATGCTATTTCAGATGTAGATGTGGTGCTACTGAACTTCAGGAAGCCATTGAGAGTGTAAATCAAGGACATTTTACAGATCATGAATGTAATAAGTAACAAAAAATAAAAATAAATCAAGCCAGGTAGTTCCACCAGGTTGCTACATCCTAGGTAATTCAGAGATCGTGTGCCAAACTGACTCAGTATGGGCTTTGCCCTTCTACTTTTCCATCCTCCAAAATATACACAACAAGCATTTACAAAATCGAAAGGTCTGTCTTTCAGGTACTAATGCATGTAAATACAGCCATTCACAAATACTGTTGCATGTAAAAAATGCTTGTTCGCATATTAAAGCCTCCCCCTTTGTAAATGCTGGGAAATAAGTTGCAAAAAAGGATTTCTTTCTGAATGGAATGTATGTGTGAGATAAACCACTGAATGTGGCAAACAACAAGTTGGTTGAGTACATTTTTAAGGTGTACAATAGTCCCTCATTCATTGCAATGGAAAGCACTTCCAAGATGGTGGAATAATACAAGAAACATCCAATAGTAGGAGGTGAGAGGGATATTCTCATCCGGGCAAAGCCTCACTGTGTTAATGACGGGTATAGCAAACAGTTGTGCAGACAAGACGGACCAAACGAAGTTTTGAGCAGGAGAAAATAGAAGGACAAAGAGGAAATGTGAACAGAGTTACAATGCACTTACTTTCTACTGGAATCCACTTGGATTAAAGGGTGAGAGACAAGGAGGAGACGTAGAAGCTTCACGCAGCTCACTATAGTTTCTCTAGGCTGAGTTGCTTGTGAAAGCTCCTTCCGGATTAATTTAAAAACTGTCAAACTTCCTCAAAGAAACAGAAGTAATCATTACTTTTGTAGCACTTTGACCGAGGGTAGGAAATTCCCTTGTTCTAGTTTAGTCTTAAATTTCAAATAAAATCTTTTACAACTCATACACATCTGATTTGTGATGAAGAGACGGGCCTATCATTCAGAACGTTTCAGGAACATTTGAGTAACAAACTTGGATGATTCACACTAATGCCTAACTGACTAATTTTAGATAATTCACATATATTTTTCTGAGGTACAAATGTACATCTCCCAGGGCATAAATTGCTTGGACACCATTGACAACGTTTTTTTACCATGAGCAGGTGTGACGTACTCCTGGAAATCCAAGAGTCAATCATTAGTGATTGACACACAGAGGCAGGAAATCCCTCCAGGTTTCACAGAAAGGAGTGAGGCTGCCGGGTCCTCGCTCCCTCCCCCGCAAGGCTCTGGCTTGCATTGCCTGGTGACAAGGGCGGATTACCTCGCTGCCCCGGTGGTGTGTGAATCTCCACCGCCTCCTGTCATACAAGGGTTTATCCCAGATTACAAAGAAGACTGTTTACATCTTTACTTCAGTAGTTTCAGCAGATATGAAACCAACACTGAAACTGACTCCCTCTCCCACATCACAGACACAGCCTCACCTCTCGGATGTAACTACAGCCTTCCCATCCATACCCTCCACACTTTGACGCATGTATTTTAGAGGAAAGGCATACATCCACACATATCAGTTGTTTCACACACCTGTGTGTAAACTTTTGTCCTCTACATCAGTCCTGCACATACTGCCATTTCCACCGGCCCCATATCTGCACCCACATGTCCCATATTTACAAATCCTTCACTTGTCCCTAAATAAGTAGCCTTTTATCTTCTGGTACACCCCTGTCCCATACACCTGTCCCTGCTCAAGAGCCCCATTAACCTGCCAATGATCTACATATATCTGGCCTCTATGTACATACGCATATACCTGCCCCATGTCTCCCGCTCTATACACCTGCCCCCAATGTACTGTCCTTTGCAGGGCTTTAAGTGGGTCGGGTCTCACCGGTGCTGAGCACCGGCAGTTTTTTAAAGGGGGCCTCGAAACGGGTCTCTATCGGGCTCCGTTTTGTGCCCTGGCACAGGCGGTCCGTTTTTGTCTGGACTGCAGTGACAGCGAGCACATCGACGTGCGCGTGCTCACACTGCTCACTAGCAGATAAGTTACGGCATGACATCATGTCAGGTGAGCGTTGTAGGGAAAGGGAAATCCTTTAAAGAGTCATTTTCTCTCTGGATTTCCCTCCTCTTTTTGAAACTCAGGAGCAGCAACATTGTCGTGGTGTCACCAGGGCTTTAAGTGGAAACTTTTTCAATATTCTATACAAGCCATAGTTGCTGCTTATTTATCTTATGCAACTAACAACCATTGACAAAGCCAATAGTCCTGACTGGTTGTAGGTATGATGTTACTTGTTATATCATATATCTGGATGCAATGACAGAAACATCAAAATACAAGTCGGGCGGCACACTATGCTAAGCACAGATTTTTAGCTTACGTGTTTTAAGCCACGCCCTTAATTACATTGGCCACGCCCCTTTGAAAGACCCCTCAGTTTTTTTTATCTCACTTATAGCCCTAGTCCTATGCAAGCGCCTCTAATCTATGGCCACTGCACCTGCCCCTCGCCTCCAGTCGTCTCTAGCCTGAAGCAGGGATTTAAACTAAGGTGCGGACCACCTGGACTCCACCACCCTGGTGGAAGACTACCCAATGTATCAAGAGACTGAGCTCTCTCCCTTAAGTGGATCTCATAGAGTTGAAGGCTGAGTTGACGCCATGTGTCTTTTTTTCTTTGCACGCTGGGCATTTATTTTTTGTCTTTCACAAACAAACTTCCAAAGTTGGAGTTTGTGAAATCCCCCAAAAATCAAGATTGTTGAATGTTCTCCCTGCACATCAGGACATTGAATGTTGTCCCTGCCTGGGGACCGCCATTCCTCGCCTAGAGGGCTGGGAAAGGGAAATCAAGTGGCGATCCCCCATACCCTATATAGAATGCTTCTTCAGGGCTGTATCACCTATTTCCCAGCAAACACTGCATGTGTGGATCGAACCCATAAACATACACCGAAAAGCCATCAACTGCAGAAAAGAAAAAAAAAAACAACACGATTGCCATTTTAAATTATTCATAAAATATTGTTTGTCCTAGTTTACATTTTTACAAGATCTCAACTATTGCCGCCCAATGTTATACTTAAATATACTCAACTCACAAAGAGCCCACGGGTCCAGAGTATAAAACTACTGAGTATGTGGAACACATATACCAAACACCAAGATAGGGACAGAGTGGAGCGGGGAAGGTATCCCTTTTTAAGGACGGTTCCCCTCACACACCTGAGGTGTCATGCTTCATCATAGGGGTGCCTCCTCGCGTCAAGAACCTATTCTTGGCGCGGGCTACAACCCTCTCTCTACGAGGGAGGAGCTCAGGGATGTTTTTTCAATTTGAGCACATTGGTTGTACTAAGAACCCTATGTGAGCGTGGTGTGTGAATAAATGTGTTGTGCAGTGCTAGCGTGAATGTGAAAGGTAAAACTGCCTACAGAGCATCGACATGTTTCGGCCTTTAGTGACCTATCAAAAGTGTCTTGGCCTTCATCAGGATCAGAGAAACAGCTACTGCAACAAGTGCAATGTGTGAAAGAAATTGGAAAAAACGGTGATGTATACTGAACCAGATATTCGTGTGTTCAGTGGGTTCACCGTTAGGACCTATTTAGGTTGATATAGTTACCGCTTCTGTCCGGGGCTATTTTAGCCAAAGGTACGTACGCTAACCCAACCGCTCTGATGTAGCGGGGTCTCTCGGGCGTGCGTCCAGCCGGCAGGTCCTAGCGGTGAACCCACTGAACACATGATCTTGTTAATGCAGCTGTCTTGAATTCTGACAGTCTCATTACCCTGCTTATTGTTTTTAATCCTGTCACAGGGTAGCTGAATAAAGTTTCTGATAGCTAGCTCTGTAGGCAGTTTTAACTCACTTTCACATTCACGCTAGCACTGCACAACACATACTCTGGACCCGTGGGCTCTTTGTGAGTTGAATATGATTAGTGGGGAGTGCGCCCACGCTGGTCCTTAAACCTCCTCCAGGCCCTCTATTTGTGTGTGACATACTTAAATATACTCCCAGTTTTAGTATTCAGGCAGAGCATTATTTTTCACAATTCCTAAAAATGGTTGTATGCTACAGTATCTTTAAAGTATATTCAGATTATTTGCTCCCCACAATTCCAAGAACTTAAACATTGCACGAGAAAAGTCTTTGATTCAAATAGAATTATCCGCCAAGTGGGATAGTGAGTAGCAGTTCCACTAAAAAAAAAATCCAATGTAGTACAACAATTGAAGACTCCTATAATTAATGGACCACCCGGTCAGTGGTTTCCACCAGACTCCACAGGCTATACGCTGCTTACTTTGCGTCAAAGGGGCATTCTATGGGTGGTACATGGGCATTCCTATGCACCCACCCGGGTTTTGACGCAAATTACCATCCACTATAATTATACATAGAAAGGGATTTCCACTGAAAGTCTTACACCTTCTTGAGTCCGGCGTAACAAAGGGCTTTTTCTTTTTTTTAATTTCTCCTAGTTTTTTCCCCATACTTTGCATTTGTGCTGCATTGTACAACACACATACACAGCAGGAAAAGTGTTAAAGGACAGATTTTGTACTGGAAGGGAATGATCACGACACTGAGCAGCTGGCTTTCAATGCCTTGCATATACCGGGATATTCCTCCGCGGAGTGGGTCATCTGCGAGCCAAGCAATTTCTAATGCCTAGGCTGATTAGACTTGTAATCCGCGGGGGGAGGATGTCGAAGCACGGAGGGTCTCTGCAGGAGATATGAGCAGGGCTGGCACGACACCAGCACTGAATTCAAACTCCTGTTCAACTCCCTGCCGTGCAGTGGTGAAAGGAGGGCGCAGGGGCCCTAATGCAATCAAGGAAATTGGACCCCTTATCTCTTGGTTTGATATTGAAACATATATACCGAATGGGACAAAATGGGCCCGTCATATCCTGGGCCTGGGTGCCAATGCACCTGATGCACTATTGATACCTGTGCTCCTGCAACTATGGAGTGAGGCTAGAGGTGGGCAAGCCAAAAAAAAAGAGCCGAGAGCGAGCTGAGCTAGGGGTCCAGCTTGGACCTAAAAGGCAAATAATGAGCTATGCCATGGAAATAATGATCATATAATTAGAGAAAAGTATTAACAAGTATGACAAGATTTTTATTGTCTTTTTTTATTTCAAAGATAGTTTATTATTTCTTTACATTTGTAAATGTTTCGGTTGTATGCATTAGATTACATGACAGCATGGAGTGGCATTTATTAGAATTCACCATTTCTTAATATACTCTTAGAAAAATGTAAGAAGAAATGCGAAGAGACAATGAGGGCCCGATTATGAGTTTAGGTGTTATTTATCGCACATGAAAAAATAAAGATACCGCAGGATACGTTATTTATCGTATGCGATAAATAACACCCATCACAAGTTTGTGGGAAATTTTCATGGTTAACGCACCAAAATCTGCATGGTACGGTAAATCCCTTACATCCCCTAAAACGAATGTGTATTATTATGGGCCACTGCATAAGACGATTGTGAGTGTGTGACCCTACTTAAAAGGAATCCATACTGCCCAATATATATGAACAATGTGTGGAAGACACTGAATAGGGGAATCTGTAAGGGCCGCTGCATATCAGTAATGTAATTGGGCACTTAATAGGGGCCACACGGCTGTAATGAAGAACTAGAGATCTAACCTCTCACACTGAGGCCGCCTTGTTGGAGCCATGATGCTGGGGAAAACAACGTACTCTTTAATATTTCAATTGCCAAGGCAGAAGGCTGGAAGAGGTGTGGTGCAGCTGCCAGGGTGCCTGACTCCGGACCACGGGGTTCACGGTTCGATCGCCGGCGGCAGGTTAGCCCAGCACCATGTGACTCCGGGAAGTAGCTCGCTTAATCTTCCCGACGGCCCCCCAGTGCAGGGACACCTCTCCGGAGGTAGCTGTGCGCTTTACAAATGCTGGTATTTCATTTATTTCATTTAAGGGCTAGGTGTTGCCAGCTGCACAGTTTTGGGGGCCTCTAAAAACAATTACTATCCTTCCATAAGTAAAGCAGAAACAATTAAAGTGTTTGTGTGTGTAAACCAAGTTCTCTCAGTTTCTGGTTCTACTAGTTACAGAAAATTATGCAAAAGTCATTTGCTCCATTTTTATGCTTGGCGCAGATCTTTACATGATGTTGCCCAACTGAGTTTAAAATACCAAATCCTGAATGCAATATTGAACCCTCATTTTGATCACAGTTTTCTGTTAAAATCTAATACTTTTCTTCGGGACAATGTTAAAATGTGAATGCGCGTCCAATGTATTGCAATGGAAAACTTAACTTGACGCTCAGATTAATCATTTTAAAAAAAGGGGTTTGTGACATTTTTATTTTGGCAGCATAATTTGTCAAATTTATTATCTTGTAAATCACTTAATTACTAAGTTTGTTAATGACATCTTTGGCAAAATTTCCCAAGAACAAATTTTTGGGGGAAAAATTATCTTGTGAAAATGCAAAATTTCCGCATAGAGTTAATTTCTTATTTAAATATTGGTGCATGAATCTCCAACTATTTTCATCCACAAACACAGTTTTTGCAACATTTTAATTAAGAGATTTAAAATAAAAAATAAAAATTAAAAAAATCAAATTTCTTTAAATTTGCAAAGTCTTCTGCACTATTCCATAGAAGTGTCACAGCTCTGAAATGCTGCCATGAATAGGTTCCTGCAGATTAGGGGCACAGATTGTGACACACTAAGGGTCTCATTCTGATTGGCCAGCTATTATTTGAGCACCCATTAAATATTGATACTGCTGAGCGGGTTGCGGTATTTACTTGGTGCACAATTGCTAAGTTTAGGACTCAGAATGGGGGCCAATATGAGCCTGCAGCAGCCCTGTCAGTGACTGCAGCTGGGCTTACACAGGTGTGCTCTGCACACATCTCTCCCTGTGGGGCCACCCCACCTCTTGTAATGCCATAAGCTGTTTATGGCACACGCTGCACGAGCTCCTCAGGCGCCTTATTCCCCTTGACCTTGCAGCCCAGGCGGGGTCACTGGTAGGATCTAGTGTCTGGAGTCTCAGGAGTGCATTTCACAAGGCCTGCCTGGGAGCAGGGACCAGGCGAGCATCACCGGGTCTGGGGGGGACAATATGGCTTTCATGCTGAAGAAGATGATGATGGGGGCGTCCATGAAGAACCTGGGAGGGGACGGGGAGAGGAAGGAAACCAGTGATGGAAAGGAGACACCTCAGTCCAAGGGCCTCACTCGTGAGGAGTTTGAGGAGTACCAGAGGCAACTCGTGGAGGAGAAGTAAGTGGTCCAGAGGGGTCGTGGCTTCCGGTCCTTCATAGCTTCCTGGTGACTTGTGTGACACTTCCTGACAAACCTTGGCTTGTTAGCCAAGAGCACTTTGTATGCTGTTAACTAGAATTGGAAACCCAACTACATGCCCCAGAATGCCAAGTGACACAGGGCTAATGCCTTCCTTTTCTGCCCATGGTGTCTAGGCTGCAGGCATGGCAGTAATAGGCCAGGCACTCAGGGGTCCCCACTGGCAACAGTTGACCACAGGCTTCTACAGAACCCACCGATCTTCTATCCGTGCCCTTTCATGCCCGCCTCCTAATGCACACCTTCGTGAAGATCAGATGTGACGTCATTCAGTGGTTGTCTTTTAGTCTGCCTCGCATTGCATGCTGGTACTTGTAGGCTATTCATTGAACTGGCTGATTTTCTGTTAGATTCTTACCCTTGCGGAGTAAGGTGTCTCTAGCCACTGGTTAGTGCGTGGTTTCCATCCATTGCCACGCCTTCACTTGGAGTATTGCGCCCACCTGATAGGGAGTTCTCACCTGCACTGTTGTGCTCACTAAGACCTGCATAGACTATTATATGCACTAAGTAGTGAGCCGTGACCTGCAGTAGTGCACACATGCCTTAGAAAGATCTCACCTGCAGTGTAGTGTCCTCTCAGTCAGAGATCACCACTGGCATTATCCATATTCATTAGTGTGAGGTCACCTGGAATATTGTTCCAATAATTAGTGTGATTTCACCTGATGACTCATGCCCCCTCATCAGTGAGACCTCGGTGGAGTATTGTGCAACCACTTTGGTGAAACCTGAACTAAATCCTTTAGTGACAGCTTACCTGAACTTCCTCCCATTATACATCACCGATGAAACCCACAGTTAAAAACTGAGTTATGGTTCAGGCTCGAACGCATAAAACCACTGAAATTCGTCAGTTATGGTTATAAACAGACAAAACAGGACATAACACATGGTGTATGACTGTTAATGGTTTTTGTGGACGGCAGATGAAGTGAATTATATTGGGTGTAGTGTCCGTTCATAAATATAACTGGTGACTTTCAGTGGTTTGGCCCATCTGAGCCACAACCATAATTCCGTTTTTAACGTTTTTTTTCCAGTAAATGTAATTGGTTTTCTGATGAAGTACTTAACTTTGAACCCTTACTAAACTCAGAGGGAAAGAGCGGATGGCCTGCGGCGAGGCTCTATGCTACACCCACCATGGCTTCCCACACCCTGCCGCGCAGTGCCTTTGGCCATGAGCAGTGCAGGTAGGGGAACACCAATCCACTTTGGATGCACGACTGCTGCGGCGACGTTGGAGGCGCTGTGCAGCGCAGGTTGGGAACAGGGCCTGGACTGCGGTCAGGTCCCGCCCTCCCACCTCCTCACTTTTCAGCTAAGCCAGGCACTCATTTTAGTGTTCGTCTTTGTTTTTGCTTTTTTTTTTAAACAGTACATGAAACTCGGGAGTTGGCTCAGACTCGGCCGTCAGGAGTAAATGGTGGTTGAATCCAGCTCTTAAAATGACCACTGCTGAGATCAGGAGTCCCCTCCAGCTCCCAATTCCAGCACACAAAACATTGCTTCCCCCCAAAGTGTCTCAGATTTTCTACACACCTAGGCACTCCTCACCACTGACCTGGGGGTAGGTTACTTTTGGGGTTGGCCAAGTGTCATCTTAAGGATTTTGGGGGCCCCAGGCAAGACATACTTTGGAGGTTCGGGGCCCCTATCTGGAATAGCTGTGCATTTTATCGCACAGTTTCTGCTAAAACACTATTGACTAATATACATGAAAAGCTGAGATGGATTAATAGATGTGAGATAGAAAGTTCACTTTTCCCGGGGGCCCCTTGAAAGGTGGGGGCCTCCGCAATTGCCCATTTTGCCCATGTCTTAAAATGTCCATGGCTGTGGAATTGTTTTTGTTGCAGAGCACAAAACTTGAAAAGTCACTGCTGACTCGATTTTCAACGTCCGGGAAAAAAATTAAGCCCTAATCCATCCAATCACATTTTGGAAAACAATATATATTTCCAAAACTGTGATTGACAGAATTCCCTTACAATTTTTAATGAATATGTACAGAAGCGTAAACCCTTTAAATCTCGTCCAGCACCATTTATTAAAGCAAATATCTTAAAAACTACTGGACAGATTTACATCAAGTCAAAAAAGCATGCTTTTGGAGTAAATTTCTAAGCTCATGCCAAGTTTGGTGTAAACCCGTTCAGAGTTTTTTGCTCTATCCTTTGGCAAAATTTCCTATGGGAGCTAAAATGGGAAATGATGCACCTTTTCACCACCCTTAACTGTTTTTTTTCGCTGGACAAATCTTCATGGAACTTGCCTAGCTGAAACTTACCTGACTGAGTTCAAATTTCGTACAAATACATCCACTGGGTCAAAAGTTAAAAGCAAATCAAAAAATGCATTTTCAATGGAAAGTGTGATCGAACCATAACTATACAGTGACTCACGCCACTTTGTAAGATACATATATGTATGTATATGCAGATGTGTTTGGGGAGGAGCAATGACGCGAGACATCGAATTGGTCAAGATATTCATTCTCTCCACCAACAATGGCACATTACACTTTCTCCAGCTGCTTAAATGTCTTATGCCAATGCATTTTTCATCTGTATTTGTTTTATTAAAAGGTATTTAACCAAAACAAGGAAGCGAGGAGTTAAATTTGTACAGTAAAATAAAATAGTATTGAAAAGGCCTGGTAACTATTAGGAAAGTTATTTTAGTGTAAAGTCAATGTAATATGCATTCTGTGAGGCAGTAAACCGGGTTTGTCATGTGAACTTTGCTGTACTGTAGTAGTAAGTATGTGAATGCATGTGCATAGCTATAAAACTTTGCGACTGACTGATGGAATACGCTACTGTGAATCTACCTCTGGGAGACGGGACGTACTAAAGGAATAGACCGCTGGGGATCTTTGTGAGTTGGGACTCACTGGAGAAATGTACTTCGATGATTGTCACTAGGAGTTAATGCGAACTGCAAGAAAGCACAGCTGTGAATCTACTCGTGGGAGTCGCGAATCAGTGCTGGAAAGTAATGCTGTGAATGAATCTGTGGGAGTAGAACTCACTGCAGGAATGCAGTGCTTGGTGTTTTCGGGTGCTGGAACACACTGCAGGAATATATAGCTATAAATCTGTCTGTGACCGTTGAGACTCACTGTAGGAATGCACAGCTGTGAATCTACTCGCGGGAGTCGCGACTTAGTGCTGGAAAGTAATGCTGTGAATGTATCTGTGGGAGGTAGAACTCACTGTAGGAGTGCACTGCTGGGTGTTTTCAGGTGCTGGGACACACTGCAGGACTGTATAGCTATGAATCTGTGACAGTTGAGACTCACTGCTGGAATGTACAGCTGTGAATCTACTCATGGGAGTCGCAACTCAGTGCTGGAATGTAATACTGTGAATGTATCTGTGGGAGGTGGAACTCACTTTAGGAATGCACTGCTGGGTGGTTTTTGAAAGCTGGGTCACACTGCAGGAGTCTATAGTAATGAAAAGGTCTGTAATGGTTGAGACTCACCACAGGAATATGCAGCTGTGAATCTATCAGTGGGATTTGGGGATCGCTGTTGAAATGTACAACTGTGAATCTACCCAAGGGGTTTCCAACTCAGTACCTGAAAGTAAAGCTGTAAATGTATCGGTGAGAGGTAGAACTCACCGTAGGAGTGCACTGCTGGGTGGTTTCTGCTGCTAGGACACACTGCAGGACAGTATAGCTATGAATCTGTCTGTGACAGTTGAGACTCTCTGCTGGAATGCACAGCTGTGAATCTACTCGCAGGAGTCGCGCCTCAGTGCTGGAAAGTAATGCTGTGAATGTATCTGTGGGAGGTAGAACTCACTGTAGGAGTGCACTGCTGGGTGTTTTCAGGTGCTGGGACACACTGCAGGACTGTATTGTTATGAATCTGTAACAGTTGGGACTCACTGCTGGAATGTATATCTGTGAATCTACTCATGGGAGTCGCAACTCGGTGCTGGAATGTAATACTGTGAATGTATCTGTGTGAGGTAGAACTCACTTTAGGAATGCACTGCTGGGTGGTTTTTGAAAGCTGGGACACACTGCAGGAATCTATAGTAATGAAAAGGTCTGTTATAGTTGAGACTCACCACAGGAATATGCAGCTGTGAATCTATCAGTGGGATTTGGGGATCGCTGTTGAAATGTACAACTGTGAATCTACCCAAGGGGTTTCCAACTCAGTACCTGAAAGTAAAGCTGTAAATGTATCGGTGAGAGGTAGAACTCACCGTAGGAGTGCACTGCTGGGTGTTTCTGGATGCTGGGACACGCTCCAGAAATGTGGCAGTTGAGACTCACTGCAGGAATGTACAGCTGTGAATCCACTTGTAGGAGTTGCGACTCAGTGATGGAAAGTAATGCTCTGAATGCATCTGTGGAAGGTAGAACTCACTGTAGGAATGCACTACTGTTGAGGTTTGGGAGCTGGGCTGCACTGCAGGAATGTATATCAATGTATAGCAACGCATCTATCTGTGACAGTTGAGACTCACTGCAGGAATGTACGGCTGTGAATCTATATGTTGGAATGCACAACTGATCATGCGCCTGTTGAGGTTTGTGTACCCTCTTTAGACGCTTTGCTCTTTCGTGTTACTCTTTAGAATTGAAAGAGACCATAACTTTGCACAGAAGAAGGCCGAGCGCGCCACAGTCCGAATGCACATGCGCGAAAAGCACCGACTGCCTCAGGTAAGGAAATACCTGCATATTTCCAAACTCACGAATCTGGGATGCTCTCGAATAACATGGCAAATTAAATTCAAGAAAACTGGGATAGACAGAGCAGAGTGTTAACACTGCACTCCCTTCACAAAACAATGGTCAAATCTACTCCTTGCACCAAAATCTTCACAAATCCGTATTTTATCACAAGAAGAAAGTCATTCCCTTGCACTCCTTGAAATATGAGGGTTTGTCTCACCCTTTCCTGCCGTAAAAAGGCATTTATTGCTCCTTTTACAGAATTAGTCGTACATGTCCTTTCAGGGTGGATATAACTTGCAAAAAACTTGCAAATACCCCAAAATTTATAAATCTGCAAGTGTTGATCAGATTTTTATCGGGCATCTGCTCAGGAATACGCCTGCTCCTGCCACAGGATTAGAATACATCAACAGAAAATCTTTAAAAATTGCGTCCAGTAGTAAATAAACATGCAGGAGGAATTATCTGTAATTAATAATTTTATTAATCAGGATGAGAGACTTTCCATCCGCAGTTTAGTTTTTGCGCTCATCAAATACATTTATGTGTTGAAGTATCTTTGTAAATCATGGCCAATGAGTCAGGAAGGACAACAGTGGGGACACAGACACACACACACGCGCACACACACACTTTAACATGCAACATAAAAATACATGGTGTGCAACATATGAGAGGGTTTTATAGATGGTGTCTCGTGGTTCTGGTGTCTTTCTAACCAGCCAATCTTTCCAAACTACTGCATTCTGTGATTTGGAGTAATTTTTTTAAAATAATTTAAAACAGCTTTATTAACTCACATGATGACAAGGACTTAACCAAAGAAACCTCCAAAACTGACTACATGGTGTCCTGAAAGGGAGCCACATGGCAGCTGTCTGCTGCATCTGGCTATTTTAGTTCCCCCCCTGCTTTCTCCCTTTACTGCTTTTCTCTCTATTGCTCTGGGTCACAGCTTGATGATGAAAAAAAGCCCTTGTCCCCAGATTTGAATCACTGTGCCCTTCCCCTGCAACAGTTGCCACAAATTAAGCACCAGAGATACCCATAGTGGGTGAATGGCTTCTTGCCGATCTACTCATAGCGACCCAAGAGAGCTTGGAGATCAGTGCTGCATGTGAGCGTGCAGCCAATGCCTGGTTGTATTGGAGCCACAGGTCCACCTTAAAGCCAAGCTCGTGGCCCCACAAAGACCTTTGGAAATGTCCATGATGTCAATAGGTTGCACATGACAATGGAGACCTGGCAGGGCTGCAGCTCCCGATGCAGAAAGGCACTAAAATCCCACAATGACCAGCACCGCACGAAGAGACACGATAGGGACAAGTTGGTAGCCCTTAACGTTCACCAGGGATTGTCCTGCTAGACCCATGCTAACTCGCTTTCCAGAATTTGCCTCATGCATCAAGATGCTATTCTCCATGTGTTCATCCATTCTTGATTCCTCCTTTAAACAGGGGAGAGCTGCCAATGGCCATTAGTTGATGCAAATTGGAGGCTCCATTGGGGTGTCCACAAAGTCTAGTACAAATCTATCCTCGTCGCCACATGCGGTGTTTTTGGAGTATGGAAACACAAGTGATTTTATCCGATAAAAAAACACTCACCCCACAGAAAGCAGAAGAAAATCATCACCCCTTCATTGGCGTCATTAAGGAGTCACCCGGGGTGGTAGCTTTTGCCCTGTGGACCCCTAGCGCTGGCCATGCTACCCTGGTCTCAGGAGTCACGAAGGAAGCAGCTGGAACAAGGAGTGAACAGCACTGTGTACTTTCTGCAGTTTGCACACCTTTCGCTATCTACAGTTACTTAACAGCACACAGGACCCTGTTGAGGGGCAAAGGATTGGGCACAGGACTATATTAGGGGGCTGGGGTACAATGGGTGCACAATGTCACATCCGCTATCTCTTGTGGTATGGTGAAATGATTTTCATGGGCACTTCCACTCCGACCATTGACCACTCACACCAGCTCCATCAGTTCCAAATCCCACGCATCCCAAAATGCCTTGTAATTCAATGCCACGCCCACAGGTACAGCCAATAACAACAGATGGGTGAGCAGCAATTTAATGGCATATTCTAAACCTCAGGGGGTGATAGTGAGTTGACCTGGATAAGTCAAGGGGGACAGCAGGAAGTGCAGTTGAGAATGGAAAGTTTCTTGGATTGAATCAAATTTTATTTGCTTTTCCTTTTCCTAGAGCGAGAAGGATGAATCCCAGATACAGATGGTGGGAGGGGAGGTGGAGCTTCCTCAAGACCTGGCGAAGATGGTGCAGGATGACGAGGACGAGGAGGAAGCCAATGGGTCACTCTTCGGGATGCTGCAGGATGTTGACTTTGATGCACTAAAGTCAAAGGCGCAAGGGACGTTGACTGAGGTGAAGCGCGCCGCCGAGGACAAGTGTACCATGATGTGAGAAGCTAGTCTTTAGAACCTCCAGAGGCACAGGTGAAGACCCCCTAATACCAGGCTGGAGGAGCCCTGGCTCTGTTGACACTGGAAGACAGAAGGTCCACGTACAAACAAGAGGAGCGGGGGCTTCTCCACCACGTAAAAGGTGTCAGACTCAAAAAGACTCCCCACCCAAGGGACAGTAACAGAGTCAACACTCTACCCTTGTCCACATCGTACAGACAGTGGCACGATCATGGCCAAGAGTCTTATGCATTGTGGGCGATGGGCTGGTTTCTGGCACTCATTGGCATTTGGACTGGAAAGAGAACATAACTTGGACCCTAGGCTACTTCTCTGCACAGAAAGATCATCATAAAAACTGAACTCAAAAACACTGAGATCATGCAGGGAAGAAAAGACTGATAAATCTGAGGTGGACAAGCATAGAAACCACGAGCGTTTTTCAGTATTATTTGCGCTAATTAAAAGATGAGCTTTAACGTACTAGGAGCAAGCCTACATGCATCAGTTCCAAAAACTCATTCTTATTTTATCATCTAAATCTTTACAATTATTAGAATGTATTTTATTTATTTTTTGTATTTTTCTATACCATTATTGTGTCATCTTTCAGCCACTTCAAGCCACCTGTACAAGGGCCTTTTCACCAAGTGTAGACCGGATTATTAAACGTTAAGACGACAACAACTACAATAAAAATAATAACAATAATAGAGTAATCAACATTAGTCTTAGGACTATTATTATTAACACTAATAAACTTAGAAATAGTTTTATTATTATCATCGTTGTTCTCATTGTAGTTGGTCTTATTTTGTTATTATCCAACATGTGTTCTTTGGCGAATTCATAAAAAAGGTTTTAGCTCGCAAAGCCCAGGGAATCCATATCCATACGCTTCACGCTTGGTCAGATCCCCTCCATCAACTCTTTGTCAGAGTGAGAACTTTCACGTCACCACAGGATGTGATCGCCTACGTCAAATCATCTTCAGACTTTTCGTCTTAGTCCTCGCCCGGACCTTCTCCCTCAGCTCTTTGTCAGACATCAGAACTTCCTCCTCATTCCAGGTCATGATCTGGCACCTCAAATCATCTTCAAACTTGATAACTTCCACCTCACCCCTGGATGTGATCTTCTACCCGACCTCTTCCTGAGAGCCATCATCTCACTCCTGGTTGTACTCTTCTACCTCTGCTTATTATTAAAGTCTCTCACACCAGCCTCTCCTACATGAGACTCTAAATGTCCAAAACGTTCTAAACAAGAAAGAAGGAGCCGTGCTACCACGAGCGATAATACGTGTAAAAATTGATGGTGAAAAGCCCTGCACATTGTGTATTTTGCACATGCAGAAGTTCCGCTACACTGCAGCAAAACAGTACTAGGAGGACACATTTTCATAACAAACCTACAAACTGATCAAGAAGAACCCCCACTCAATGGAAGTCAATTATGGGATCAAATATGAAACTACAAAAAATGTAAAAAAACAACAAAACAGTAATTATTTGTGAAAAATTACTATCTATTCTTTGATTTCAGTATTTATTATGCTTTTTTTTTTTTTTTTTTAAATCATATACATGGTTATTTATTCACTTTGTACTGTTAAAAGGCATACAGACTGTATATGGTAATATAAAGCAAGAAAAGGCATATAAGCAATAAAAACTCTTAATTAAATGCAACATTCCCTTCTTCCAGCAAAAGAGCTACATCTTACAGCCATCAAACACCCGAACCTCCAATCGTCCTGTCAACAGTAGACACGGCTATACAAGAAGGCAACTTTGAGCGGTCGAATATTCAGTGTTGTAGGACCCATATTATGGGACAGAGTCTAAGTCGACACCCAAATCGGGCTAGCAATTTGAAGCGAATTGAATTTTTCAGTACTTTGCCACTGTATTATACTTCCGCTAGTCTAAATAAATACAATTTCAATATTTTACTTAACTGTTCACGATATGAGGTGTCTCGGACAGGGGATAGGACTCCTACGGTCAAAGGATGCCCCTATTCAGAAACTTATCAGCAGTTGTTTTTTTCAGTGTAAGTTAGAAAATCAAAATCCCTAGATTTAAATGAAAATGCATTATTAGAATTATTTGGTTCATCTTCCATGCTTACAGATAATGTGCATAAATTGTTTTGGATAGCCATAATAGTAGATGGGGCTTAACTGAGGCAAAATGAAAATGTGTCGATACCTAATAGGGACAGATTGGTTGATCAAACTAAATGGAGTTCACCATCAGGAATTTCTTCTCTACAAAAGAAATAATGGATCACCGACACAATATTGTGGTAAACGATATCGTTGACAAAAATATTGTGTCAAATATATTTACCACAATATCTTGCTCCTATACTTATAATGGTAAGTACAAAAATATCTGAAAAAATACCGTTGACACTTTTATCGTAAAAAAATATAGATTTTTTTAAATATAGAGTTTAAAGTAGCAAATGTTAAATATAGAAATTTCATTTAATGTAAATTAAATAAATTCCACTAATATTTAATACTATATATAAATAAATACTTATATAAACCCTCAAACACACATATATATATATGTGTTTATGTATGTATATAAATATATATTTAGTGTACATTATATTAATTTCAATTTTTTTATAAATGTTTTACAATAAAAAACACTTCGGTGGGGTACAATTTACTATTCCCACTCCAGTCTGTGCAACAGCAAAGAAAGTGTTGGATATCGGAGGTGTAAAATTAGGGCTCCCGGTTTTATGGTATTTTTTTTTTAACATTTCTGTCTGTATTTATCTACATTTATTTTGTATTCATTTTATCAGTATTTTTATGCATTTATTTTTCCATGTTGGGGAAGGAAGAAGCTGCAATTGGTGTTTTTCCACCTTTATTCAAGAGAAAATGTACATATACTTGGTTTAATTAACACGCATGGAGGCTTGACGCTTTCATGCAAACAAACTTTCCACATTCTAACAATATTCGTCTCACCTTACAGAGGACATGTATGACCACCACCACATCACAGCTGATATATACTGTAGCACTGTGTCTTGGTGAGCCACAAAGCGTTCATATAGCCCATCCACAAATAAATTAGTGTACATTTTTCACTAGTGGCAGGAAGGATGTGAAACCCGCAGACTCAACAGCTCTGTGACGATTTGGCCAATCATTTCAAGCTAAAGATAGATAAAATCTATAGCTCCTTTAACCCACCGGTAGATCCTAGTGGGGTATCCGATAACCATGAGGATTTCATTGATGTCTCTTTGGAAACCTTTGAGGTTATAACTGTGGACCAAGTCCACTCGTTATTAACTTATTTAAAATCTGGCTACCCCCTTGACTTGGTCCCCCCTTTCATTACCACAGCGTTGGCCCCAGCTCTTGCAGCTCCCATCACGGAACTATGTAATCTATCCTTATCCACTGCCACTTTCCCCCAGAAATGGAAACGGGCGCAAATTAGACCTATACTAAAAAAATCTACGGCTGATCCATCGGACCTTCAAAATTATCGACCGATCTCTCTTCTCCCTCTGCTCTCTAAAGTCATGGAAGCCTTAGTGAATAAGCAGTTAGTTCAATATTTGGAATCAAATAATCTGCTTGATCCCTCCCAGTCAGGTTTCCGTGCATCACACAGCACAGAGTCTGCATTAACTGAAGTCACAGATACAATCAAGCTGGCTTTGGACAATGGGACCCCTACCATGCTGATTCTTCTTGATCTGTCGGCTGCATTCAACACCATCTCTCATCAAACCCTAGTGTATAGACTACGAGAGATTGGTGTCAAAGGAATGGCACTTAGTTGGTTTAAAATCTTCCTTGCCGACAGAACGCAGCAAGTTCTGCTGGAGTCGTTTACCTCCCAGACTTCGGCTGTGGATAAAGGGGTCCCACAGGGCTCCATCTTAAGCCCCACGTTATTTAACATCTATGTATCTTCTCTGGCCTCCATTATCAGATCTTGTGGTTTTGACACCGTATCGTATGCGGATGATACACAACTGATTATTACCATCGATTCAGATCCCGCATTGACCAGAGAAAGATTCAAAAAGTGCATGCTAATGACGGCAGCCTGGATGACAGCTAACTTTTTGCAGTTGAACACCACCAAAACTGAGATCGTGCTGTTTGGGAAAGCAGAAGAGCTATGGTCCTCCGACTGGTGGCCTCCTGAGCTGGGTGAACCCCCACCCCAAAAAAATGGGTGAGAAACTTAGGTGTTATCGTGGATAATAAACTTCCCATGGAACAACACGTGAACAGCATCTCGGGCATCTGCTTTGGCCTGATGCGTATGCTTAGAAAGATCTTCCCATGGATTCCCCTTTCTGCAAGAAAGTTGCTCATTCAGGCTCTACTAGTGAGCAGGCTGGATTACGGCAACTCTTTACTGGTAGGGATCAGGGAAGATCTTCTTTCTAGACTGCAGATCGTGCAGAATACTGCTGCACGTCTTGCGCTTAACCGGCCATCCCGCTCGTCTTCGAAACCTCTTCTGCACCTACTTCATTGGCTGCCCATTAGGAAGCGAGCTCTGTTTAAGCTTCTGTGTTTGGTATTTAAAACGCTACAGGGGCAAGGTCCGGTCTATCATAGGAAAACACTGATACCCTATATACCTTGCCGGCAATTAAGGTCAAGCAATTGCGGTCTGTTGTGTCCAATGAGGATTAACAAAACTAGGATGGGAGGACGCTCCTTTTCTTATCTTGCGCCCTACCACTGGAACAGGCTGCCAGACGACGTCCGTGCCAGCCCTACTTTTGGGCTGTTTAAAAAATGTCTGAAAACATGGTTTTTTTAGTCACTAATTTCAGCTTCTTTTTCCTTTCTGCCTCTGACTTTGTGGCGCCGAGAGATCCCTGTGGGGATGATTCGTCCTGCGCCTAACAAATGTTTAAATAAATAAACATAATTTTTTTATGAAAAAGGCTTCTATGCAAGTGAAGCATCAGGTCTCAATGTCTCAAGGACATATCCAATATCATAAAAGATCTGAGCTCACCATAGTCTTTGAAGGACAGTGGAATACAAAGGTGTTAATTAAGACTGGTGAAGAGTTGATGGCTCTCTTGAAGAGAAGGTTTTCACATTTAAAAATGGCGCTTCACAGTAATACATCCACAAGTGAAAACGTTTTCACGTGTTTCTTATTTAAAGGGATATTTGGAGACTCTGAGGAGCACAGGGCTACAATATCACTATGTTTGCTGGTGTTAAATTCATGTAACAACAGATACTTAACATAAAATCAAAACTAATTTTTACCTTATACAAACACATTTTTGCAGCAGGTGCATTACCCAGCAAAGCTATTTTACAGCTTTTGTAGCCATTTACATGTAGGTTACATGCATGTCACTGCAGCAAAAATTAACCCCCTGAGCCATTGTTTTGAGAAGCCTGTAACCAGCAGCGAAGTTTCTGTGGGATGTTTTTAATTTGCAGTGACACATTTCTCAAGCTATGTTCTTTTAAACACACATACCTTAAAGCATGATTAGATATTACTGCTTCAAAGAATATTGTTTAGCTATCCAAATGTCATCCTCCCTTCCACTGGTAAGAACCTCCTAACACCCATCACCTCTCTATCACAACCCACTGAGAAATAAAACCTGTCTGTTATTTTCCATATTTCGCCATCTGTGTAAATAAATACAGACAAGGAAACAGATTGGTTTCTATCTATAGAAATTCGTAGAAAGGGGAACCGCGAGCCTTAGGTAAAACCTACTATTCCCACACCAAACAGCGCAACAGTAGGGAAAGCGTAGGACTTCGGAGGGGTTAAATTTACTATTCCCACTCCAGTCTGTGCAACAATAGGGAAAATGTTGGACTTCGGAGGAGTTAAATGTACTATTCCCGCTCCAGTCTGTGCAACAGTAGGGAAAGTGTTGGACTTTCGAGGGGTTAAATTTACTACTCCCGCTCCAGTCTCTGCAACAGTAAGGAAAGCGTTGGACTTTAGAGGGTTTACATTGACTGTTCACACTCCAAACAACACAACAGTAGGGAAAGTGTTGAACTTTTGGGGGGTTACATTTACTGTTCTCACTACAAACTGGGCAACAGTAGGGAAAGTGTTGCATTTCAGAGGGGTAAAATGTTCTATTCCCACTCCAAACAACGAAACAGTAGGTAAAGTGTTGAACTGCGAAGAGGTTAATCTTACTATTCCTACTGCAGTCTAAGCAAGAGTAGGGAAAGTATTTCATTTCAAATACATTACATATATGAGTATCCCCATGAATGTAGAAATATATTAAACTATTAATATAAAAATTATTCATTAGCATGAAAAATATATATGTATTAAAAAAACGAAAATCTATTTACATCATTAATATTCAATGAAATAATTATTAATGAACAAATAACCGTTATTCAATTAATTGATTAACTTCCGATCCTATGCCCCTACATACCTAGCAGCCCACAAACAAAATATAAACATAATTAAAAATCAATTACATTATTAATTTACAATTAATAATGAAATATTAGCAGAATAACAAAATAACCATAAAAAAGATGCATGTAAAAATGAAAACACAATTTTAAACATATTGTAAATGTGAAACAATTTAAAATATGAAGCTAACAATTTGGTAACCTTAGCTTTATTGGTGGGAGCAGCTCAAGTACAGCAAAAGCAGTATGGACAATTGGTGAGCTCAATAAAGCACTAATATGCACCCACAAAAACCATACATTCAGAGAAAAAAAGGCAAATAAATATGTTACAGCCTATTCTATAGCTTTGTCTTTTACAAATAAATCCAAATTTTGAAGTGCTCCAACCTTCCCATTAAAACTAAAAGTTTGATTTTTGCATATCTTTTATCTATTAAACAAAATATTTTGGAATGTATGTATTCGTTTAATGAATATCTATTTCTGTAGTTTTGTGTATTGCTTAGATGGGGGTCCCTGGTGTCCAGCAGTTATTCATTGGGGTCCTCAGAAGTCAAAAGTTTAAGATCGCTGGTTTAGACGTTTCTGGATTTCCAGTTCCAGTGATATTTATTTTCTAAAAATGACGACTTTTAAAGGCCGTAACTTACACTCAGAGATGCCAGAGGACCAATCGGAGTTGGAAAGAAAGAGAACGAGAAAATAGCGGGCGTTAAAGGTCGTTCAGAAAGATCCGCTCTAAGGGTATAAAGGAAGGCATCGGGGGTAATGAACAAACCACATGGACCACTAGATGGCGCCAGACACCTGTCAGATACCTCCTATTTCAGCCTTAGAAGCTCTAGCGAGAGAGAGAGAGCTGTGGCCGACTGACTATGGAGAAGGAAAAAACAGTAATTTGTTTTCTTAAGAATAACACATACTTTCTAACTTCTTGCAGAAAAATGATCACTCTGTGTGGAGTGAAAAGCTGGTGAAAAATCACTTCTCGATTCTTTGTAAACGTTTATATACTACAATGAGAAGGGGAAGGGAAAACCAGCCCTGATGAACAAGCATTTGCAATGCAATAGGTCTCGCATTCACGCGAGTTTGAGCTATTGGCATTGTAAATCACAATGCCTTTTATTTATGTTTTGGGTTTTAAAACATAAATAAAAGGCATTGTCATTTACAATGCCAATAGCTTAAACTCGCGTAAATGCGAGACCTATTGTTTTGCAAATGCTTGTTAGCTTTGTGGGTCTGTTTTATCATCTGCTGGGCTATTTTTTACTGTTGATTTCCCTAATATTAAAACAAACATTGCCTACAGCAAGCTCAAATCCATGTAGTTCCCATACCTCGCAAAACTTTTACAGCGTGTCTTTACGAGTTCAAAACTGCCCCAAATTGCAAACATGGGCCACTTTTTTTTAGTTTTCCAATGCACTGTTGGGGGGGGGCACTTATATTTTGGCCGGCCGGACTACTGGAAAGAGAGAGGTACTTCGGGTCTTTATTCAGGTGCATAAGCAGAGCTGCTCCTCAGTACTGGAACAGCAGCTGGCGCTTTAAGTGCGGATTAAGGTGCATGTTGCCGCTTATTTGAGGTGCAGTAATAGAAGAGTTGTGGGTCTTGCAAATAATGCTTGAGGTGCCCTGGCAGAGCTCCACCCCAATTCTAGCTGTCTTTTACTACGCGGCCACGGTGTAATGTTCGTACACTGTTCCGACCCTTGCGTTGTTAATCGCATGCACAGAGGCATACGTGGCAGGGCACAAGACGTCGAGGATCAGAGTGGGAATGTTAATTATCAGTACAAAAGCACACTGTGCGTAGTCTGTGGCGCTGGTGATGTCACTCACAAGCTTCCCACAAAGGGCGCCGAGTGGGAACGGAGAGGGTGCCAGAGAAGGGGGGTGAGGGGGCTAGAGGAGGTGGGTACTGGGGCTGAGCAGAAAGCGAGGAAAACAATTCAGGATCAAACCCACTTCCGGGTCGAGAGACGCCTTAGAAAGAGCGAGTGTCCGCGGACATAACAAAGCTGGCCAGAATAAAACAAGCACGATGCGCGAGACGCCGTGCGTGTGCACACCACGTGTCTGTACGCGTGCACATCTCCTCAGCAAAAATCAAGCGCGCGGTGGGAGCGTGTGAGGCAGAGAGGAGATGCCATGCGCGTGCACATCGCCTGTCTGGGCGCACACATGTTTTGTCTCCCTTCGCGCACCAAACCGACAACAATAGTCTCGCCAAGGCGAAGCAGCGCTTGCGCTGCGTTCGCTAGGCGAGACCTAAAAACAGAAGAGCCACAAATATCACGGGTCGATTGGGAAAAAAAAACGACTTATTGCCCGATAGGAAAATATTGCATCAGCTGACAAAAGTTAGCTAGAAGTCTCACATAACTTGTTCTGACCCACATCCAGGCTATTACAGAAAGAGTTTCCAGTCCTTTACTTTTCCATTATAACCTAGTGCATTGTGGGTGTTGTAGTCTCGTTTTGCTCCACTAATTAGCCCAAACCACCTGAAAGCAATGATTTGAAGCTGAAAAGTTCAGGACTGGAGACAGTGTCCGTAATGATCTGGAGTCCGGGGGTCACCCTACTCAAGGCATTGGTCACACACTCGATGTTCGCAAAGGTTAGACAGAAAGGTTGCAAGATCTTCCTTCCCGCTTTTAAGGATCACCTCTGTGAGGCGAACCGCACTCTTGGGATCACCCACCAACACCCATGAGGTTCGGGAACAAAATCCCCCAGTGGAAAATTTCGGGTGGATGAACCATAAAGATCAAAGTCAGCATAGAGCGCCAAGAAGCCGCTGTTGGCAAACATGCGCTATAAAAATACCCAGTAACAACATATATGTGAAGGTGTCTGCAAAAGTTTAAGAAAAAAGTCAGAGAGAATGAAAATGCAACATGGAGCAGCACAGCCCTTTGAAGTACATCACATATTTGGGATGGACGGAGCATCCCTGGGACCCTTGTTTCGTGTACCTCACGTGCTGCGATATAATGAAGGGGTTTGGTAAATAAGGAATAGATTGAGAATGGGCCAAGAGATGTATTCTTAGAAGTATACATCGGGGGTCTCCAAACTTTTGTGTAATAAAAGCTACTTATGTTCAATTAAAATCATCACGAGCTACTAATATAACTAGTGTTGGAATAGTGACCACACCAGACAAGATTACATCAGTGCCCACCATATGCAGAATTACCAGCAGTGAACACCTCAGTGCATCAGGCAGCGTTGCCAGCAGTAATGTAAAAAGGCTTTGTCATAGGTATTACATTCCAGCCACAGCTGCCGTGCCCCCGGCACGAAAATAATAACGTTAGTAATAAGTCTCCCCAAATGATTTATCATGCAAGAATTAGCTTTAAAACATTTTGAAAATTGAGCCATTTTTTCTTCAAACATCAGCTTATGAGTTCTGAAAATACACACACATTTGTCTTGAATGCACAATTTTGGCACATATATATTAATTCTACCAAGCTAAAGGTTCCAACTTAGCAGGCTGGGATGCACACCGGAGATCTACCTACAGGTAGCTGGAGAGCCACCAGTAGCTCAGAAGCTACTCGTTGGAGAAGCCGTCTCCGCTCAAAATTAACTTTCCGTAGGTTTCCAGCCGCTGAGAAAAAGTAGCCCACATAGGATAAAAAGACACAGAAAAGTGGAGAAAGGAGGAGGGGAGATGATGACAATAAAGAGAGAGTAAGACAAAGGAGAGCAGAGATAGACATACAGACAGAAAAGGAGATAGAGGGTGAGAGAAAGAGAGAGAGTGAGAGAGAGAGATCCCAATTCATCAGGACAAATAGAAACAGGGTACCACCCTGGGCGAGACAACTATACAGTATGAACTTTGATGGGGACTGCAGCAGAGTTGCTTCAGTTCAGCGACCAGTCCCTTACTCTCTCTCTGGTATAAACAAACTAGCAACCAAACTGATGACATCATCATGAGGCGACGCCAGAGGGCCGGTCCCCATAAGGGCCCGCTGCAGCTTCCTGTCACATTCTGGTGGCATGGGAATGTGAGCAAGGGGATCAGCAAACTCCCAACAACCCTCGACTGAGCGGTAGCTTGGCGGTACAATTTTGTTACAACGAGGAACAAGACATTAGCAGTAGAGGCTCCTGGTTTGCAAGATTAAGGTTCAGAGGTCAAGGGTTACATTTCAGAGGGCAACAGCTAACCCATCCTTGATGCAGTCAAGGGATTGCAGAAGAACCAATAGAGTTGGCCTAGGGGTGTTGTGGGTCCTTCACCAAACAATAGGAGTATGGCGATTGGACCAGGGGTTAGAGCTGACCCAGGTGACATGATATATGTGGAGTTCACTGATAGTAGTTTAATAGGAGGCTTTTCCTCACACTCAACCTACCTCCCTGCACTCAAATAACCAAACACCTCAAAGATCTCCACAGGCTCCTAATCCACAAATGCTCCCTTCTCAAACTGCTCACTGACACCTACAAAGCTCTACATTTCCATGGCCTAGCCTACCTCAACAACCACATCCACTTCCACACCCCGGCTGGACACCGCACTCAGATGGCCCACTCCTTGCCCACATCCCTCCCACACAGCGAGCCAACGCTGGGGGTCGCCCTTTCCCACACATCGCCTCTAAAGCTTGGAACGAGCTCCACTTCTACATAAGAGCTGCCTGCTCCGTCCTAGAATTCTGCAAGAAACTGAAAACCTGGCTCTTCCAATAGGCGCTCCTCAGTTGGGCTAGGTCATCTCTGAAGGAAGCTGGCTCTGTATATACTATACCAAAGTAAGGTATAGTGTGCACAGAGTCCAGGGAGTCCCCAGAGGTATAGCAGAAGCTAAATTCGATAAGTACTAACAGCTCTCTTTGTGGTAGTGTGGGCCAGCATTTAGGCCTATCAGGAGGGTGTGTTAAGCCTTTATTGTTTTCACTAAATCAAGGAATGATTACACACACTCAGAGACAGAATCCAGACCAATTGGTTAAGTATAAAAAAGTTATACTTAAGTTTTATTTCTAGAACCAAGCAGGACTTGGCACAGGTAAGTGAAATATACTCTCAAATGCAGACTTTACCAGGAAATGCAGTTGTGGTTGAATTTGCAAGCGTTACAGGTTTGTATATGCTTCAAAACCAGTTTAGATTACACAGTAATTACTTTTGGAATATTTTTAGATTACATCGACTACTCGGGGTGGTATGCCTAGATACCACACCGGGGATCCTACAATACAAGGTAAGTAAGACCTTTTCAAGTGTGCAAGATAGTTACTTTTCTTTTCATACAAAAAGTTCCACTCGACAATTTTAGGAACAAAACTCGAAACATTGGTTCCTATGGGGAAAAAAGGATTTGTGGTTTCTCAGGTAAGTAAAAGACTTACGAGGGGGAGTCTTGGAGGTTAGGACCAAGGTTCCCCAAGGTCCAACTGAGCACTCAAAGTGCACCACCAGCGGCAGTAGGGCGGCCGGGTGCAGAGTGCAGGGGCCCAATGTTAGCCAATGGGGCTAAGGGGGCCTTCGGTCAGGGGCTGCTTACCAGCAGGCCACTCGGGTGTGGAAGGAAAGCTCATGGGCTTAAGGTCAGCACTGCAGGGGCCAACAATCCGCACAGGAGCTGCACCACCAGCGGCACAGAGGCGGCCGGGTGCAGAGTGCCTAGAAGTCTTCGGGGACCCTGTGGATTCCAATGGAGCGCTTCGGTTCGGTAAAGATGCTGCATGCTCGGGCATGGATACTTCCTGAAGGCGACCACCGGCTGGAGAGGTAAATTGGGTTCTTGGGGATGCCTGGACACCGTCGGTTGTGCCACCCCAGGCTGTGGGGCGTCGGAGACAGAGAGTTTAAGATGGTTGCAGGGCGGGTCCTCCGAGCTCTGGGGGGCTGCAGGCTGCTGGACACGCAGGGGTTTTGCTGTAGGTGGAGTTGGGACAGGCTGGAAGGGCTTGGGCCAAAGCAGTAGGTGTCCTCTTCTTTCTGGGTCAGCACGGCTCTTTGGTCTTTCTTCTTCCTTCCTCGAATCTGAGGAGGCAAGGTTTGTGGTTGCCCCTAAATACTAAATTTAGGGGCGTTACAGGGGTGTGCAGGTCGGGACCATTGGGTCCCTTCCTTGGGGTGGGTCCACTCCCTATTATGACACCCTCCAGTGGGAAGGGGACATAAGCCTCTCTCCAATTGGCTGGGTCCCTTCATCTTCAAGATGCAGGTGGCTGAGATGTGTGCTTCACCTCGCATCCCCCACCTGAGTGGTGGAGTTGGCAAAGGTGGGCACACCTCTCCTCCTAACTAGGTTTTGCTGCCGATTCCCCCATCCAAAGTAGGGGTCAGAACCAGTGGGAGCCAGTTGCTCGGGCAGCAAAAGGCAGGTGAAGGAAGTGACCTGAATCGGGCCACCCGGTTCACTAGTGACCACCTCTCTGCCTTCCAAGAAATGAAGAGTCGAGAAGACAGTAGAGAATACAAACCAAGCAATTTTATTAGTAATGTGCTGCAGCTGAGCCCAGTCTGACCAGTCTCCTAAGATGACGGCCGAGGGACTAACTCCCCCCCAACATAACATCAGATATTATACATTTCCAGACCCCTAGAAACACGCCCAGACTGGAAAATTCCAGCTCGGACACTGGTGAACAAAGGAGGCACAGAGAGATGAGCTACCACCTGCAGAACAGGTACATCTTATCACATTCTCAAGGTTGCTTTGCTCGAGCTCAGCACTCTTCAACGTGGGAGCAGAGATACGAGAGAGGAAAGGCATGTGGTGGCGGAATAAACCATTCATTAGTACATTAGGATACAGCCTTGAATATGATACAGAGAAATAACTCTAAGCTGTCTTCTTCGTTGGGGCAGGCAAGCAATGTGACAGAGTCTTACTTTCGATCACAGTACAAAATGGCGCCGACAGACTAAATGGCGCCGCAAATGCTAACTTAACGCGCGAAATGCTATAAGGAGTCAGCTAGACACATTTTCAGTCCAACAGACCCTCCTTTTAGCATTTGCTAACAATTTTGTCTATACTAGCATGACAGGAAGATCAGTAATTGCAAGGGGACACATATGCATACTAATATTCAAAAATGCCCTCATCGATGTTCATAAAGTCATGAACTGTTTGCATCATCATAACTGAGGGCTTAGTATTCTGCCTAGGGGGCGGGGGTGCAGGTGTTAACTTACTAACACAATATGAACAGCATGTTGGGAGACAATTAATACACAGGCAACAAGCAAAGACAACACCTGCAATGGCTACTAGGAAAAGGAGTAATTTCCACCCCCAGGATGCTATCATACCCCAGAGCCAACCAGAAAGAGACCAGGTACCATTCTCTTGATGAATGTCAGATGCAAGCCGGTGTAACTTCTGTATTGCTGCATAGACATTCGGGGCATGGTCCGGTATGTACACACAGCAGCTACTACCGATGACGCAACATGCCCTACCCCGATCAGCAAGGATGACGTCCAACACCATCCTGTTTTGAAGGGCAACAATTCTTGTAGCCTGAAGCTCAGCTGTGATATTTGTCAGTATTCCTGCCGTTGTGTTAATTACTCCCTCTACAACTCGTGTGAGTCTGCGAATGTTAAGACTATTTGACATGGGACCCCAGAAAGGCAGAATACCTTTCATGGCATCAGTGAACTGCTGCAAAGTGGTGTCTGTCTGATCAATGTCTTCGGTGGTAATAACCTTTCTAACTCTAGACAAGGATAAACTTCTACGGTACAGTCGATGATCTCTGTGGTAAGTGGACGTTGCTATATATACTGGGGGAAGAAGGAAAGAAACATAGCAGATGCCGGACCATCCCCTGGGAAGCCATACATAAGACCGAGACCCACAAACAAAATAGACATTGTGGGGTGGAAGTAAAGGCGGACTATTTGTCGTGTTCAGGTCATAAGTATAATTGCAAACGCTCTTTCCCACTTTAATATTTCCAAAACCTTGGACGCAGAAACTAGCTGTTGTGTTAACTATCGGCACAGGCATCGTTGTGTCCTGAGTAATATTACGAATGTGAAAGGACCTAAAATATTCAGTAACATTAAAGTCATGAAAATCCATCATCTCATTCTGGAGCCATGTAATATTTTTTTTCTCTTCAAATACATTCATACAGGCATCTGGGTGCAAAGTGTCGGGGGTGCCCCCTGTTCCCCAGGTGTAAATCCTTGGTGTACACTAATATACTGTAACACAGTCTCATAATCACTGTACGTTATGTTCATTGCATCAGCATGGTAGTGGATATACACCATCGTAAACAATTGAAACCAGGCCTCACAGCTCCCCAAATAAGAGAAAGGTAGGACATCAATAAATCATTTTTGTGCATTACAGAAGGGAGCAGGCCACAAACCCAGCAATCAGTAACATTAGTGGTATGATGAGCCTGGTGAAGCATCTGCAAGAAAACATTATCAACACACATCTGCCTGTGCCTCTCCTTCTGAGGGGCCAAAGTAACAAATACATGCTCAGGGGAACAGGAGTAGTACCAATCAAGGAATGCACAGGATGTTTCTCTTCGTAGAACCATAAAATCCCAAACGCAACTACTAAAGCGATCAAAACAATTATTTAAAAAACTGCCTTAGCTTTGGTAGACCAGCTCGACCAACTGGGACTATTTTGCTCAAAGCAGGGCGCTGCTAAGGGCTGCTCTTCATCTACAACAAGGCGGCCAAATGGGTAAAAAAAAAATCTCTTTTACATGAATATCAAAACTACCAGAGGAAAGTTCGTACTATGGAGCAAAGAATTTTGAAAAAGGCACACAACAGTCCAGTGTCCGTCCGAGCCTCACTGGTAGACTCCTATTGTTCATCAACGATGGTGCTATTGAGCACTTCACGGTGGGGCTGTGCGATCACAACCCTTTCTGCCTCTTCACTCAGGATAGGGCACCCTCCCTCCTTGGACGACACCCCCAACTTATCCTGTCCAGTGTCTCAGACAATGCACCAATCTCCCTTTCCCTAATCTATCGTTGGTACCGTAAACAAGGCACATACACCCTATTCTTCATCCATGAAGTCCATCCCTACTAATCTGACTTTTCCTTTGGTGCACTGTCCCTCTGCCGGGGACGCAAATTGTATCTAGCCACTCCAGGCACTGTGTCGTCACGGAAAAGAACCTTAAACTCAGAGGGGGCATGGGATGGAGACTCAAACTTTTGTGGGCCAGATAGAGAGGGATCCTGAGCAGCCCTTATTTCTGGGGGGACTGCCTCATTCAAAGCATCTTCATTCTCCTCCTCCGTCTGGGCCCACGTCAGTCGGGCGTCAGAAAAAGGAACAAAACGCGGCACCTTCTCCGTCTTGTGGTCCCCTATGCAATCCAGGACCCTCCGGTCGTAGGGGAGAGGCAGCGGGATTCTCCGGCTCCAGTGCTTCCGACCATCCACCTTTACCGCCGTCCGGGTAGCGGACCTGTAGAGGTCTTTACTACCGTGGCTCCAAACACCCCTTCCTCTGGAAGTTGCGAATCAGGACAAAATCACCGGGTTGAATGCTGTGCCCTGGCCCCTCAGGTATTGGCGGCAACGCCTCGTGGATCTGTTGATGAATAGAACGCAAATTTTTAGTCAACTCACACAAATAATCCACAAGCAACGGGTGTTCAATTTCCGAGAAGCGGCGGGGCCGGGGAACGCCCCAAACATTTGCAGGACGCCTGAAAACAACCTCATATGGGGAAAATCCTGTTCTAGAGTGGGCCGTCGCCCTTGTGGACAACAGGGCTAGGGGTAATGCATCTGCCCATTTCAATCCTGTGCTCTCCTTGATCTTTGCCAACTTCAGCTTGAGAGTACCATTGCACTTCTCAGCCAAACCTGCGGACTGGGGATGGTTTGCTGCATGAAACTTTTGCTGGATGTGCAGACCATCGCACACCAGCTGAATAACCTTTGAGTTGAAGTGACTTCCGTTATCACTACAAATCAAACGGGGCAAGCCAAAGCGCGGGAAGAACTCCTTTAAAAGGGCCTTTGCCTTTGCTATGGCTGTGTTCTCTTTAGTGGAATAAGCCTCAATCCACTTGCTAAACGCACAAACAACCACCAGCACATATTTCAGGTTGTTGACTCGTTCCATTTCGATGAAATCCATCTGGAGAACCTCGAAAGGGAAAGAGGGTGGTGCAAAGTTACCAGAATGTGTAGGGGTACCTTTTCCGGGGTTATGTATCATACAGACCATACAATACTTCACCAAATGAGCAGCTGCCCTAGGAATGTTATCAATCTGCCACGCAAGGTCCAATAGTCTACATATCCCCTTCACACTAATGTGGGCTGGCCCATGCGCCATAGTGACTACTGGGAGTACATATGCATCTGGTAACATCCATCTCTGCTTCTCTGATTTGTCCGTCCAGCACCCCTCATCGTCTAGCTGTCCTGTTCTCTCCTGCCACATTGCTAGCTCCTCAATTGTTGCCTCACTCTGAATTTCCTTCACATTGTCCAATGTGTCTTCAAACATTGCGTTATCGGTTACCCATCTAGCAGGACCCGCCACAAACATTCTTTTCATTTTCGATCGGGCTGTCTCTTTAGCTGTCTGGTCTGCAAATGCATTTTCCCTCCCCACAGCATCAGTAATTGCCTTGTGGGCACTACACTTCACTACTGCTAACTTCTTGGGAACTGTAAGGGCTGACAAAAGTCTGTGAATCAGTGGGTCGTTTTGGATCTTTGACCCATGTGAAGTCAGGAAGCCACTCTCTGCCCAGAGCCGCCCAAAGTTATGGGCGACGCCAAAGGCGTACTGACTGTCGGTGTAAATATTGACAGCCAGTCCCTCACTCAACTCACAGGCGCGAAGGAGGGCAACCAATTCTGCAGCTTGGGCCAAATGATAAGGGACTCGAGATGTCTCGACTACTGTATGCAAAGTAGTGATGGCTTACGCCGCAATTGTTGTGCCATCTGGTAGTTTGAAACAAGAGCCATCGACATATAGTTCCCCTTGGGGCTTGGGCAAGGGAACATCAGTCAGGTCTACCCGTCCCTTCGTCTCTTCTTCAGTGCGGAAAATGCAATCATGCACATCCGCATCCTCACTCTCAGAAGGGAGGGGTAGTAACGTGGCTGGGTTCAGAGTGGCACACCTTTTGATGGTGATGTGTGGTGCAAACAGGGTCAATTCGTAGCCATTCAGACGCGCACTGGTGAGGTGCTGTGTCTTTGTTCTGTTCAAAAGTGTGTCCACAGCATGCGGTACCATGACTGTGAGATCAGTATCAAGGACGAGCCCTGCCGATTGTCGGATTGAGAAGGCCACGGCCGCAACCGCTCTTAGACAGCTCGGGAGGGCTCTGGCGACGTTATCCAAAAGCGCAGAGAAATAGGCACACGGCCTTTGCTTACCTCAAAAGGCTTGTGTTAAAACAGAGAGTGCGCAGCCAGCCGCTTCGTGTACATACAACACAAACGGCTTCTGGTAGTCTGGCGTGCCAAGCACAGGCGCAGAGCAAAGCGCTATTTTTAGTTGCTCAAAAGCTTGTTGGCATTCATGCGTCCAAGGCAAAGGTTCATGCACATCCTTAGTGGTTAATTGTAGGAAGGGTTTTGTTAGTAGGGAATAGTTAGGGATCCAGTGGCGACAATACGAACATCCATACGGATAGTGGACATCCGTGTCCACTATCTTTTTTATATCCTGCATCCTGCCCTCTTTTACCTTTGTATATTATTGTGATTCCAAGCCTATTGCACATTTCTATGTTTCCTGTAAAGCGCTCTGATACCCTAACGGGTCAAGTTCGCGCTCTATAAAACACAAAAAAAAAAAAAAAATAAAATAATAATACCTATAAAGGCACGCACATCCCGCTGCGTCTTGGGATGGGCATTTTAGCAACAGCATTAATATGCTCAGGTGTTAGTCTCCTTCCCTCCTTCGACAGTAGGTGACCTAAGTAGGTGACCTAAGTAGGTGACCTAAGTAGGTGACCTCCTGTCGACAATATTGGAATTTCGAAAGAGACACTTTATGTCCGTGATGTGCCAAATGTAGCAATAATTTAACCGTTGCGTCTTTGCAACCTTCTTCAGTGTCAGAAGCGATCAGTAAGTCATCGACGTACTGCAGCAATACATTACCTGAAGGAAGTGTAAGGGAATCCAATCGGCTTTTTAAGGCTTGACTATATATGCTAGGACTTTCAGTATACCCCTAAGGAGCGCGACAGAATCGGAAGCTTCTACCGGCCACAGTGAACCCAAAAAGATGCCGGCTATCTGGGTGAATGGGGATACTAAAGAAAGCATTTTTCAAATCAATCACAGACAAGAATTTTGCAGTGGAAGGAATCATTGTTAGGAGGGCAGTGATGTCAGGGACCACCGGGAACTGGGGATCCACTATCTTGTTAACTTCCCGCAAATCAGTCACAAAATGATAGACATCAGGAGGGATATCAGGGGAGTCTGAGGGCACCTTCTTAAGAATGGGGAGAATAGGGCTGTTACACACATTCGCTGCTGTCTCCTCAACCACTCCTGACTTAACCAAATCCTGTATAATCTGTAACAAAGCGCGCTCCCCCGCCTGTGGTATTTTGTACTGGGGGATACGAGGCAACACAGCGTTGTCCTTTACCTTAATAGAGACCGAGGGTATCTGCAACAATCCCACATCTGTGTCACCTGTGGCCCACAACGCGGGCGGCATGTCCTTGAATTCAGCAGGAAGCGGCATATCTTTGGAAAAACACTGCTTGGTACAAGTCACATTCGGTCCTATTGTCATATAGACACCATCCGGGGAACAAGAAATGGTAGCATGCAATTTCTTCAACAGATCTAATCCCATTAAGTTCTCACCACAGTTTGCTGTCAGTAAAAATGGCGAATCTACGGTAAAGGGGCCAATAGTCAAAGCAAGGGGTTTGGAGATTGGGCTCACGACCGGTACGCCTGAAAAACCTACCAACACGTTATTTTGGCCAGACAGGGCAGCCCCGGGGACCACTGAACGAGAAACAGAGCTATTCATTGCACCCGTATCCACCAGAAATTTCTTCTCCGAGCCATGCAAATCCACTGTGACATAAGGACCACGCTGATCTACAAGTATCTGGACTGGCCCCTCTCCCGGTCCTTGGCTGTCCTAGCTATAGGACATCCCTGTCACCTCATCCATATCATAATCATCATGGTAGTACTGTTTTCCTCGAGGGTCATCAAAATAATTTTAGTCAGAACGACTCTGCGAGGACTCATCTGTCTGAACCCCATTACGACCACCTCCACCGCGACCCTGTCCTCTAGAGCCCCGTCCTCTAGGGACCGCCACTTTCTGCAACAATTCCGGGCACTCACTTCGCCAATGCCCCTCCTTTTTACAATATGCACATTGATTCGGCCCCACAGGTACACTATTCCTATTGGTACGAGGCAACTGCTGGGTTGAACCGATGCCACGTCCTCTACCGTTCCCCCTAGCTGCCTGCTGCATCAACACCTTCGTTTTCAATTCTTTTCCGCCTTTTCCTTCTCCTCATTCTCCCTGTGCTCATAGTACTGCGCCATGCTCAATATCACCGAAGGGGAGGAGGTGGTCCACGTACTCTCTGAAGCCTGCAACCGGGCAGCGATCTCTGGAAGCAAATTTGTAACAAATCTATTAACGAACAATCGGACACCTCCTTCCATTGACAAATCCTGCCCACTGAAATCCAAAAATACCCCCTCGAACCTGGTGAAAAAATCTGACACACTTTCATCTTTCTTCTGACGACATGCTGTTAGCTTATCCCAATCAACCCGCCTCAGTGGTATTAGCAAAACACACAAGATGATGGACGGAATGCTGCACATTGGCTGGACTGTTCCCATGAGGCACATGGTCAGACTGATTTGCATATGGCCATGTCTGAACTGGGGTGGCGGAGTGAGCTAAAGAATGATGATGGATTAAACCCAGTTCAGTTAACTGGGGGTGAGTGCTTGCAATGTTCAACACTCCGTCCATCATCCCCTTTGGTTTTGCTATGTTCGCCCTAAGTTGGCAGGGTATGCCCAGACGTGGGTCCCTTGCTCACTTTGCCACTGGATTCAAGATAGCCTGGCTGATGACGGCTGTAAGCCAGAAACCGGTCCCAGGATGCTTGTTTCCGGTCCAGGGAAGACATGGCTTGGCAGTTCGGGCTGGACTGTTCCCATGAGGCACAGGGTCAGACTGATTTGCATATGGCCATGTCTGAACTGGGGTGGCGGAGTGAGCTAAAGAATGATGATGGATTAAACCCAGATCAGTTGACTGGGGGTGAGTGCTTGCAATGTTCAACACTCTGTCCATCATCCCCTTTGATTTTGCTATGTTCGCCCTAAGTTGGCAGGGTATGCCCAGACGTGGGTCCCTTGCTCACTTTGCCACTGGATTCAAGATAGCCTGGCTGATGACGGCTGTAAGCCAGAAACCGGTCCCAGGATGCTTGTTTCCGGTCCAGGGAAGACATGGTTTGGCAGTTCGGGCTGGACTGTTCCCATGAGGCACAGGGTCAGACTGATTTGCATATGGCCATGTCTGAACTGGGGTGGCGGAGTGAGCTAAAGAATGATGATGGATTAAACCCAGATCAGTTGACTGGGGGTGAGTGCTTGCAATGTTCAACACTCCGTCCATCATCCCCTTTGGTTTTGCTATGTTCGCCCTAAGTTGGCAGGGTATGCCCAGACGTGGGTCCCTTGCTCACTTTGCCACCAGATTCAAGATAGCCTGGCTGATGACGGCTGTAAGCCAGAAACCGGTCCCAGGATGCTTGTTTCCAGTCCAGGGAAGACATGGCTTGGCAGTTCGGGCTGGACTGTTCCCATGAGGCACAGGGTCAGACTGATTTGCATATGGCCATGTCTGAACTGGGGTGGCGGAGTGAGCTAAAGAATGATGATGGATTAAACCCAGATCAGTTGACTGGGGGTGAGTGCTTGCAATGTTCAACACTCCGTCCATCATCCACTTTGGTTTTGCTATGTTCGCCCTAAGTTGGCAGGGTATGCCCAGACGTGGGTCCCTTGCTCACTTTGCCACTGGATTCAAGATAGCCTGGCTGATGACGGCTGTAAGCCAGAAACCGGTCCCAGGATGCTTGTTTCTGGTCCAGGGAAGACATGGCTTGGCAGTTCGGGCTGGACTGTTCCCATGAGGCACAGGGTCAGACTGATTTGCATATGGCCAGGTCTGAACTGGGGTGGCGGAGTGAGCTAAAGAATGATGATGGATTAAACCCAGATCAGTTGACTGGGGGTGAGTGCTTGCAATGTTCAACACTCCGTCCATCATCCCCTTTGGTTTTGCTATGTTCGCCCTAAGTTGGCAGGGTATGCCCAGACGTGGGTCCCTTGCTCACTTTGCCACTGGATTCAAGATAGCCTGGCTGATGACGGCTGTAAGCCAGAAACCGGTCCCAGGATGGTTGTTTCCGGTCCAGGGAAGACATGGCTTGGCAGTTCGGGCTGGACTGTTCCCATGAGGCACAGGGTCAGACTGATTTGCATATGGCCATGTCTGAACTGGGGTGGCGGAGTGAGCTAAAGAATGATGATGGATTAAACCCAGATCAGTTGACTGGGGGTGAGTGCTTGCAATGTTCAACACTCCGTCCATCATCCCCTTTGGTTTTGCTATGTTCGCCCTAAGTTGGCAGGGTATGCCCAGACGTGGGTCCCTTGCTCACTTTGCCACTGGATTCAAGATAGCCTGGCTGATGACGGCTGTAAGCCAGAAACCGGTCCCAGGATGCTTGTTTCCGGTCCAGGGAAGACATGGCTTGGCAGTTCGGGCTGGACTGTTCCCATGAGGCACAGGGTCAGACTGATTTGCATATGGCCATGTCTGAACTGGGGTGGCGGAGTGAGCTAAAGAATGATGATAGATTAAACCCAGATCAGTTGACTGGGGGTGAGTGCTTGCAATGTTCAACACTCCGTCCATCATCCCCTTTGGTTTTTCAGTGGTATTAGGGCATGCATATAGGTAGTAATGTGATTCGGCAAAGCCAGTATCTCAGCCCTAGGCTTCTCACCAGGTTTCCTCTCCTTATCCCATGCCCTGATCTCAACCCAAGTGCCACCCAACTCCACAACGTGATCCTGCGTATGCACCTTTCTCCAGATGTCCACCGGTACCAACAATCCGAAAAACATTTCAATGTCTGCCAGCGTCATCACTGTCGACGAGGCAGCCTCTGTCAATTCCTTGTAATATGCAGCTGGATTTTTCCTCGGGTCGGGCAACTGGCTCTTTAGAGATAAAACCTCACTCCTTTTCCATGGAGTGTAAACCCACTGTTCTTGAAAACGGGCCTCTACTCGCTGCCTGATAATAGCGTTCTGCTGATTACGCAGCTCCGGTATCTCGGGGTGAAAAATAGGGTATACTTCCCTCATCGGAAACTGAGACCCTGTCGTTGGCGTTCTCTGATGCAGCCTACCTGGATAACCTACCAATGTGGCAACATTACTAAACACGTCATTAGGAGCCAGGTCAACGTGGTCCCGGATGTCATAAATTATTTGAGGTGCAACACCATTAAAACACTGTTCCCACAACCCTATCAATGTGGCCGACATATGCTTGAGGGCGTGCTGCTGCACGAACGGCTCATAATCTTTCATCACACTCCACACATCTTCCACGCTATAAATCGGACTCCGAGTCCACTGCGTGGCCTTGTCCGCCACCCTCTTCTTCTCCTCATTTCCCACATCTGATCGAATCAGCACCCGTCCTATCTGTTCTCGAGCTGCTACCCAGTCACCCTCATCGGATCCACGCACCGGCGTCCCATGTTCAACAATACCGGGGAGGAGACATTCGAGGAAGACACAATAGGTGGAGGGGCAGACACAAGCGTTAACAATGGCTGCGTTGAGGGTGCGAGTGACGGAGAGGGAGCATAAGTGGAAACTATAGGCGTAGCAGGGAGACTCGCAGTCACGGCATCTGTAGCATGTGAAGCTAGAGAAAGAACGGGGGTGCCGTGGCCAAAGCAGCCGGGTCAGGGGCAGGAGAACCCGTAAGGGAAACAGGAGGGGCAGAAGATGAGGGCGCCGGGACAGCTGGATATATTCTCTGCGGGGCATAGATAGGAGGAGGTCGAGAGTCTAAGAGCTCCTCCACGATTGTATCACCCTCTTCTCGAGCAACATAGGATTTGTCACATTGCAATCGAAATTTTCTATCAGCGCATTCTATCCCTTTTTCTATTTTTTCTCTATCATGCGCTACTGCTTTCTGAGTCACTGGCTGCATCTTCCCTCGCCTAGCCTCTTTTTCTGCTCTTAGGCGCCTCTGCCTGGCTTCCTTTTGCCATACCTGAAGGGAATCAAACATCGACTGTGTACTCCATTTTGCAAACAATTTATCTTGCAAGAAATTCAAATTTTGTTCATCAAAGGTACCTGTTAATGGCCACCGAAGCTCAGCATTGTCCCTCGTATATTTGTGCCACAATGTACTAAACATAATAGGGCCAATACCGTGCTTCACATACATGTCAAAATTCGGGGTGCCTTCTGGAGGTGCAGGTTGACTTTCCTCCAGTCGAGCATCAGCAGAACAACAACGACACCCCAAACACCACATTTTGCTCAGACAAGGCATCTTAATATAAGATACGTTCAATATTCGCACCAGACGACTAACAAAGTAATTTGGTCCTCAGACCACTCCAAACGAAGGCATCCACAAGTCAGTCCTCAGACTGCACCAGAGAGACAGGCTCAAGCCCCAGGCATTTTCAAGAGTAAGCCAAATTCACTAAGTTGCCTGGCAGGGTATCCGCAGACACCCTGTATCTCTAAATGGTCCGCAGACCTACCAAGTACAAGCACGTCAAGAAATGGTCTCTAGACCATACTCAAGATTGTTCAAGATGGCGCCATATTCACCAAGAGTCAAGACAAACTAACCTGGTGCACACAGGTCGAACAAAGTTATTCTCCACTGCTGACTCTTTGGACCAAACGGTCAAATCCAAGGGTTTCGCCTTTCCGGACCCCAGACGGGATGACCACTGGGCGAGGCACCACCCGATCAGACAGGCGGAGCAGCTGCGAGAACTAAGCTCTATCGTGTGGGGATCCCCGATTCGCCCATCCGACCGGACGCGACCCCGTCCTCTCCACCCGTCTGCGGGCGAAGATGGGTCACCTGGTGGAGTCCCTGTTCGGGCGCCAACTGAAGGAAGTGACCCGAGTCAGGCCACCCGGGTCACTAGTGACCACCTCTCTGCCTTCCAAGAAATGAAGAGTCGAGAAGACAGTAGAGAATACAAACCAAGCAATTTTATTAGTAATGCGCTGCAGCGGAGCCCAGTCTGACCAGTCTCCTAAGATGACGGCCGAGGGACTAACTCCCCCCAACATAACATGAGATATTATACATTTCCAGACCCCTAGAAACATGCCCAGACTGGAAAATTCCAGCTCGGGCACTGGTGAACAAAGGAGGCACAGAGAGATGAGCTACCACCTGCAGAACGGGTACATCTTATCACATTCTCAAGGTTGCTTTCCACGAGCTCAGCACTCTTCAACGTGGGAACAGAGATACGAGAGAGGAAAGGCATGTGGTAGCAGAATAAACCATTCATTAGTACATTAGGATACGGCCTTGAATATGTTACAGAGAAATAACTCTAAGCTGCCTTCTTCGTTAGGGCAGGCAAGCAATGTGACAGTCTTACTTTCGATCACAGTACAAAATGGCGCCTACGGACAAAATGGCGCCGCAAATGCTAACTTAACGCGCAAAATGCTAAAAGGAGTCAGCTAGACGCATTTTCAGTCCAACACAGGGACAGCTTACAAAGGCGGCAGGCCATTGAAGCTTCCCCTTCACGGACCCAGCCCAGCCTGGGGGAGGAGGCTTGGCACTTCTGCCCAGGATGGACTTTATTTCTGAAACCAGATAGTGGAGGCTCTCTACCCAGGGGTTCAGAAACCTGTCTGGTGGTGGCAAATGGCGGGCAGCCATTCAGAAACCACACCAGAGCTGGTCGCTTTTCAGGGGGCATCTCTAAGATGCCCTCTGTGTGCATTTTACATTAAACCCCACACTGGCATCAGTCTGGGTTTAATGTGCTGAGAAGTTTTCTACCAAACTTCCCAGATTTCAGTAAAGCCAATATGGAGCTGTGGAGTTCATAATGACCAACTCCCAGGCCATATACTCTTTATGGCTTTACTGCACTTACAATGTCTAAGAATGGACTTGGGCACTGTAGGGGTACAGTGCTTATGCAACTGTACCCTCACCTGGGGGCTAGCGCGCCCTGCTAGAGGGGTGATTTACCTAGGCCCCAGGCAGTGGGTTGGAGGCATGGCACACAGGAATGTGTGCCGTGTCAACTCTTCACTTTTCTCTGCACCAAAACACGCAGCCTGCAATAGCAGTGTGTGGCTGTTAGGGTGCAGGACCCCTAAGGGTGGAACAATAGGTGCTGCAGCCCTTAGAGGCCTTCCCTGGTCACAGTGCCCTTGGTACCCATGTCTGCCTGTGGCCAGAGAGGTGCCAATTGGGGGTACAAAGGTACAGTTTTGGGGAGAGAACACATGCCCTGAGAACCTGATTGGCAGGGACCCAGGGCACATCAAGCAAAAGTGCATCAGAAACCTGGCAAGTACTAAGGGGGTTAATGCAACAGAAACCCACTTTCTTACAATCTCCTTATCAGGTGCCAGGATACCCTCTCCGGTGATATGTGCGCCCTCAAATCTGAATAACATAACACACTGTTCTCCTCCACCTGCACTTGTAATTTTACATACTGCATGTTGTCTAAATGTGCAGCCTGTTTACTGACTCTCACCAGCCCTTTCGGTCACCTCATTATTGTATGTGTACATGGCATGCATTGTGTTCATGTTATTTTAAGGCAACAGGAGTGAAGGTTATCTTGGGCTGTGACCTTTACACTTCAGTCAACAAGTGAAACAAGGTGCTGGGAGAATGAGTCCGTGTGCTTGGTCTACTTATCACCTGAGGATGGTGGACAGCCTCTGTGATCCCTGGTAACGCGCTGCCTCTGTTCCAACAGCTTCCCCCGCGACTACCTCCCTGCGTTGCTCCAAGTACTGAGATGCAAGAAACAGAGGCCAGGCCTCTCCCACAAATTGAAAAATTGATAATGGGATCACCACATTAGGGCTCCAATAATGCCTGTTAAAAGTGCAAATTGATAATAAGATTTCTCAAGACTGCGAGGCTGCAACAGCAGATACTGTCACGGAATGGTCGCCATTGTGCTAAAGCAGCACGTACGGTCAACAGTGTTTGGGGAAGCACTGTCCATCAGTACGTCATGCCACAGAACGCTTTCAGGCTGCATCGGTGCGCACCAAGATGGAACTCACGGGGATCACTTTATCTTCCTTAGTTTATAATGCCATAAAGACATACTCTACATGTGTGCATCATGCCATGGACCGTCTGGGACCACTTTGTCTACATCAGTACATCATGCCATGGACTGGCTGGAGACCATGTTATCTACATCAGTATATTATGCCATGGACCACCTAGGAATAATTCTATCTTCATCAGTACATCACGCCGCGTCATGCCGTAGAACACTTTGAGACTGCACTCTTCATTGGTGCACCCCAAGATGATGCTCACGGGGACCACTCTACCTTCTTTAGTACACCGTGCCATGGAGATGTAATCTACATCAGTGCATCATGCCATGGACTGTGTGGGGATCACTCCATCTACATCAATACGTCAAGTACTGGACTGCATACAGACGACTATCTACATCAGTACGTCATGCCATGGACTGCATGGGGACCATTCTATCTACATCATTACATTATGTCATGGAACCCGTAGGGACCAGTCTATCTACACCAGTATTTCAAGCCATGGACCATGTGGGGAATCACTCGGTCTAGATGAGTGCATCATGCCATTGAGCAGTACTCTACATCAACGCATCATTCAAAGGACCACATAGGGACCACTTTATCTACCTCAGTGCATCGTGCCATGTTGCTCATGGGGACCCCTTTACCTAAATGAGTATGTCATGCCGTGGACCACATGGAGAGCACACAACCTACTCCAGTTTATTATGCCAGGGAACACATGGGCTGTACACTCCATCACTGCATCGTGCCATGGAGTACAGTACACCTCAACAAGTAGTGCATGGAGACCAATTTCTCTTCTTCATTAAATCATGCCAAGGAACATGCGGGAGCGCTTTCTCTACATCATTAAACCCAGTCAGAAGATGCATGGTGGTCACTCCATCTTCCTCAGTACTTCCCACCGAGAAGTGTTTTGCGGCCATTACCTGCATCAGAACAAGCAGAGAATGCATGGAATGCATGCTGCCCACATGCTATCTGTACTTTCTGCCATCCACCTGCCATGCACCTGCTATGGGCTGCACTCAACTTCCATGGACCCTGCCAACAAGCAACAATCGATACAGCCAAGAAATGTGCTCGGCCGCACTCTGAGTCAGTTCACCTTGCTATGGGGCATGGGCCGAACCCTGCATCAGTACACCTTGCTATGAAGAGCGGGCCGCACCCTGCATCAGTACCTTTCAAGAGGTGAGTGCATGGTCTCCCCAGGTAGCGCATAGCTCCCCAGTCCTGTCCATTCTTTTTGTGGCCACTTCACTACCAGGCGAGGGGTGGCACAGGTGGGTATCTCCTGGCACTGGTTGGGCAAAAGATCTTAAGCCATCATCAGAGTAGGGGCTCAGAGTAGGGGGTGTCAAAGCACAATGACTGCCCCTGTTCTGTTAGGGAAGCTGGAGTCTGTGGCAGATGTTAAGAGAAAGGTCCATCTCATGGTTCACCCACACGGAAAGCAAGACCTGTTGGGGTGTTCGGGTGGAGAAGTCTGAACAAAGGAAAAGACACAGAAAACAGACCAACGAGAGAATATACCAAGGAGATAAAAAGGAAGCAGAGAAGGGGAAATATGTGAGAATAGAGGAAGTGGCAGTAAAAAGGATAGGCGAAATAGGGCAGGTGGATTCATAGGTCCATAGTGTGCGAACTAGGCAATAATAAAAAAAATAGGATGGGCAAGTAGGTAAGAGATGGATAGGTGAGAGACTGCAGATAAGGTGGACACTTCGAGAAGGGAAGAGAGCAGATAAAAGAGGGACCGGAGAAGAGGAAGGTGGTCGTTACCAGAGCTGACACCTAACCGCACGCCATAGTCCAGGCAAAAAAGTCAGCTCTTGGCTTCACAGCTTGAGCTGATTGGCTTAAGATGAGGAGATGTAACTGGCTTTGATAGTCCGTTTGTACTGGGATACATTACTTTTATGTTGTATTCAATGATTTTCACAAAGCTTAGATACATCAAGGTTTGGATATACCACAAGAGTGGTTTTGAGCCAAATATTTGCTGAGTCGTTCCCATAGGAGTGGCCATGTAGCTTGTTTTTTCCCTAATGAGTCATCAGTCAAACATAACCGTTAAAGAGGTGTTGGGGGGACAACCGTTAAAGAGGTGTCAGGGGGACAATCGTTAAAGAGGTGTCGGGGACAACCGTCAAAGAGGTGTCGGGGGGACAACCGTTAAAGAGGTGTCGGGGGACAACCGTTAAAGAGGTGTCGGGGGGGGACAATCGTTAAAGAGGTGTCGGGCGACAACCGTTAAAGAGGTGTCGGGGGGACAATCGTTAAAGAGGTGTCTGGGGACAACCGTTAAAGAGGTGTCGGGGGACAACCGTTAAAGAGGTGTCGGGGGGGAAACCATTAAAGAGGGGTCGGGGGGAAACCGTTAAAGAGGGGTCGGGAGGACAACCATTAAAGAGGTTATGAGGGTCAACCGTTAAAGAGGTGTCAGGGGGTACAGCCGTTAAAGCGGTATCGGGGTACAGCCATTAAACAGGTGTTGGGGGACAACCGTTAAACAGGTGTCTGGGTACAACCATTAAAGAGGAGTCAACTGTTAAAGAGGTGTCGGGGGACAACCATTAAAGAGATGCCAGGTAGACAACCATTAAAGAGGTGTAGGGGGACAACCATTAAAGAGGTGCGAGGAAGACAACCATTAAAGAGGAGTCAGCAGCTCGCTTGAGTGGTGTCGGTGAGGAAGCAGTGAAGTTTGAGCTTCTGGATGTGGTTGGTCAAGAATGAAGCAATCCACATATGAGATACCAGGTGATTCAAGAAGTCAATGAAACAGAATGCTGTGGTATACAGTGTTGAAAACACAACTTACGCGAGCAGGGTAGGCAGAGAACCCCTTATTCGTATCATCCACCGGGAGGTTCCGGCTTCAGCTCTTACCCCACATGGAAGCTTTACTATATGGGTACTCGCAAAAATTTGCCTAAGTGCCACAAAGCTTGGTCTGCGATGTGATCGAGGGCTGAAGTGATGCCATCAGGGTGTTGGTCCGGTGTGGGAGGGGGTGGTAAGGTGGGTATAAGGGAAACAAAGCATATACATCTAGTGGCTGAATTGCACAATGTGAAACCAGAAAACCTGGGATCAATCCCAGCTTTCCCACTTTACCAATTGTGTGATCCTAGGCCATTGATTTATTTAACTTTCCCTCCTTTTTCTTCATTATCACTTATAAGAGGACCTCGAAATACATTACTTCAGGATATGTGCTGTACAAAACCTTCTCCTGTGTTTAATTTAATAAAGTATAATGTTGTTCATGTGTAATAGGTACCTAGGGCACCCTAAGAGTGCACATAACAACTGACTCACCTCTTAGTTCACTATTGGCATTGTTGTCCGTGTGAGGGGGAAGAATTAATGTTTCTAAATTCATATTTTAAAACTATCACCTTAAAAAAATACTTCTAAATGCACTGATATAATCTGATATACTTAGGGGAAATGGTTCTGCATGTTAATGAAATACACTTTTTGAATTTCGAAGAGACCTTATCATATTTTTACACTTTTGCTGCAAGATCGTTTTGAAAATGAAATTGTCCTAAAGATAAGCGGTGCAGGGCAACCTAGTTACTTCCTTTTCTTAACTTCAATTTACCTTTAAGTAAAAGCTTACCTGTTTATTTAAAAAAAAAATGTTAATGTTCACACTGAGTCAAGTGAACAGCAGCCCAGTGCTTCTGTTGATCAGGAGGGCCGCACTTTGAGGATCCTCACTCTTCTACATCGAGTGTAATATGTGGAAGGAGTCAAGATAATTTAAAAATTGGGGCACACTCACATTCTACAGGATGTTGGACATGAGAGGGGTTGTCTGTGAATTATTAGGTGTAAGCAGTTAAGGTCTTGGAACATTTTCTTGACATAAGTTGACTATCAACTAACCTAGGCGGTCTGGAATGGTCACCTTTGGAGCGGTTGCCGGGGAAGACGGCTGTAAGGTGGTTGGCTTTGCTAATGTCAATAGGTGTAGTGGGGCATTCTTGTACAAATTCGAAGTAGTCTAAAGATGCATGCCCAACAGCTGAGTTTGGAAGGCTCCTACAGAGGAGAGCAGAAAAGTTTTCATTGGTGTTGAGGAGGAATACTATTGCGGAATAATGTCGTGGTGGTATCATGAGAGCGAAGGAAGGAAGGTTCCTTCAAAGAAGAGCATGGGCTTTTTGGCATTGGAAGGGATGGGGTACTTCAGAGGGAAGCGGATGCTTACTTTAAATGTGAGTTGCATACCAATGTTATCGGTAGTTCATTCAGCGCAGAGTCCTTCAAAGGTAGGGGCGTCAGGGGCAGGTATCTCGACAGGTGCGAGGCAGCAGAAATGAACAGACTGACCAAGGGCGAGGGAGGACTGACTTTACTTTTTTCAAATAATGAGACATTTTTTGATTATTTTTTTTTCAACTTCTGGAAGTATAGTGTCCTGTGCGTATGTGTCCTCTGTGTATGTGTTTCATTGGGTCTATTTACCTCTGTGTATGTGGTTGCATGCATGCGTTAATGTGTATTTGTATATGTGTGTGTGTGTGTGTGTGAGAGAGAATGTGTGTGTATGTATGTGTGTGTGCGCGTGTGTGTGAGAGAGTGAGGAAAGATAGTTTCTACCGCCATGTGTGTCCAGGTACAGGTCATTGTGACAGGCAACGCATACAGTTTTTGCCCATCTAAAGGTCGGTGTGTGCCTCTGAGACTATATGCGATTCTGCTGATCTGCGCACGCCTTTAGCTATACATCACAATCTTTGCATCCATATGTCTGTATTAATTAATTTAGAATCTGTGGGGGCGTGATACTCGCAAATAAGGGCAAACATTTATAAATCTGGCAGCTTGCTTGACAAGAATGATCCTAGGAGGTCTGGTAGAGCTGGGACAGGGACAGTTACAATATGCAGCAGATGATGGACTGTGTGGGAAGTGAGGCAATTCCGTAATTATGCGGAAAACACAGCGGCCTCAAAATCGTACAATCCCAGTGTGCCGGACTATAAAGTGCGAGCACCTGTAGTTGTTGTTGAAAGCACCGCTGCACACACAGGGCTAGCTCAACAGAGACCATCTCCCTTGCGATGCCATCATGGATGTCAGACCATCGCTAGCTTGACTCCCCACAAAGGTCAGTCCCCCATGACCCCACACATCTAGGGAAGGGTCCTCTAACCCAGTGATCTTGTCAGTGTCCGGCCTACACAAGGCATCTTGCACAAACTTAGAACAAGCAACAACCGCCCCCGCATCACCTCGCCCCGCCGCCGCCCCTGGAGCAGCTTCGCCCGCCTTGACCACCCTCTTCCCACCTGTCCCGCCCCTCCCTCCCCGGTAAAGCTGACACAGCGCCTCTAAGCGTTAGCAGCTTTGAGCCCTAACAGGATTATTGGGGTTTAAATCTGTCATCTGATAGAACTAAGCCCCTGAAACTCTGCATTGGGCCTTCTTAACCAATTTGGCTTCAATTAGGGTAATTGGGAAACTGGCAAAGGCGTATTGCATTAATATTTTAAAGTGATGAACTGATTACGGCCCGCGGACTAGGCCGGAAATCAATTTGCCGGCCGCCGCCCGTCAACACCTCTGGGGAGGCGAAGGTGGCGCGGGCGGTGCCCCCTCCCCCGCCCAGGTGCGTGCGGAGGCGGCGCGTGGGGGCGTCGCCCAGGCCACGCCAGCACGAGCTGCGCGCGGGGGATTGTGGGAGTATCACCTGCTGAGGCATCAGTGGCCACAAACTGTGCAGCCTCGCGTCTCCTCCACCTCCAGGGAACCAGCATACAAGGCCTCCTAAAACGGAACCATTTTCAACATATCTATTGATTCTGATGGTGAACGCGCTTTTAAGAACTTTCTGGTAGCTAGGAAAACAGAGTTGTGGGGAGATAAAGGGATTGCCTTATTACTGCTCTGCAGAGGGTCCTAGTTTGGTCAAGGAGAGAAGTTGGCGTTAAGTCTCTCGTCTCTCCTCAGGGCTTTCCTCGTGACCCTAGGGATATCCAGGCTGTATCTACCACGAGCTGGGCGTGGCGCAAACTCTCGCGGATCACAGGACATGGCTCCCTGTATTCCTCTGACATCCCTATAGCACACAACCCATGGCTCCCTATCACAGAAGAGAACCTGGTTCTGCGAGTACTCCATGGTAAGGTTTGGCAACTTGTTCCCGGATGGGCATGTCTTTGACAATGCTGGTAGAGACAGGGTGTCTGGCCTGACCTTTATGGACCAGTTTATTTTTACCAGGGTACGCAGGGCTCTACGTGCCAAGATATCGGAATACCCGCTTGAGCCGCAGTCCTTTGGACCGCTGTCTCTCGTCATTACAAACCCTGATGGGACTCGATTGATATCGAAATTATATAAGGCTTGCATAAATCTGATCCCGTGCCTCGACACTAGGATCCGGGCGGCCTGGGAGACGGACTTAGGGCATCCTATTCTTGACGACCAATTGGCCTACTGCTGTGCACAAACCAGAGGCATCTCCCTTAACAGCAGGCATAAGTTGATACACTTCAAATACTTATGGAGGGCATACATGACCCCTGCTAAACTTCACGCGATTGACCCCTCCATGCCGCATAATTTGTAGGAAATGCAACAGCCCCTACGCCGACTTCCCCCATTTAACATGGTCCTGCCCCAAGATTGTGGAGTTTTGGGTAGCCGTCTTTGAAACAATATCGCAAATGACACGGTTGGAAATAGCCCCCTCCCCGGAGGTTGCGCTTTTAGGATATGCCCATAACATGCCCAAGAAATTACAGAAATTCATTGCTCTCGCGCTGCTGTTGGCTAAACGAGAGATAGCGCTTTGATGGGGCAACAAATTAACTCCTACAAAGAGTGCATGGCTTGCCAGTCTTACTTTTTGCAACACGAATTGTGAATTATATGTAAGGCTCCCGGTTTTCCGTTTTTACGGATTTTTACAGATAATTACAGACAGAAAACAAAGTGTTTCCTGTCTGTATTTATTTTTAAATGCAGAAAAATGCAGAAAAGTGTGCTTCTTGTGGGTGACTCCATGCTGTTTTTCGTGATTTCTATGACAACAGCTGAGCAGATAGGCAGCATGGGAAGTTAAAAATAGGTTGAGATTTCCCTAAATGCAGGTGTATGGTAACATATTTGTATTATAATGCTCATATCTACCTGAAGGTGTAGTGGTTTGCTATATTTGGCCGCTTAATTTGCTAAAACGCAACAGGCAGCAAACTATGAGTGCATGTTTATCAGTTAAATAAATATGGAAATATACCATTTTATGACTCCATATATTCATAAAACACAAAATAAATATGGATAAATACCAATAAGATGGGGAAAAAATAAATATGGATAAATACAGACGGAAATGTTAAAAAAATAAATACCGTAAAACCGGGAGCCCTAATTATATGCCACATTGCTTCCACCCAAGGCCCGACCAAAAGATATCTGGAGCCCGCTCGAGACATATTTGCAGAACTTGGCCCCTGGTGCCCCTACCCAAACGCCTGCTGGTATAGTCCCGACCGGCGTGGGTTGAACAGCCTGCACAGGAGTCAGTATTATTTTCACGATATTATGTAAATCGGATGGTGGGAGATTGCTTGTTATGGGATGATGTGTCAAGAGATAATTTAACTCGTGTTGGTCGTATATTGTAACCTTGTGGATTTCCCTTTTATTTTTGTGTGTCATGGTTTATGACAGCACTATGTGCGTGGGACTGTTAATATATTTCATCAGGAACAACTGCTAAGATAACATTTACTGTATATGTTGGAATAATGATAAATAAAGTTAAAAAAAAAAAAAAAAAGTCTCTCGTCTCTCCTGCTCTCTCACCCCATAAGCTAATACTCAAAAATATTTTGTAAAAATTCCTTGTAGGGTCCACACAAGAAAAGAATGGGAGAGGGTGTGGCATTACGGCCAAAGCTGCCAACTTTGGAAGTTGGGGACCAGGTTCTAGTCCAGGCGTCGGCTCAACATCCTGATATTGGGTGAATCACCTAATCTTTCCATGCCGGGAAAAAAAAATGAATCTGTCCTTATGCAATTTATTTATTTATTTATGCTTTTTTATATAGCGGAAACTTTACCCGAATGTGTCAGAGCACTTTACAATAGAACCAGTTACGTTACATAGGGACGTCAAAGTACATGAATTCCATAAAAGATACGAAACAGATAAACTCTAAATTCACAAAAGAATGATAGTAAATAAAAAACTGTCTACTACAGTAACTAGTGGTTAGAGTTACATATATACAAGTTACAAATTCACTCAAGGTTACATTTTAAGGAAAGTTGAAGCGATTAGGGCTAGACAAATATATATTACATTTTTCCAGAGCATTATCTTCTCGCCATTGTTGGGGTCTTGCGGTGCTCGTTCAGCCAGGCCTTCAGTGTGCCGTTGCACTCACCGGCGGTATTCTTGGGCCTGGATGGATCCCAGAGCTGGTGCTGGCCATAGATGTAGAAGGCCGGGGGTGGAGGGCGAAGGCGGCGTGCGGTAGTCTGCAGGTAGATCTCGCGCTGCATGGAGGGAATCAAGCTAGGTTGTAGACATCTTGCTCCGGGATACGCCCAGCAGAGCGGTCAGGCCTCCCAAAGGGCCCCAGTGCTCCGCCGGTCTCAACCACCTCAAGGGCTAAAGGGTCAGTGAGTGCCCCCTTTCAAATGTTATATGAGCGTATGTGCACCCACTGCACTGTGGCAAGTCCTCTGGGGAAGCTCCAGCGCCAGGCCCCGCCCGATGTCATTGCCGCTCTCCGCCGCCATGTCCCTCCGCGTCGCAGCTTAAAGACTCACTCCAGGTCTCGTGGCCGTGCTGCAGGAGCCCCCAGGCGTCCGTCTGCGGGATCAGATTTCCTCTGGCGCTCCGTGCGACTCACGAGCCCGCGCCATCTTGCCTCCAGCTATGAGTGTCCTCTGCCAACTCTCTCTATGCCAACTCTCTCCCGTTTGTATGCCCACCTTCTTTCCTCCGAATGTACGCCTCCCGCTGTTCCCAGGCCTCGGCCTACTCTACCTTCAGTCTGTAGAACAAGCTGCTCGCCAGGGCCGCCTCGGGCCAGGCCGCTGCCTCCTCGAAGCTGCACAAGAAGGCTCAACTGGTGCTCATATTAACAGCTCCAATGCCCTTGGGCTGAGCTTGTATAAAAAATTAAAAAAAACGGACACTTGTGTCTCATAAAGTAGGCAAGCACAGAACGGTGACCTGAGCCACTTTTTCTAAAGATCACATCGTCCCAATCCTGTTAACCTTACATTCATTGATGCTCATTGTCTTCGAGGCAGCATTTCTGACCTCTACGGGCATCCGTCAAAACTCTGAGCTACTTAATAAAATAATTCACCAAGCACAACGCCTGCCTCTTTTTAAGACTCCAAAATTAATTAAGATTATAACAAGTTAGACATTTCTTACAAAATGCCAAGGACAGCAGAAGAGACATGAATGAATGAAAACAGTTTCACTTTTATGAAGCGAGCGAATACCGCAAGGTGTCCTGATGAGGTGGCGCACACTACATGATGGGGCGCTCTGCAGAGTGCAATGAGGGTCTCCCGAGTTTCATATCTCATAGATATTCATTGACCTTGGGCTGAATGGGGGTCACCTGAAGGCTTGCCTTCCGTCCACTGTCGTCCCGTCCCCCCCTCCTCCGAGACCTCCAGGGACCAGAAGACATCAGAGACCTTTTAATCTCCAATAGGAACAGAGGGCTGACTCCGATTCACCCTTAACACCTCAATGGGCTCCCAGTTGTTTCTGAGGGGGCTCGGAGAAGAGTGGATGGGCAAGGAACTGCAACTATAGAAAGTAACCAAGTGTTCAAGTCAACCTGTTACTTTTTCTTCCTGTTGATTCCCATGAGTACTGGGTAAGAATGGGGTAGCAGCTAATACGACAAACCCTAATTGACATCCATGAGCAACAACATCCATATACAGAACTGAACTGCCACAAAATTGTCACAACATTTGCACGAGGAGAGTTTGCATACACTGAAGGGAAACATGGAAGCTTATTCATTAATCTATTTTTGGTTGCAAAAGTATGTTTACTGCCCAAAATCACTATCATCTTAAGGATTTTGGGGCCCCCGGGCAAGAAAAGTTTTGGGGGTCCCTGTTTGGAACAACTTTGACTTTATTACCCATTTTCTGCTAATTCAAGTCACATAACGGCAAACAATATTGAATTCTATGTTAAAGGTTAATACCGAGAAACAGACGGAAGTGAGGTAGAGTGAATCTTTCTTAGGGGCTGTTTGGAAGACGGCGGCCTTGGGCAATTGCCCACTTTGCCCCTGCCTTGGAACATCTCTGCCAAAAATACCTCTGTTTATCCTTCTAGAAATTCATGAAGGGATTCCTGGCAGGCGTAAATGGATTTATTATCAGTGCGGTGAAATCATCAGTCGTAAATCCCTCTCAAGGGTGGGAAGTGGGTGTTATAGGGCAAGGTTCGCCGTGGGCATTTTGGAATTCAAACAAACATATACATTTGCAGGCATTCCCAACACTGATCCGACCCCTTCCCAAGTGGTGATGGGAACAACTGTGATAGTGGGGGTGCTGCCATGAATTCTATATCACTGAAGTCAAAGAGACTGTGAAAAATCCAAGCGTCACCCAGATAACAAGTGTAACAAATGAGCCACGTGCATTCAGCAGGAGAGTGGTAAAGGTATAGATTGTAGCTAGTCGTGCACTTTGGAGCTCACTGTTGCAAATATATTACTAAGGGTGTGGTGTAGTAGCACACAGTCATTGACAGACAGCTCATTTCCCATTGAAATTACCACTAAATTTGCACAGACATACAGTTTTGCTGATAAAACTATATAGTGCACAAAAGATAATGTGTGAAAATTGGGTTTCAGCAAATATTTATCATTTGCATTTCAACAAGTAAAGTGTCTTGATTTGTTTCGATCCTATTAAAATCCTGGTTTCCATCGTACAAAATAATGTGCTTTATTTGTGATTTTCTAGCTGGGGATATATTTTGAAATATTTGTGTAGTTCATTTACAGATGTTTAAATTTTGCTGCGTGTTTAAACAAGCATTTGCAGTGCAATAGGTCTCGCATTTATGAGAGTTTGAGCTATTGGCATTCTAAATGACAATGCCTTTTACTTATGTTTTGTTTTTAAAACAGATAAATAAAAGGCATTGTCATTTACAATTCCCACTGATGAACATAACTTGTATTTAATTTTCATTTAAGCTGTGCGTTATTTTATATGTAGTTACCAGAAGGTGAAAGACAGAAAAAAAGTCACAGAATATTTTGTTTTTAACCAAGCCCACATGCTCACCCCGCACCCTTGTGTGCAGCATCACAGTTCCCATCATTTTTTTAATGCACTTCGACCACTGAATTCAACTGGAAATACATTTCATGTTTTCCAGCTGCACGCTCTGTTCTTGTGGTCTGACCACTACCACTGGCAATATGATAAAAGCCTCACCGTCAGACAGAATTTAACACCTTTGGATAACCTCCGATAAGCTGCCGTGCTACGGAGGGAAGGTTATCCCTCATGACATCAAGAATAGAGCACGATGTCTTGTATTAAAGAGGCCTTGGCTAAGCTAGCACCACTACACGTACAAGTGTTGGGTAAGTAGAATGTTACGAAATGTGCACGTATTGGAACTTCTACCGAGACGGCATGCATTGACAGGAAAGTCAACTTTTAGGTAGTGAAAGTGACTGCAAGGTCAATAGCACTTGGCTTCTAGTTCAGAAAATATCTGCAACAGCACAATCTTATGGAACGACAGAAAGTGATCTTTATGGAAACAGTGGCCCGCGGCAAATTAACACTGCAGCCCCTGAAGTACTGAGGAAGGTGGAATAGGAATGGATAAAAATAGCAAGAGTCCCACCTCGAACTCTATGTAATGCGTTCTGTAAAAACATAGTCCTGTAGTAGTCTGGAAAGGACAAATGCCAACTCCCCCTCTGCCGATCGGCCCCACACAAAAACGGCAGGTGATGGTCGACCTCAGAAAAAAACCCAATCTTCATCAATAGATACATTACACAGCCACATGGCAAATATTCAAACAAACAAGGGGACGTGAGTATTCATAGAGAAACATGGTTCAGTCACTCCGAATGATGCACGCTAGGTCCGAAGGCCAGAGCTCCGGGTCACCGTCTCCGCATGCTTTTCACGACAGCATTTTACACCTGGGAGGAAGGCAAGGAGGCTCCTTTCTGTCCCTTGCAGGTTCTCACCCCTCTGCCCCCAACCCCGCCCTTCATAGTTCTAAAGCTGCAAGGAACTGGAGCAAAAGAAAGACAAACAAAAGGCAAGAACAGGGACGCCAAAGTAGCTCATTTGTGTAAAAAGCACAGCAACAAGTCAATATGAAGACGTAGGAGCCGACCTGAAATATGAAGGGCCGATGACGTGAATGTGTGCATTAGCTGCTTTTGTGCAGAGCACAGCGTATGACCTCGTCCCATGGTTATGGAATTTCTCACTGGCTGGGATCATAGTGGACATAAAAAGGAATGTATGACGTTAGTACGCAAGCAAATACCACGTGGTAGATTACAACGCGGTCGTTACAACGACCGCGTTGTTACCACGCGTGGCCTTATATCGCAAGTCGTTTCTACGACTTGCGCTAGATGGCGCGCTGGACTTAGGAATAGTATAAATTACTATTCCTACTCCAGTTAGCGCAACAGCAGGGAATGTGTTGGACTTAAAATCCAACACATTCCCTGGTGTTGCACGCCACCTAGCGCAAGTCGTAGAAACGGCTTGCGATGTAAAGCCACGCCACCTAGCGCAAGTCGTAGAAACGGCTTGCGATGTAAAGCCACGCGTGGTAACAGCAGCGTTGTAAACGCGGTTTCCCCATAAAAAGGTACTTGGGCCTAAACATGGGTCCATCCAGTGGAGTGATTTAGGCGATGCTTCGCAGGGAACACGAGGAGTCTCCAGTGAAGTGCTTTAGTGAGACTTCCTAGTGGTTCGGTTGGCTGGCTAAACTGCGTCCGTGTGTATGGGATATTTGCAGTTTATACAGAGTAAGCGATCCTTGGAACTTTGCCATTAATCTCGCCCCACGAGGGTCATCGTTTGACGACTGTGTCTGGGCAGCTGCGACGGAATAATAGGAGGCATTAAACTTTCAGAAATCATTCTTAGGAGCCGAGCTACGCGCACAAGCAAATTAATCTTATGGGAGCAAGCGCGGTGTCCCTGAAGTGGGCACCGCGCTCAGTGCTAACGTTAAAAAAAAAAAAACAGAGCGCAGTGTCTATGAAGTGGGCGCCGCGCTCGGTGCTAAAGTAAAAAAAAAAAAAAACAAACAGAGCGCACGGACAACAGGGAGGGAGGGCGGGCGGGGGGTGTTTGAAGGCAGGGAAAACGGGAGGGTGGGGGGGGGGCAAAAGGCACGGACAACAGGAGGGCGGGCGGGGGGAGAAGGCACGGACAACAGGAGGGAGGGCGGGGGAAAGATGGCACCAAAGCATGTCATGCGTGCAGTAGGAGAACCTCATTAACGAAAATAGTGCTCACAGTCTAAATAACTGGTACTGTGTAACACTCAAAGTAAAGGGGCCAGTCGCCATGGGAGGTGACAAATGAAGAGGAGGCGGTACTAAGGAGGGACTAACAAGCCAATCGACGAATCAGAAGCCAGCATTTAGGACAGACAATGACACAAGCCTATCGTAAATATGGGTGGAGAGTGGGCGAAGCTTCTATTCACCTACTCCTCTACAATAAGCCTCGCAGAGCAGCGCATGCACGCTGGCTCTAGGCTCGACCTAAAAATTACATAGTACAACCTATCCTTTCACTGATTTGCAGTCAGAGAAAGAGAAGTAAACACCACTCTCCATGATAAACGAAGAAGCAGCAATTTGTCAGTATACACAGCCTGACATTTGACCTCTATCTTTGAACGCACAGGAAATGAGACAAGATAAAAACACATCTTTATTGCACATTCACATTCTGAAGCTCAGCATGGTTATTTTCGGGGAACTGCAGGACCCCTACTTCCAGTGTCTATGCCCTTCCCACTGTGGAAATGGTTGGAAATTCTCCAGCTAAGGACTAAAGTAACCCACCCCTCTTCCAAAGTGGGATGAGGAACAGATCACCCCAAGATTTGGCAGGATTTGTAAAGGAAGAGATTTCTCCAAGGGGGAAAAATGTTTTCCCTGGGGAGGAAAAAAATGAAAATGTGCATTTGCCTGGAGGCTTCATTCCTCCTTTGTGAAATTCTACCACTATGCGCACTGAAGGGATTGGGCCTTGCAGGAGATCACATTACGTTTTCAGTAGTATACCTAAAAACTGACGGGTGCAGCTTTCGAGGCGTACCCATGACGCATTGGTGAACAGCAAAAAGTAGTAAATCTGCACTTGAACGTAGGAGTCTGCCGATGTAAACGTACTCCTTTTTTGGTAAATAGAGCCCACCATGATTATTTATAGAGTAGTATCCTGTGCATTTACAAAGCACCTCGTCAGGGGTAACACCACTACCTATACCAATATCAACCGTTCGTCAGGCCTTCACCGGCAGTACCGCAGAATTGGGGACCTACCTTTTAGTCGAGCAGCACCTAGCGCTGAACCACACTTGCTCTATAATAGCTCATACACTCGTTTTAAAGGGTTGTCTCACCTACAAAGCTTAGAGAAATGGACCAGTAGAGAAACTGACAGAGGCAGTCACAGCCCTATGGCTCGCTCCAAATGTTAACAGGACTAGAGTGGGACGTGTGACTGACTCACCCCAGCCACATCAACCTTTCGGAACTCCCTGCAGGTCATATAATCTCCAACCTCCGAGTATCACATTGTCCTTTTGTTACGCTCCTGCCTTTACCATACATGCACTCCTGCCAATCAAATGTATATATTTCTCAAACATGCAACCCTGTATTGGCGACCCACGTGGCACACACATGGCATCATTGGCTGTCCGACACCGCTACTGGTGCGTAGCCCTCCTGTCCTACTTCTATCATGACCATTTTAATTCACTGTCCGAAGTCTAAACCCGTAGAGTCAGTAACAACCTTGGCCATTTTTATTGACGGCAAGCTGTCAGGAGTATGTTGTGCGCTTGGCGGTATTATAAAGAATGGGGTGCATAACCTCAGTTTGCACTCAGATATTGTATGTCTAGTGCAGATATGCACCCCCCATTGAAATAAAAGCATTGGCAAAGCCAATAGATTTGAAGTATGGAACTTTTGCATTAGGTGTTCCTATGCACAAAAAAACCAACAAAGGCTTTGCCATTGCTTTCTTGTTTACTGGGGAACGAGCACAGATAAACTATGTGAAAAATGGATTCGAAAGAAAAAAAAGTTGCTTTATATTCTATAGTTTAAAAAAAAATACAAAATTTGAAGATGAGTTTTCAGCTCTCGCCCTTGCATGCTGACAGGCCACAAACCGATCCATTTCTGATGCAAAATAAACCCTCAGGCATTCCAATGGAGATGGACAGACACAACCAAACAACCAATAGAAAAATGGAGGAACTAAAATACTCCAATGGACTGGACCAAGATGTGATTGACAATGTCTCAAGCCAATGACTGAAGGAGCAGGAGCTAGAAAAGCCAAAGTCTGAAAGAGACTGAACCAAAGCCCCTTACGTAAGCCTAACATTTGTTTGTCATGAATGGTGCAACTGCCATACACTTGAAACCTGAACACTGCTGCTGTTGCATTCTCTCTCTCACTCTCTGGCTCTTTGTCCCTCTATTTCCCAGTCAGCTATTCATCAACCTTAAGCCCACTTTAGAGCCATATCAGTTTGTAATCTAGGTTTTAATATTTACATCAAGTCTCTGCTTCTTTCAAACAAAGGGCACTTCCTGTGCACAGGCAGAATTAAAAAAAAAAAAAATTAAATCCTTTCCTGGGTTTGTAAAACACAGATGTTTTATTTACACTAAATTGTATAATTCGCTATTTAACTGCATCTTATTATGTATCCTATTTCATTCATTAATCTTATAAGACCGTAATGAATGTTTCATCGAGCTAGAGGAGAAACACAAAAATAACAGTAACACTGTGCAAGATTGCGGTTATTCTGCTTTATTAATATGTACACTAATAATAGCATATCGTGCATCTAGCAATGACATGTTTCGTAATCCTGCTTTGGCATAAAACTTGTGGTTACAGTTCAAAGCCAGCACATTTTCAAGAACTAAATGTATTTAGTCTATTCAGCTTACTAAACTTTGCCACACTTTACATTAAAAATCTTTCAAAAAGTGAAGAAAAAGATAAGAAATATTCATAGTTTGGGATAAAACAACAAAAAAATTGTATTATTCACTGTCTTAAGAAGGTATTAAACCACCTATTTAAAAATTAAAATTAAAAAATGCCAGCTCTGAAATTTTCTAAGGAATAAAAATTCAATCTGCCCCTCCTAATTTTTACATTAAAAAATAATCTACCAATTCGATGAGTAGTATTTGAGGATTGTAACCCTGTTAACTCAATGCAATATCTGTTCCACTGAGTCCAGAAACATCGCATCACAAACTCATTGAGATTAGCCCAACACGGGAGAAAGTCAATGAGATGCTCGTTCACTGAGACAGTCTTCAGGACAAGAATCAATTTTCTAATAAACCTGATGCATGGGTGGTTATAAACAATTATGGCCGTTTAAAAACACAGGCTTAATTGAGGGCCACATTTTCCGACTACATTAAAAGTAAATTCATGATACTAAGGATATGTGCCCTCCCAACAAAAGATATAATTCTGCAATGGAAGTGTGCTTGGTCAGCGGTAGGCCTGGGCGGAACTTGCCGAGTTTTACACAGCGGTATTCCGCGGAGTTACAAACAAACTCCGAGATCCCGCTGAAATATATGAACAAGTGGAAATAGGCACGTCGCTCTGCTAGCACTGTGATTTAGCACCGGGAGCTCATTACGTGCTGAAAAACCAGCGTGAACATCACCATGCGGCACGCCAGAGAGCACAGCTTCTCGTGTTGATTTTGCTGCCGCTCAAGTAGATTTTCAACATATGCGGCAGCTTTCTGAGTGCAAACGGTTGCATCCGCCCGCATTTGGAGAAACGTCACCGGGTGCCCTCCTAGCAAATAAAAATCACTCTAGGGGACGCCAAATCTCACTTGCCCTTGCCAACTCACTGTTTTCGAGTCACGCATGAGAAAAAAACACCGCCACATGGCAGTTGGTGGAATTTGGCCCGAACACCGCATTACAAGTGTAACGCGGAGTGGCCAAAATTCTTTCCATTCTACCAGTGGAATGAAATATATCGCCCACCACTAGTCAACAAAATGCTGTTGGTTATGCAGTCACAAAGAGGAAACATTGATTCACATACTGGGTGGTTGTCCAAAGTTGTTGGATGCACGTAGGTATCTCCTATGTAAGCCCTTCAACACTCTACAAGTTAGACAATAAATCACAGCTTGATTACATGATCTAAGTGGGGGCCACCCGCAACCCTCATGTAAATTTGTAAAATTCATGGATTATGTCGCAATCTGGATTACATGAACCCAAGTTGTTAAATTTTACTTATTCTCCACAAGTTAGGGCATCAACAGAGATGATGTACGTTGGCACCCTTTGCACTAACATCGCAATATTTGCGGCCACAACCATTTTAACAAGCATTGGCATAGCCAATAGGTCTCGCCTTTGGGACCTTATAAGTGTTTAGCCATGCAACAATTGATGTTGTTGCACCAAGGATATTGTGCTGCATAACTAAATACTTATAAGGTCCCAAAAGCGAGATCTATTGGCTATGCCAATGCTTGTTTCCAGTAAGTATCGGTAGGTTTGATCTGCCCAAATGTATCTGAGGATGAAGCTCTTATTGCACCCAGTATGTATTGGGGAGAGGATGTAGCCTTACAGCTAGAGCTACCGACTTTGGAGCTGAGGAACTGGGTTCGAGCCTCTGCATTGGCTCAACATTCTGTGATTCTGGGCAAATCACTTAATCTCCCCCGCCTACCAAAATAATGAATGTGTCCTTGTGTAATGTAACTGGTGCTCATCTAAAGCGCTTTGGATCGAGTTCGGGCTATATAAATCTGCAACAACAAAAAAACGCAAAATCCATTATTTTATATCTGTGGTAACAGGAATTATGGCATATATGGGACATTATTAATCAGCTAGTAACGTGTGCCGCTGAGGAAACAAGCTCCCTCTTGCTCCCTGGGCGAGTGCAGGGCAGCACCTCAGTGGGGCAGGTAGGCAGAGCTGGGACGATCAATAATTTGACTTAGAGGCGTCATGAACCCCCGTGTTAGCAGATGAAGTAGGGGTTGTCACTGGACTCCATGGCCTAATAAGTTGATGGGACAAGACAGGAAGGAAGGAAACATGAAGGAAGATGAAATGGAGGACGAAAGGGATGATTGAAATGAACAAATGAAGGAAGAGTGCAAGGACGGGTGGGTGGATGTGGCAAAGAAGAATGGAAGGGTGGATGGATTGATGGATGAGCGAAAGGGTGCTTTGTGGATGGATCTATTTGTGAACAGAAGCATCGTGGCTGGCTGGAATGGTGGATGGAGGGATAGACGGGGACGGGGGAAGAGGGAGGTATTGGATGTGTGTGTAAGGATAAATGAACGGAAGAATGGGGGAATGAATGGATGGTTTAAGGGATTATGAAGGTTAGAGGATGTGGCCTAACGGTTAGAGTAGTCGACCTTGAAGCTGGAGAACCAGGTTCCAGTCCGGACAGGAACGCTCAACATCCTGTGATTCTGGGCAAATCACTCAATCTGCCTGTGTCTAAGAAAAATGAACGTGTCCGTCTGTAACTCAACTGGTGCTCATAAAAAGCCTCTGATACCTTCGGGTCGAGTTCGCGCCATATAAAACCCTCAAAAAACATGTATACAGTGTTAGCTGTAAAGATGAAGGAAACCTTTCCAGGATGACTCTGGCTTGTTTATTTTACTGACTCCCACGTTCTTAGGAGTTTGGTTCCAAGAGTGGGTGGGTGGGTGGGGGGTTGTAATTTAAATTTTCTGGCAACTGCCTTGCATGGACTTTCATAATTGAGTAATTTGTTGTTAGCGCGAAGTTAAACACTGCAAATGGTCACTATTTGAACGTTCATCTACTCGACTCTCAAGTTTAGTGGCACCATGGCTCACAGAGACAGCGTTCTCCAAGAGCCTCGAGAGAGACAAGGCTCCTGTGGTGCAGACCAGTTGCGCCCCTCAGCCCCTTGTGTTGTTGGCCTGGGGTCACCGTCGCCCCCATAGCTTCAGCAGCAGCAGGCGCGGAGGGGGCAGCGTACCCCGGCCCACGGCTCGGATCCTCCCGCCCCACATTCAGAAATGAATGGATTTTCAGCCCAGGGGAGGGGCGTTGTTGCTGTGAGGGGAGGGGACGCACTGCGCTGCACATGGAGGCAGCGCTGGAGCACAGAGCCAGTGCTGGTCCTGTGCGCGCTGCACCGTGTTGCCTGACAGAGACCGGCAGAGAGGCTTCTGCCGCTGAGACAAACCAGAGGGTACAGTGGGGAGGCAGCGGGTGGAGGCCGCCACAGCTCGTGACCTGCCACACTAGGTATGGGAGTGGTAACAGGAGCGGCGGTGTGAGTGGGAATATGGAGTTTGGGGCACATGTAGGTTACAGAGAGTTAAGGTTTGGCCGATCAAAGGAACCCCTCGGGGAGAGAGCTGAGCCACCGGGGGTATCTACGAGCACCCCGTGGCATATTCCGAGCGGATACAAACACTTTTATGTACCTACCCAACGACAGCCGAGAAGTAACAGCCGCTCCAGGGTAAAATTACGCAGTTTTGCGCATTGTAAATTAAAATGTTGAAAAAAAATTCGGATCCACCGTCCTCATGCGCACCCCTCATCGACGACCTCTCCTCAGTCACATAATATCACCAACCTTCCAAGGCGCCCCCCTACCTCATCGACGCCACCTTTTCAGAGACCCCCAGAATAATCACTGCCTCTCTAGGCACACATCACCTCAACAACAACGCCTCATGGATACACAGTATCTCCCCGCCTCCTCAGTTACACACAACTGACACAAGCCTCCTCGGGAACGCACACAATTAACACCACCACCACCCTCCGGGAGCACAACCCACTTTCCCGGGGCACACACCATCCATCGCCTGTCTCGTTGGCGCCCACCTGCAGCACAGAAATGTGCTCGGATGCTTAGAGCGCCAACTTTAGGACTGAAGTCCCAAGTTCACACTCACTTTGTAAAATGTTCACCAACAAGGCGCTGGTGAAAAGTGTGAGTAAAGGGGGCCGCACTGTCTTGGTGCGTCTCCGAGGCCGCCTGGAGGTGGTCTGCTTTCTGTCGGGAGTCGGAGCACGCGACATCTACGCTGAGACTAATTGGTCTGTATGTAGTCCCTTCCCTCCCCCAAACTATTTCAGTGTCACACATGCTACATAAGTAACCAGCATCGCGACCTTAACCTGACTCTTGTCTCCTTGCATCTGAATTTACACTGTTTGGCCAAAGCATCGTTTTGCCCTGAATTCTCCGCACATTTTGTGATGAGAAGCCCAGATAACTGAGCTACCATAACTACTACTACCGACCACATTCCGCATATGAATAGCGCACAGTACTCCGGACGGTTTCTAAGCGCTGTAAAAGTCAATCTCCTGAAGGAGTTTCGAAGAGGAAAGCCTCGAGGGATTTCTTGGAGTTACCGGGGGCCATGGACGAGGGCGGCGGAGAAGCTGTGAAGTGCCTGGGGATGGGAGTGCAGAGTCTTGCCTGCCTTGAAGGAGAAAGGCCCGCGGACAGAGTGCTGTTGGATGGCTGAAGTGCGACTGTTAGCTGGTCGGGAAGACAGCAGATTGAGCTGTAGTAGTCAAGGCGAGAGGTATTTGTGGCGCCCAGGACTAAGCTCTGATGTGGGGAGGGGGGTGGGAGTGCCAGAACAGCGAGGAGATGTTCGCCTAACGACCACCCTGCGCGCCTGCGCCTGTAGAAGCTGAGGGCATGTCTGGCGTTTCCCTTGCGGGAGCGAGCAGCAAGGCGCGATAATTGCTAACAGATGGCGCCGCTGCTCGCTCCCGCAAGGGAAACGCCAAACGTGCACGAGTGCCCATAGAGAGCAGTGCAAACATGCACACGTTTTAGCATAAGTGCTGAGCGATGGCTAAAGTTCCCCTCCTAAGCAGCGCTTGCGCGCTGCGTAGGCGAGACCTAAAAATGGTATGAATCATGTAAATTATTCTAATAATCTTAATCTAGTCGCCTCTGTTTTTTTTTTTTAAATTCTTTTTATTAAACATATGCTCAGCTGCACAGAAATGGTCAGACATTTAGACTGAACGACAATGAGTACAGGAGATCCCAGCCCGATATGATCGCCCAGTACATTATGTGCGTGCCCACAGCCCTCCCACATAATCCCTCACCAAGAAGAATCCTCAATAGCCCCTGTACTCCACCCACTGGCCCCAGACTCCTTCCCATTTCCATGCACAACCCCAGCTCTGGAATACCATCTTTTCGGCTGCACAGCACCAATCTGCTACCCGTGGAGTCGGCCCGCTCCCCAGGCCCTGGCTATATTATTTTTCGGTACCACGGAGGCAATCATCAGCCATATCTTAAGATATTTCGGCCATATTTCTTCCCCAGTCACACACAGTATATGCCATCTAGCTTCCAGTGGGCATCTGCTTTTTAAAAAAACTAGGCTATGAATGTTGTATAAGACCCCCCTCATAGTGCTATAAATTGAACCGGTTGTATTATTAATGTTTTTTTTAAATATCCGATTTTTAGAAAGACAATTGGATGAACTTTTGATGGTTTTTCATTAAATATATGCAATAAAATTAATGAATCAAGCAAGAAACACTAAACAGGAATTAAACAAGAAAAACACAGAGAAGAAATAAATGGACAAAATCAGGGGAAAAACATTGTTGACAAGCTGGTCGAGAGACATGGTGAAAAGGTTGCCAGGAAGCTGGAAGGGACTCTTCCAGCAATAATAGAAAAGCTAGTGAGTCACAGAAAATTAAGTAATATCAATGTCTCAATAACTACCCAAGTACATAAGTCAGTATTCACTACTAAGGCATAGGCCCCGTAAACCATTCCTGTACATTTCAATGGTGGTCATGTCAGCTTTAAGCAGGGCCACCAAAATTATACCACAGGGGATGACCAAATTATTTGGCATGGTTGACGAAATTATGTGGCGTACTGTGGCATATTTTGTGATAGTATTACTTCATTCATTTGTCATTTTGACCCCACATAGGCAAAAGTTTCACTTCAGAAGTACCAGTTAAACACCCAAATACAGCAATAAGCAACAGAGAGGGATCCAGTCAACCTTTGCGAAGGGCCTTCCACTGTGCGGCAACACGTGTTGCTGCTTTTTTAGTAACTTTCGATCAGTTTGAGCTAGAAACAATTCTTTGTTTAAACCTGAAAAGTATGCAGCAGATGAAGGATTATGTAGCAAATGTGGGAAATCCATAATTATGCAGAAAACGCCATGGTTGCAAAATTGCAGAATTCCGGTATTCCTGGCTCAAAGGAGAAAAACCATGCACACTGACAACTTTGGTTGTTGTTGGTACCCTGCTACTGAGATCATGTGATAAAAGGTATGTTACATAGTGGAACATTTGAGTGGATCATGGCTCATCAGAGCATGTCTGCATGCCTGTAAGACCTGGTCTGAAAACTTTGGGGGTTATGTAGGTATTGGGGAGGTGTACTCCTTTCCAGCAGAGTAGCAGAAGAACCTAGGAAGTTTGAAAGTTTTCTCCCCATCTCTGCTGTTGAAGGCCTGAGCGCCTGTGAGCTCCTCTCAAGGCGCTAAGATACTCATTTGCAAATAATGACACAGAGGTCACGTTCCAGCACAGGGTTTATAGTTCACAGCAATAACACAAGTATATATCAGAAGTCAGTCACATTGGGGTATAAAGCACTGATGTGCGTGTCAATCAAATCGGGATAGTGCTTTGAAGCCCACTGTTAAACACCAATTTTTGCCCCTTCACCTTCACTGTTTTCCTTATTGGAATTTGAAGGTGTGTAGAGAAAACTTGGTAAAGATGTGTTAATGGTTTTATGATTTTCACTCTGAGTTTAATAAACTAATTGTAAGAGTTTGTTTCATTATACTGTGAATGAATTAGGCAATGACACTTGTCAATTAGTGATATTCAAAGGCCAGGGTGACATAGATTTTTATATCTGTAATTGGACTGTGTTATGTGTGATTGATAAAGTTGATTTGATTGTATTAGTCTAAATGAGAAACAATTTTCAATGCAGTACAATACAATTTTGTTTCTTAAAAAAGTATTGCTATTGTACCTTCATAATGGAGACACCTTCTCTTACCTTATATTAACTGCATTAAGATGGAAAGTGGTCGCGAATTCCAGTGCATATCTGCAATTTCAGGAGGATCTGCTTCCCCTGATCACCAGAGAGAAAAAAAAGATACAACAGGTGGTCATTAAGTTAGTAGCAATCCAAGGTCCACTTTAAAACCAGCATTGGCAAAGCGAATAGGTCTCGTCTATGCAAGAGCTATTGGCAATGTGTTTTAGCCATGTTGTACACCAGCATGGCTGCTGTTCAGCACGGCTAGACGTTAGTGGTGCAGAGGAGAGTGGCATAGAGTGTAATAGAGTAGCATGGCGAAGAGCGGACTAGGGTGTCGTAGAGTGGAGTGGCATAGAGTGTCGTGTATTGGAGTGCCGTAGAGTGGACTGGTGTAGACTGCATTGGGATAAAATGTAACAGAGTATAGTGGCATAGAGTGCAGTGGTGTAGAGTGCAGCAGCATAGAATTCAGCAGCATACAATACAGCATTGCATAGTAGGGAGCAGTGGCGTACAGTGCAGTGAAATAGAGTGCAGTAGTGCAGTGTGGAGTGGCATAGAGTGCAGTTGTGCACAGTAGAGTATAGTGCCGTAGAGTGCAGTGGCTTAGAGTGAAGTACTGCAGAGTGCAGTGGCGTAGAGTGGAGTGATGGAGAGCAGGAGTGGCTTAGAGCGCATTGGCAGAGTGCACTGGAATAGAATGCAGTAGTGCAGAGTAGAGTGGCCTAGAGTGCAATGTTGCAAAACAGAATGTGGTAGAGTGCAGTGGTGTAGAGTGGCATACAGTGGACTGGCATTGAGTTATTGACATAGAGCAGAGTGGTGTACACTAGAGTGGCGTGGAGTACAGTGTTGCAGTGTAGAGTGCAGTGGCGTACAGTGCAGTGGTGTGCAGTGCAATAGTGTAGAGTGGTGTACAGTTCAGTGGTGTAGAGCAGAGTGGTTCAGAGTAGAGTGCAGTGGCAGAGTGGGGTACAGTGGAGTGGCGTAGAGTGGATTGGTGTAGAGTGCATTGGCATAGAGTGTTTCAGCGTATAGTGGCGTAGAGTACAGGGACACGAAATTCAGCCACATACAATGCAGCATCGGAGAATGCAGTGGCGTAGATTAGGCTGGTGCATAGTAGAGTGCAGTGGTGCAGTGGCATATAGTGCATTGGCATAGAGTTATTGGCGGAGAGTAGAGTGGCATAAAGTGCCTTGGTATAGAATACAGGCGTAGAGTACAGTTGAGTAGAATACAGTGGAGTGGAATACAGTGGTGCAGAGTAGAGTAGAGTGGCATGGAGTGGCGTAGAATGCACTGGCGTAGAGTGGAGTGCTGCAGAGTGCAGTGGCATAGAGTGCAGTAGTGTGGACTCGCAAAGTTCATGTTATTGTGCGCTATAATTAAAACCTTCCCTACCCCCTAATATCCAGCAAGATTGTCACATAAATCCTCTCATTTTGAAGTCAGAGAAAAAAAATAAAAAGCTCCCTTGGAAGACAGAGATGGACATTTGACCTCTGTCTTTGAATGAACAGCAAATGTGACAAGATAAGAACAAGATCTACAGGCCTGTTTACAGAAGGAGTAATACCCAGCATATTGTCAAAATAAGTAACAAGGAAGTCAATAGGTCTAGTGTTGGCTGCCATCTTATTGCCTATGCGAATGCTTTCCGTAGGAAAGTAGGATTTGCTTTCATGCTTCCCCCACTTTTTGTTGGTGTCATTTTGTTTTCTGACTAGTCTGACTGGGATCCTGCTAATCAGGACCGACTCCAGTCTCTGTGCTTCCTCCCTAAATTGGACCATGGTGAGTACTTAGGAACCCCCCAGACCGGCTACTGGTGTACCCTTGTAAGTCCCTAGTACACAGCTTTCCAAACTTTTCATGTTGGTGACACACTTTTTGGAGATGCATCATTTTGGGACACAGTAAGGTAGTGTAGTGAGCGAGCGTAGCGAGCGAGCCCGAACCACTTAAGGGGGGTCTCCCCCTGGAAGAAATTTTTGAAATAAAAGTGGGCAAATGGTGCATTTTCAAGCAAATTTGAGACCATGAGGTTGAACACAGGCCCCTGCAGCGGATGCCTTCGTCCACTGAGCCACCAGACCCGGCATACACACATCTTTCTCTCTCTCTCTCTGTCTCCCTCCCTCTCTCTATCTCTCCCTCCCTCCGTCTCCCTCCCTCTCTCTCTCTCTCCCTCCCTCTCTCTCCCTCTCTCTCCCTCCCTGTCTCCCTCTGTCTCACTCTGTCTGTCTCCCTCTCTCTCTCTGTCTCCCTCCCTCTCCCCCCTCTGTCTCCCTCTCTCTCCCTCCCTCTCTCTTCCTCCCTCCCTCTGTCTCCCTCTGTCTGTCTGTCTCCCTCTGTCTGTCTCCCTCTGTCTGCCTCCCTCCCTCTGTCTCCCTCTCTCTCTGTCTCCCTCCATCTGTCACCCTCTGTCTCCCTCTCTCTCCCTCTGTCTCCCTCTCCATCTCCCTCTCTGTCTCTCTGCCTCTCTGTCTCTGTCTGTCTCAGTCTCTGCCTCTATCTGTCTGTCCCTGTCCCTGTATGTCCCGGTCTCCCTCCCCCTGTCTCCCTCTCCGTCTCTCTGTCTCTGTCTGTCTCTGCCTCTATCTGTCTGCCTTGTCCCTGCCTCTATCTGTCTCTGTCTCTATCTCTGTCTGTCTCCCTCCCTCTCTGTCTCTATCTCTGTCTCCCTCCCTCTCTCTCTGTCTCCCTCCCTCCCTCTCTCTATCTCTCTCTCTCTCTCTCCCTCTCTCTGTCTCCCTCCCTCTGTCACCCTCTGTCTCCCTCTCTCTCTCTCCCCCTGTCTCCCTCTCCGTCTCTCTGTCTCTGTCTGTCTCTGCCTCTATCTGTCTGCCCCTGTCTCTGCCTCTATCTGTCTCTGTCTCTATCTGTCTGTCTCTGTCTCCCTCCCTCTCTCTCTCTCTGTCTCCCTCCCCCTCTCCCTCTGTCTCCCTCCCTCTCTCTATCTCTCTCTCTCTCCCTCTCTCTCCCTCTCTCTCTCTCTGTCTCCCTCCCTCTGTCACCCTCTGTCTCCCTCTCTCCCTCTGTCTCCCTCTCCCTCTCTGTCTCTCTGCCTCTCTGTCTCTGTCTGTCTCAGTCTCTGCCTCTATCTGTCTGTCTCTGTCCCCGTCTCTGCCTCTGTCTGTCCCTGTCTCCCTCCCTCTGTCTCCCTCTCCGTCTCTCTGTCTCTGTCTGTCTCTGCCTCTATCTGTCTGCCCCTGTCTCTGCCTCTCTGTCTCTATCTCTGTCTCCTTCTCCCTCCCCCTCTCTCCCTCCCTCTCTCTATCTCTCTCTCTCTCCCTCCCTCTCTCTCCCTCTGTCCGTCTCCGTCTGTCTCCCTCTTGTCTGTCACCCTCTTGTCTGTCTCCCTCCATCTGTCTGTCTCCCTCTGTCTGTCTCCCTCCCTCTGTCTCCCGCCCTCTGTCTCCCTCCCTCTGTCTCCCTCCCTCTGTCTCCCTCCCTCTGTCTATCTCCCTCTGTCTATCTCCCTCTGTCTGTCGCCCTCTGTCTCCTTCTCTCTGTCTCCTTCTCTCCGTCTCCTTCTCTCCGTCTCCTTCTCTCTGTCTCCCTCCCTCTGTCTCCCTCCCTCTCTCTCTCTCTCCCTCTGTCTCCCTCTGTCTGTCTCCCTCTCTCTCTGTCTCCCTCTCTCTGTCTCCCTTTCTCTCTGTCTCCCTCTCTCTCTGTCTCCCTCCCCCTTGTCTCCCTCTCTATCTGTCTCTCTCTCTCTCTGTCTCCCTCTGTCTCCCTCTCCCTCTGTCTGTCTCCCTCTGTCTGTCTCCCTCTCTCTGTCTCCCTCTCTCTGTCTCCCTCTCCCTCTCCCTCCCTCTGTCTACCCCGGACTCCCTCCCTCTGTCTCCCTCCCTCTGTCTCCCTCCCTCTGTCTCCCTCTCTCTCTCTGTCTCCCTCCCTCTGTCTCCCTCTGTCTGTCACCCTCTGTCTGTCTCCCTCCCTCTGTCTCCCTCCCTCCCTCTGTCGCCCTCCTCCCTCTGTCTGTCGCCCTCTGTCTCCCTCTCTGTCTCCCTCCAACTCCGTCCCTCTGTCTCCCTCGCTCTCTCCCTCCCTCTCTCCCTCTCTGTCTCCCTCCCTCTGTCTCCCTCTCTCTCTGTCTCCCTCTCTCTCTGTCTCCCTCTCTCTCTGTCTCCCTCTCTCTCTGTCTCCCTCCCTCTGTCTCCCTCCCTCTATCTCCCTCTGTCTTCCTCCCTCTGTCTGTCACCCTCTGTCACCTCACCCCAGCTTCCCGGGCACACACACAGCCGCACCCGAGTACTTCGCAGGTCTTTAAAAGACCATTTACTGGGAGACGTTATGCAATAGATGAGGCATAGTGAGAACAAAGCTTTCAAAGGAATGCCTCTTAATTAGCAGCAGTTATGTGGCAAGTGCCCGTTAATACCGGTGTCATCCCGCGACACACCCACCATTTGCAGGCGACACAGTACTGTGTCGGGACACACAGTTTGGAAAGCTCTGCCCTAGTATATGGTACTAAGGTACCAAGGGCATAAGTACACCAGGGGTCCCCCATGGTCTAAAGCATGTATTATGCCACCCATGGGAGACCACTCAAACTGTGACTACTGGCCTGCCATTGCAGCCTGTGTAAGGTGGTGCTAGCACCACTTACGACTGATATAAGTTTGCTTATATCGGAGGTCACTACACTTAAAACCTATAAGTCACCCCTAAGGCAGGCCTTTCAATCCTGAAGGCAGGCTGCTTGGTTATAAGTGTGAGGGTGCCCCTGCATTAGCAGGACACCCCTACAAACCCCGAAGTCCATTCTCCAGGCATTATAAGTGCATCAGCCATTACGATACATATAGTGGCCATGCGTCATTACGCGATGGCTAACTATAAACTGGCTGTAACAAACCCTAGCATGTTTGGTATCAAACATGTTGGAATCATACCCCAACACCGTAAACAGTGTTGGAGGTATGATTCCATGCACTGTGGGGCTCCTCCGGGAACCCCCGTGCTCCCAGTGCCAGTCTTCCAGAGTCCGACAGCAAGCTAGGGCTGCTGCCGACCACAGACACAATTCTGCCCTCCTGCTGCTGAGCCAAGCTCAAGCAGGGGAAGGTAGGACAATAGGTTTCCTGTCACAGGGAGGTGTGACCACCTCCCAGACAGGACAGTGTATTGGGGCAGGGTGGGGGCGCTTGCCAGCGACACTAGACTATTTTGAAGGGCACATTTGGTGCCCTCCTTGCATACTCCAGTTGGAACCAGTTCAGGGAGTCTTTGGCTCTCGCTCTGGTGAGAAACTGGACAAAAGACATGATAGTATCCTCCTCACTGTTCAGCCCCCCCTGAATTGTCCAACGCTTTCCTTAAAGTACTTAAGGGCTTACCTGTGGGTGGCCAGTCAGATTCATCCTGGGACAAGTTTCAGATCCGAAACCACTTCATCTTCGACAGTCAGGGCACTTTGGACTTCGTTGGACTTCACTTTGGGAACCGAGACTGCATCTGGAAGACTCCTCCTGGTCTTGTCGTCCTGCCAGTCTTCTGCGCCGTCTGTGCCTGTGCTGCATCCAGGTTCTCCTCCAGGCCTGTGGGCATCAAAGACACACAAAGGAATCTCCCTTGGAATGAAGGAGTCACTCCCTTGCATCCACAGGCACTGTAATTAAGCTGACCGGTCTGCTGCTCCTGACGTCCTCCGGACTCCCCTAGATCCAGCAATACAGGTGGTGGTTCTGCAACTCCCACAAGGCCTGCACTATCTTCTTACCGAGTTTGAGGCCAGTATCCCTCGTCAGAACTGCTGGAACAGAACCCCTGAGCACTGTGTCGACTTGCCATTCCCAAGGCTTGTTGACTCTCTTCTCCAGAGATCTTCGGGCTCCAAGAGGCTCCAGCCTCCTGCATCTCTTGCTACCAAGATCTTCGCCTTCACCGTATCCTCTGCACTGTGGGCCTGCATCCTTGGTGAGCTGCTCGAGGTCCTCTTGCGACTCCTGTGCATCCAGCCTGTGGGTCTTCTTGAGGGTCTTCTTTGTCTTCCATGGCTCTCCTGCTTGCTCGGAACCTACTCTGACTAACCTGCTTGTGGTGAGTCCCTTGGACCTTGCTGGTCCCGACACTGCACCTTTTTAGTCTGCCACGTTTGTTGCCGCTGCCAAGGCTTGTTGGTGCTCCCGCCGGACACCGACCCCTGGCTCTTGACATCCAACGTGGGACAGCTCGTGAATGGCTCCTGGTCTTCCACAGCATTGCATGGTCCGCACAGCTGCAGCGCCAAAGTCACCGTCAACTCTCCTGCATCTTCCGACATCGGTGGACAGTCGTCTTACGTGCCTCCTGGTCACTCCTGAGTGGCATAGACTCTGTCCCCTCTGCTTGCAGGTACCTCTCTTCCTGAACCCACTCTTGGGTTCCACCGGACTCTTTCACCTTCTTTGCCAGCGGCATCTTTACTAGCGTCCTCCATTGTGGTCTACGGCGGTTTCCGACATCACTTCGCACCTATGCGCCTGGCTTCCCTGGTGTAGGTATCTTGTTTCCCGGGGTATCCACGGATGGGGTGACTCTCCAACCTTCTATCTTCCACGAGGTTTCTTCAGGGTCCTCTGGGAAGGGTCCTTCTTTTGTAAAACTGCAACCGCGACTTCCCCATTGACTTGTATTGAGTACCCTGCTGTGTTTCCACTCTGCACACAGCCTCTGTGGGGTTCCTGGGTACTTACCTTGGGTGGTTCCTTGGGTCCCCTGCTCTTCTAAGTGTTCTGGGTCCAGTCTCGACTTTGGTCCCAGTTTGCATTCAACTTTATTAGTATATGGTTTGGTCTCCCCCTGGCGACCACTGTGTATTTGTGCTACTTGCCTGTTCTCGTATTGAAATATTGTGTGAAGTGTGTTTATATCTCCAGGCAGGAGATATACCAATATGTTAGTGAGTGTGTATAATAAATAACATTTTTATAACTACACTGCGTGGTTCTTTATAGTTTAACCTACACTATATGATTAGTACTGGTAAAACAAGATGCTTTACACTCCTTCTGGGCTAAGCCTGAAGGCTGCTTTCCACAGCTACCACTTAGAGAGCTTTCTAAGGTTGTCTAAGACCACTAAAATCACCATCAGGGATTACTGCAAGGTGCTCCACCTAAATAAGTGTGGACCATATACTAAGCCAGCCTCCTACATTTCCTATATTAGTTTTTGTAAATCTTTGTTAGAAAAGCATGAGGAAACAAGCATTGAAAATGCAATAGGTCTCACCTTTGATTAAGTTAAAGCCATTTGCTTTGCTAATGGTATTGTATAATAAAGCAAATGGCTTTAACTTAATAAAAGGCGAGACCTATTGCATTTTCAATGCTTTTTTTCCCTGGAATGCGTTTGTTTTACCAACTTGGGCTTCTGTTTTCTTGTCCGCTAAAAATTGTGCACACCTGCCCACAACGTAGCCTTGTGCTAACTGTGATATGCCCTGCATGTATTTATTTATGTGTTTTTGTGCAATTGTATATAGAGTGGACATTTCCCAAAGGTGCAAGAGCGCTTCACAATAAAACAATGATGGTTCCATTGTTGAGTATCTGTTCACTTTGAACGAACCGCGCTTTGCATTCTGGGTTTTGTAGTTCTAGGTTTTTGTTGTAACCTCTAGGGGTGTGAGAAGTTGTGTTGAAGGGGTAAGCGGTTGAGGTAGGTGAAACCTGTCAGTGCTGAAGCCTGTTGTTAAACATTTTGGACCTGCCAATCGTGAGGATGTGACTTAATGGCTAGAGCGGCCGACTTTGAAGTTGGCGAACTGGGTTCGAGATTGGTATCGGCGCAAACATCCTGTGATTCTGGGCAAATCAATTAATCTCCCTGTGCCTAAAAAAACGAATGTGTCCTGCAACTGGTGCTCATGTAAAGCGCCCTGATACCTTCGGGTCGAGTTCACGCGATAAGAAAAACGGCAAAAAAATAAACTCGCAAACATTTTTCCACGAGAAGTTGTCTTCCTTCAGAACTTGGCGTGGTTTACTCCAGGATAGACTTTCTATAAGAGCGTTTATTTCGCATAATGGAGACTCCGACGGCATTATATGCTTCATAGCCCGATTCTGTATTCTGGGAAAGGGTGGGTTCCGTGCCCTACCATGTATTCCTGTGGAGCACTTTTTTTCCAATCAGAGGCACTTACAAAAGGTACATGCTCTGGCGTGAGAGGCAGCTGCCATCTGTAGTGAATATGGCTATTTTTTTTAAAGCATGCGCCTTATGCCTCGCCTCAGCTGTGGAAAGCGCTACATAAATAGGAGCGCATTATTGAAGGCTTGGAGCGAGGCGAGATCGTGTGCTGCGAATGAACGCGCTCGCTTGGTATCGTCCGTATGATGTCACCGCACCCCGTACAGGCCCTTTTGACAAGTGAGAGTTCTTTGTCCTGAGGGGTGGGGTCTGGGAGGTCTTGAGGCTTCCCTCGGGAGTCTCTGGGGGAGTGGGGGAGGGAAGCTTTTCCAGCTGCTGCTGCACACGCTGTCCCTCCCTTTTGTCCTCGGGCCTTGAAAGGAGATAGCAGTCTTGACTCAGCACCCGGGAAGTAGGCGCGAGGAGCATCTGGGGCCACCCCTGCCAACACATGCTTCATTCGCAGCGCACATGCAGACAGTACAGCTTAACAAACACAAAACCAAAAATGTTACAAATGACAACACTAAATCAACCTTTAAAGAGTGATTAGTGCATATATACAACCATAGTGATGAGCCACAAAGTGACTTCACAGAAGCTCTCACACAGTAGCCTAGGAATCACATATGTGTGTATATACACATGTGTGTGTGTATATATCAAGACAGACCATTGTCTTACTCAGGTGGTAGGGCTGGGAAATAATCGTCAACCCATGGAATGTAATCGGTGCCCGTCCCGAAATTTTCTAACGGAAATAATGCGGTCTGAACGTCAAGGGCACATGGAAATTTACAGCGTATCACACATGGGGAAGATGTTCAAGATTTTTACATCGGAATTCTTCTGGAACGCTGCATTCAGAAAACGCGGGTCAGCCACGACTCCGAAAGCACACAAAACGCGCTGCATTGTAAAAAAATTATTTTAAAAACATAGTGCCTACCGATGAAATGAAGCAAAGAAAACACGAGCCGTGAAAAAAAGATGAAGCACGGTGTACGGAGGAGTGTTTCAGCAGCTTCAGTAAGCGCGAAAGTGAAAGCATTTTGCTTGCGCTTGGAGCTGGATGCCAAAGAGCCGCGCCAGAGAAATGAAAGGCGCGTCAGCCATTGTTTAAGATAAACGCGGTAATAGCAACAAAAAAAAAGTGCTTAGTGGCTAATTAAGAGACACTGTCTCCCGCCGCAAGTAAAAGATCCAATCCCGGTGGGCGGGGCCAAAAGCGGACAGGGTGGCAACCAGGAGGGATTAAAATGCCTCCGGTGCAATGATTACACTGTCTTTTGCATAATTCATGACGCCAAACGACGCGCACAAATCAAAACTGTAGGCGGAGCACAAACACGACTTCGGAATCCGTATTGATTCCAAGAAGCCCTCGCATGGCGAGAGCAGCACATGCGCGCTGCTAACGCCAGGCGAGACCTAAAAAGGCTAGCTTAGGGATCACATGTACTCATGCACAGGCAGCTATCTTTGAATGTTATTGTAAGAATGTTTTCCAGAAACATTCAAAGATGTCTGCGTATATGTGCACATGTTTGTGCACACATACAGGCTGACATGCATTTGGCAGGGCAACCATCTTTGATGGGGTTAGAATCCCACTCTTAAAATAGTGGCCGCATGCAGTGATCGTGTGGGATGTGACTGACTGTGGGACGTGGCGAGGGACCTGTAGCAGTGCTTGCGGAGTTGCTTGGCAATTGCGAAGTTTAAAAACAGTTAAAAATATAAAAACAAACAAAGGCCTACTTTCTGTATGGGTAATGACATTGTGCTTGGGCAGAATACCATCACTCAATCAGAAAGGAACCAATGGCTGAAGTGAATTGACCTATTGCATTATTCTGTAAGATGTGGTGGGCGGAACCAAAATGTGAATGATAGTAAGGCAGACCAATGGATGAAGAAGTCTGAATGGAAGTCACCATGTGCAATAGAATAGATCTACAGGGGAAATTCAAATGTTCTTTTCTAAAACTCCAGACCAAAAGCTGCCGCCATCAAGAAAAGGGGAGGAGACTTGACAAACCCACTCTAATGTCATTTTCTAGAGTAGGCCGCAGAGTGTAAAAAACATACGCTTTTTTTTTTTATATATTTACCAAACTGCTTGTATTTAGAGAAAAATGGGCGTAACAAATCGGACAATGCAGTAAAAACACACACCATACAGAAAACAAAATAAGGTATAATAACCTGGTAATACCTGAGGTGAATTTTAAACCTGTGACCGTTAGACCAGCACAAAAACGATGTTAATTTTACCCTAACAAATGTGGAAAACGCACAATATTCTCCATTATAGCTACATTCAAGTTAATTTTTCAATCGCTGGAAATTACCGGAATTGTGGAAGACCGCAAATTACCTGACATTCACTAAACGAGAGTCTAAGGGGCCGATTCCGATTCGTGTCGGTAATTTCTCCGACCGAGCCGGCCTCGGAGAGATTTCCGACCGAATCGGACCCGTGCAGTCCGACCGAACGAGTCCGATGCATTCGTATGCCACCGGACACGAGTCGGTCGGACTCCCATTGAACTCAATGGGAGCCGGTCGTACAACGCGTACGCGGGCTCCCATTGCCTCAATGGGTGCGAGGCGGACAAGGGCGCCCTCTACAGCGAGTACGCCGCGAAGCGCTTCGCGGCGTACACGCACAGGTAGGGGGACCCATGGGTCCCCCTGTGTGCGCCTCGCACGGGTACGCGTACAGGGGGTCCGACACGGACCCCCAAAGTACGGCTCCGACAGCGAGTTCGAGTCGGACGGCGCGAGTCGGTCGGAGCGGTCGAGGTGCGCATCGTACTTACCCGGCCGGAAAACGTCTCCATTGCGCGGTGCGAATCGGGTCCGAGCGAGTCGGTCGGAGCAGTACGATCCGGGAACCAGTCGGTCGGAGCGGTCGGGTCGCCCGGACGAGTCGGTCGGCGAATACGCATCGTACTCGCTCGCCCGGACGCGCGTACGACTCGGTCGGAAAATAGGGCTCCGGATCGGATCCGGTAAAACCGAATCCGATTCGGAGCACTACCGGCCGAGATCGGAATCGGCCCCTATGTGTATTAAATATTACTTTAAAGACATTCGCATATCGTTCTTATAAAGTCTTTCTTAGCATTTAATCTATGTTTTTGATGAATCTTGAATAATATTAGGTCCCTAGAAAATCTGGATCTTGTTAACTTTATATATTGTTATAGGCAATGCTTAATTTGAGCCGGTGGTTGTAGGTGGGGCCTACCATCAGTTTTTTATCCTGATCAGACTTTAACCAAGTGCAAAAGAGAAAGAAAAAAATAACACAATGAGGAAGGAAGAAGGAAGAGAAAAAACAGAGAAACTGTGACAAAGAATGAAAACAAGCATTGGCATAGCCAATAGGTCTCGCCTTTGGGGCCTTATAAGTGTTTAGCCAGAGCTATTGACTTTGCCAATGTCTTCAAGCTGTGCTGTAGAGAAGTGTGGCTGCTGTGCGGCATGCTGAAAAGTTATAATAAAAAAGTGTCAGAAGCATTTTTGTTACTTTATATATGACCAAGAAGGCATTATGTAAAACTGAACGACCATATTAAAAAAAGTATTTACAATAAAAAATTTCCTCAGTTTTCTTTTGTTCTTGCAATGCTGGCAACTTGTTTCTGCCTATTGCAATGGTTGTTTGTTAAAGCTTTTTTTTTGAGGGGGCATAAACAATCGGAGGGTGAAGGTTGGGAACTAGTACCTGTATTATAACACTAGCAGCGGCCAGACGCTAGGGGAGAATCAACAGATGCCAGATTCCGAGAGCAGGCTGAGGTGGTGCTGAGTGATGCTGAGGTGGTAGTGGTGGTGGTGGTGGTGGTGACTGTTGCGGAGACGATGCTGAGGTGATGCTGAATGATACTCAGGTGTTGCTGATTGATACTGCTGTGGTGCTGAGTGATGCTGTGGTGGTGCTGAGTGATATTGTCTTGGCGCTGAGTGATGCTGTGGTGGTGCTGAGTGATATTGTCTTGGCGCTGAGTGATGCTGTGGTGGCGCTGAGTGATGCTGTGGCGGCGCTGAGTGATGCTGTGGCAGCCCTGAGTGATGCTGTGGTGGCGGTGAGCGATGCAGTGGCGGTGCTGAGCGATGCAGTCGCGGTGCTGAGCGATGCTGTGGTGACGCTGAGCGATGCTGTGGTGGTGGCGCTGAGCGATGCTGTGGTGGCGCTGAGTGATGCTGTGGTTGCGCTGAGTGATGCTGTGATGGCGTTGAGTGATGCTGTGATGGCGTTGAGTGATGCTGTGATGGCGTTGAGAGATGTTGTGTTGGTGCTGAGTGATGCTGTGCTGGCTCTGATTGATGCTGTGCTGGCTCTGATTGATGCTGTGGTTGCGCTGAGTGATGCTGTGGTGTTGCAGAGTGAGAGATAGAGTGAAGATATAATGCCCAATTAGAGAGGGTGGTGAGAGAGAAAGAGACAGAAAGGGTGTACATAGAATAAAGAGTGGAGCGGGATAGAGAGAGAGAAAGAAGGGAGAGAGAGTGAATGAAGGAGTTTGAAAGAGAAACAGATAAAGGGGTGAGAGAGAATGAAAGGCTAAAAAGATAGAGAGGGGAGAGTTAATTAAGTAGAGAGAGAATTAGAGAGGGGAGAGAGAGAGAAGGAGAGAGACAATAAGAGTGGGGGGTGTGGAGTTTAAATAGAGTGAAGAAGTGACGCAGAAAAAGTAACCTTAAATATAGCTTTGTGCTTTGCGCGAATAAATATATTATAAGGTGAAATCAACCCACCGAAGCAATATTTCTAACTAGACAAAAAAAAGCTTGCATTTCAATGCTAATCGCTGTTGTTTTTCATGTGACTGTAGTCCAGGGCCCTCAGTTGGTAATGTGAGCTGCTGCTGCGATTGAAACATCAGAGTCCAGAGAGTTAATGAGCCATGACGAGGAAATGAGGAAGAGATAGGAAACCCAGATGCCAGCTGCGCGTGCACGCCATCGTGAACTCAAGCTGGTCGCCAGCCGAAAGCCAGTGTTTGCACTTCCAAAACCCGCTTACTAAAACTCTCGGCCAGACCAGCGCAAGCGCTGGTGCAGGCCGAGACCTAAAAAGGATCAAAAAGAAAGTGAAATATGAGAAAAGGGGGCAGGGAGTGTCTGTAACTGGGTGAAAGAGGAATGAGGGAGAATCAAGACTACGAGGTCTTGGTATTTCACACCCCAATATTCAATAGGGCCGGTCGCAGGCTTGGGATCAAAAGTTTAGGCCCCGCCCTTATACTATTACAAATTAAGCACTGGATTTAGGTTTTTTTTGGGGTAGGATCCCCCGCTATTGGTGGACTATAGTCAAGGGTTGCATCCTGTCAAGAGGCCTTAGATGTAGTAAACCACTCATGACCCTGAATCCCGATCTCCCAGTCTGGGGGAAGGGGGAGGGGGGGTGGAGAGGCACTCCCTGTAATGCTGGCAGGCTTTTTCAACTGAATGTGTCGGAGGTAAATGACTTAATCCAGTAGTAAACGTGGTTGGATAGTTAAAGACTCGACTCACAGAGGGAAGTAAAGCTAGGGCTAATGTCCCAGTGAATTAATGCATTCACTGCAGGGATATAGGTTTGATCTCATGGCTCGAATCTGGAACTCGAAGGTACCATTGGTTTGGCTACAATGAAATTATTCATGCCCAAGATACCCACAGGTGTGCTTTCAAAACTTTTATGTGTTCACAGCAGGCTTCTCCACGAGCAGGGCACAGCAGGCACAGTTCCTTCTCCTTGGCTACCCACCAGGTTCAGCAGGTGCAGTCCACGTTGGTGCAGCTTCTCTTCGCAGGGTTCTTGATGCAGCAGGGCAGTTCTTCTTTAGTCCTCTTCCCCAGTCCAGCAATATCGGAGTACTGGGTACCCGTGGTGCCTTTTTGTGGTCAGAAAATGCGCTTAGGGAAGGTCGGGGTGACTAACCAACCAGGTTCCCTCCCGCCTAATGACAATTTCCTGTGGAATGTGGCATCTAGCTATCCCAGAGTGCTCTACTCCGCCCACTCTCAAGAGGGCCAAACCCCTCTCTCATTGTGGAGAGATTGGTAGCCCACCCTGGAGGTGTGGCTACCACTGGGCCACAGAAAAACTGGTTTGGCAACTGGCGTACCCTCGCTGTCCCTGCTGCTAGCCTGTCCACCCCGACAATAGAGCAGCCCCTCCCAAGTGTGATCACCATTTGCCCTTCAAAGACTGCTTCTCCTTTGAAGCTCACCTTTTGGGCTAACACCAAGTGTGGCTTCCTGCCTGGGAGAGTTAACACCTCTTCCAATGGCAGGCCCCTACTGGATTCTTTCCTGAGAGTCATTCATATGTCTCCCCAGGGGGTCAAAAGGTTGTCTGTGAGAACAGTCCTTGTGTGCATCTGTAAATGGCTGCTGGAAACTTTGGGCAACCAAAGTGGCACCTTCTAAAGTTGTACTTTGGCCTCCAGTAACATTAAATTCAATTTGGCCATTAAGTCAAATTTAACGCACCAATTCTTTTGATACCTTACAGTACCAACGTTAGAAGTCCTATTCTGAAGTTAGCAGGGCTGAGAACATGTAAAAGTATATGTCCCACTTTCAATAGACAGCACCCTGCCTTAGGGCTCAACAGGCCTGCCTTAGGGGTTACTTATATGTATTTAAAAGGGAGGACTGGCCTTTGACATTACCTTAAATGCCAGAGTTGAGTTAGAAGTTTAATTCTGCTCTACCAGTGTGCGGTGGCAGTCTGGGAGACATGTTTTACCTTGTCTTATTCATGGTCAATCAATCAATCAGGGTATTGTAAGCGCGCTACTTACCCGTGAGGGTCTCAAGGCGCTGGGGGGGGGGGGGGGGTGCAGATCTGCTTAGCCGAAGAGCCGGGTCTTGAGGGTCTTTCTGAAGGTGTTCAGGGAGCTCGTTCCAGGTCTTGGCTGCAATGTGGGAGAAGGATCTTCCGCCTGCTCTGGCTCTGTGGATGCGCGGGGTTTCGGCCAGAGCGAGGTTGGTGGTTCGGAGGTTTCTTTTGGGTACGTGGAAGTTGATTCTGTCGTTGAGGTATTATAGCCCGTTGTTGTTTAGGCATTTGTAGGCGTGGGTGAGGATCTTGAAGGTGACTCTTTTCTCCACGGGGAGCCAGTGGAGTCTCCGTAGGTGTTGGCTGATGTGTTCGTGCCGGGGGATGTCTAGGACGAGTCTGGCGGCGGCGGCGTTCTGTATTGTCTGGAGTCTGTGGAGTAAGGATTTGTTGATGCCGGCGTAGAGGGCGTTTCCATAGTCCAGTCTGCTGGTGATGAGTGCATGGGTGACCGTCTTTCTTGACTCAGGGGGGATCCATTTGAAGGTTTTGCGGAGGATGCGGAATGTGTTGAAGCAGCTGAAGGTGACGGCCTTGACCTGTTGGTTCATGGTAAGTGATGCGCCGAGTACGATGCCGAGGTTTTTGGCGTGGTCTGTGGGGGTAGGTGGGCTTCTGAGGGCGGTCGGCCACCAGGTGTTGTCCCATGCCGAGGGGGTGGTTCCGAGAACGAGGACTTCTGTCTTCTCGGCGTTGAGCTTCAGGCAGCTGTTGGTCCTCCAGACTGCGACGTCTTGCATTCCTTTCTGGAAGCTGAGTTTGGTGTTGGTGGGGTCTTTGGTGAGGGAGAGGATGAGCTGGGTGTCGTCGGCGTAGGATACGATGTTGAGGCCGTGTTGTCGGACGATGGCAGCGAGGGGGGCCATGTAGATGTTGAAGAGGGTCGGGTTCAGAGATGAACCCTGTGGGACTCCGCAGGTGATTTTCGTGGGCTCGGAGAGGAAGGGTGGCAGTCTGATCCTTTGGCTTCTTCCGGTGAGGAATGATCGGATCCAGTCCAGGGCTGTTCTTTGTATGCCGGCGTCTTGTAGTCTTGCGACTAGTGTGCGGTGGGAGACGGTGTCGAAGGCTGCTGATAGGTCGAGTAGGATGAGGGCTGCGGAGTGGCCTTGGTCCAGGAGGGTGCGGATGTCGTCTGTGGCGGCGAGTAGGGCGGTCTCGGTGCGGTGGTTGCTTCGGAATCCGGATTGGGATGGGTCGAGGATGGCGTTCTCTTCGATGAATCGTGTCAATTCCCTGTTGACTGTTTTCTCTGCAACTTTGGCTGCGAAGGGGAGGAGCGAGATGGGCCGGTAGTTCTTGAAGTCGGTGGGGTCCGCAGTGGGCTTCTTCAGCAGGGGCTTGACTTCAGCGCGTTTCCAGTCGTCTGGGAAGGTGCTTGTTTTGAAGGTGGTGTTGATGGTGCGTTGTAGTTTGGGTGCGATGGCGGCCGCGGCTCTGTGGTAGATGTGAGGAGGGCAGGGGTCGGTGGGGGCCCCCCGAGTGGATACCTTTCATGGTCGAGGCGGTGTCTTCGGTCGTGATTGGTATCCAGTTGGAGATGGTGGGATGGCTGGTGTATCTAGGGGGCGGGGATCCGGCTGTGGCGTCTGGCGGGTGGTCGTTGAAGTTGTCGTAGAGGTTTTTGATTTTGAGATGGAAGTAGGTTCCAAGTTTGTCGCAGAGGTCTTGGGATGGGGTGATATCTGTGGCTTCGCTGCGTGGGTTGGTGAATTCCTGAATGACACTGAAGAGTTCCTTGGAGTTGGTCGAGTTGGCGAGGATTTTGTTGTGAATAAAATTCCTCTTGGTGGTTCTAATTTGGTTGTGGTAGTCCGTCGTGGCGTACTTGTATGTGGAGTCGTTTTCGGTTGTCTTGGTGTTTCTCCAGTTCTTCTTCAGGCGTCTGCAGGTGCGCCTGGCTTCCTTCGGTGGTGAACCAGGCAGCTTTCCTGGGGCGCTGTTTGCTGGGGTTGTGTAGCGGGCGAGCTCGTCTGCGCAGTTGGAGATCCAGGTGTGGAGTCCTCTGGCTGCGCTGTTAGCGTCGGGTGCCCAGGTGTGGTCGCCTTGGGTGAGGGTGGAGTTAAGTTGCTCAACGGTAACCTTGCTCCAGTTCCTTCGTGGGGGGCGTGGGGCAGGTTTGGGTGCCTTGGGTTTGTCGACTGTGAAGTGTACGCAGTGGTGGTCGGTCCATTGCGGTTGCGTTGTGTGGCTGAAGTGAACGTTGTTTCCTGCGGTGAAGATGGGGTCGAGGGTGTGTCCTGCTCTGTGGGTTGGTGTGGTGACGAGTTGTTTGAGTCCGATGTCGGCGAGGTTGTCTCGGAGGGTGGTGGAATGGTGGTCGTTGGGGTTGTCGAGGTGGAAGTTCAGGTCTTCAATGAGTATGTAGTTCATTGAGGCGATGGCGTGGGGTGCAATGAAATAGGTGATGGTGGTGGCAAAGGGTGTCCGGGGTCCGGGTGGCCTGTAGATGAGGGTCTCTCGGAGTGTGGCGTTGGGGCTGGTCTGGACCTTGAAGTGCAGGCGTTCGGCAGCGAGGAAGGTTTCGTTGGAGGTGGTGAGGCGGAGGGTGCTCTTGTGGGCGATGGCGAGGCCCCCTCCTGGGTGGTTTGGGCGGTCCTTCCTCTGGCTCTTGTATCTGTCCGGGATTGATTTGTTGATGTCGGGGCGGAGGAGGCGTTGGTCCAGGTTTCCGTGAAGAAGGCGATGTCGGGCGAGAGGGAGTCGAGTAGGTTCCAGATTTCTATGGCGTGTTTGTGTACAGAGCGCATTTTGAGGAGGATGAATCTTAGAGTGTCGTCGGTGCTGGCGTCGGGGGTGTTGGAGGCTGGGGTGGTGGTGAAGGTCTGGCGACAGTAAAGGCAGGAGAACTGGCCGTGGGTCGTGTTCGGTGCAGCCTGTTGGCAGTCTCTGAGTCTTCCGGGGTTGAGTGCGAGGAGGGTGGTAGTGTCATAGCGGCGGATGGTTGGAGGTCCAGGGTTCATGGCGCTGGTTGCAGTCGGGTCGCGGACGGGCTTGCCTTAGGCGCGCCAGCGGCCGCCATTAAGTAGGGGAGGGGGGAGGGACGTGCAGCTGGGAGGCGGGGGCGGTGGGGGCAGAGGTTTCGGCGGGAATGGGGGCACAACTAGTGCAACAGTTCACAAGAGACACCTCAACTTACCCCTGGTACCACATCCTAGGGACTAACAAGTGGGTTGAGCTATGCCAATTTGGTGTTGGCCCATTTTAGGCATAGGAGCGTGTGCTCTGGGCCGTAACTGGTGGGGATCAGGGCATTTCGGAGGCATTGCGTCGGTGCCTTGGTAGCCAAAGGTGGGGCAGGGTGTAAGGGTGAATCTGAAAAGATCCCATTTACTCACAGCAGTTTAAACTGCTCTACCAGTCTGCAGTGGCAGGCTGGGAGTTATGTTTTACCTTGTCCTACTCAGGGTGGCACAACAAGTGCTTCAGTCCCTCAGGGTGACCCCCTAACTTGCAGCCCCTGGGTACTAGTGGTATCATATACTAGGGACTTAGAAGTTGGCTTAAGCCAATTGGGTATAAATCCATCAAACATACATGTTTATGGGTTAGAGCACTGGAACTGAGGTCTGGTTAACAGGCCTAGTGCAATTTTAGAGTCGGAAAACCAGCAGTATCAGTCTAAAGATTTAGGGGTGACCATACAAAAAGAGGTATTTCCTTACACTAGCCAACACCACCTCCCCTGATTAGGCCTTGAAGTGCTCTGCTTCACTACCCTAAGAGTCAAGAGCTACAATGGGGTGCTTAGCTCCCAGTGACGGGGTAAGGTGGACGTATTACTTGTGCAGGCTACTCAACTAATATCCCATTTCCTTAAACTACGCCTCACACCATTGCTTTTGTGTACCTTGTGAGGAAATAGGCTTTTTGTGGGTTGACCCTGACTTTTTGCCCTCGTTTTGACTGCTAGGTGCTGGTGTGCGGGCTCTGGGATGCCCTGGGCCCTGCTGGGCGGGACTCGGTGCGTGTGCTCTGGCCCTTGAAGTGGTGCATGTTTGGTTGGCTTATCCCAGATTGACATAGCCTAACTTACTTGAATGCTTCCAAAACTGAAATACTCATGTGGCATTTGGAAAAATGGTGACCCACTTTGCACCTGGCCTGATGTTCTGAGACCACCTCCTAAAGTATCAAAGGAAGTAAGAAACCTCGGAATGACCATGGACTCCAAGTTATCAATGAATGGCCAAGTGGACAAATTAGCAAGATCAACCATTGCTACTGTAAAAACTCTGCGGCGCATCTTCCCCCACCAGGGATTTCCACACAAGGTCCAGGCTACTATCTCTCTTGTTCTGTCTAAACTTGATTACGCCAATAGCCTCTACCACGGATCACCTTTAACAACTATGAAAAGACTACAATGGATTCAGAACTCTGCTGCCAGACTACTCTTACATATAAAGCCACCCGCCCACATCTCCCCTGCCTTGAAAGCCCTGCATTGGTTACCGTTTGCCAGAAGATCCACCTTCAAGCTGCTTTGTATCACCCACAAAGCGATACATGGAACGGGACCGCTCTTCATCAGGAATAAAATCACCAAATACATTCAACAAAGGAACCTCCGCTCTAGATTGGCACCTCGCCTCAAAATCCCACTGTACAAGAAAAAAAACATCGATGGTCAAATCTTTCTCTGTTCAAGCAGCCAAACTATGGAATTCTTCACCTTCAAACATAAGATCCACTGATAACCATCTTATCTTCAGAAGACTACTCAAGAGTTGGCTCTTTACTACATAACCACCATATTCAAACACTAATGTACGGCATATATGTAAACATTTATAATTTGGTTACATGCATGTATCTAGATATGTGTACTTCTTTGTACAAATATGTATAATAACTATGTTTTTAAAATATATAGATATTTTTTAGTTCTGTTTAACAACTGTATATATTACTTATGGTTAAATAAAAAATTTTTTTTTATGCTTAACATGTTTATATGTCACTGCATAGTTTTCATAGAAGTTATTTGATTAGATGCTTATGGGTCTCTGTTTTATTCATCTATCACAATATGTAACTATTGCCATAACCATTTTATCTAGAAGTTCTTCACTGCTGAAATATTGAGCAAAAAATAAAATTAAAATAAAAAAAATTAGTTATAAAAATACACAAATAAATTAGCTTCAAGTACAGCCACACTTGAAAGTGTGAGTTTATACAATACAACTTGAAACCTCGATATATTATCTTCCTTATACATGTATACCCTTTTTATGTAGTTATTTATCTATATATTTACTACTTTACTCCTATTGTAGAAGACAAAAAACAAAAACCTTTGACTCTCTCCAATGCCCTACCCTATATTTCACCCTATAACTCTCTCAAAATATCCTCTACCTCCACTCTGACTCATCCCAAAACTCATTTTACTACTGTGATCTCCCAAGCAACCATCTGTAAATTCTTCCCTCATATATCCCTTCTCTGACTCATCCCAAAACTCATTTTACTACTGTGATCTCCCTAATCCATTTCTAGAGATTCTTCCCTCCTTCATCTCTCCTTTACTCATCCCAAACCTCATTTTACTACTGTGATCTCCCAAGCAACCATCTGTAAATTCTTCCCTCATATATCCCTTCTTTGACTCATCCCAAAACTCATTTTACTACTGTGATCTCCCTAATCCATTTCTAGAGATTCTTCCCTCCTTCATCTCTCCTTTACTCATCCCAAAACTCATTTTACTACTGTGATCTCCCAAGCAACCATCTGTAAATTCTTCCCTCATATATCCCTTCTCTGACTCATCCCAAAACTCATTTTACTACTGTGATCTCCCTAATCCATTTCTAGAGATTCTTCCCTCCTTCATCTCTCCTTTACTCATCCCAAACCTCATTTTACTACTGTGATCTCCCAAGCAACCATCTGTAAATTCTTCCCTCATATATCCCTTCTTTGACTCATCCCGAAACTCATTTTACTACTTTGATCTCCCTAATCCATTTCTAGAGATTCTTCCCTCCTTCATCTCTCCTTTACTCATCCCAAACCTCATTTTACTACTGTGATCTCCCAAGCAACCATCTGTAAATTCTTCCCTCATATATCCCTTCTTTGACTCATCCCGAAACTCATTTTACTACTTTGATCTCCCTAATCCATTTCTAGAGATTCTTCCCTCCTTCATCTCTCCTTTACTCATCCCAAACCTCATTTCACTACTATGATCTCCCAATAAACACTTTCTAGACTCTTACCTCTACTATCCCTCCAACATCCTTTTCAATCCAACTAACAGACTCACATGTCCACCGCTCACATTTACTCATATTTCCCTATACTAATCCACCACTAATCCTTTTTGGGTTGCGGAGTAGCGTGCTACTCGCCGAAAAGCGCTTTTGCGCCTCGTCAAGAGTAGTAAGCGCTATATAAATACAACACAATTACAATATCACTAACATGGACTGTTCGGACGAGTTGTCATGGAGTGTCCCTTATGTCGTAATGTCACTCTGCTCTAGAATGGTCTCTGATTTCACTGGCTGTGACTTTTCTGAAGAATTGTCGTTGCTTGTCATTTTTGTCGTGATGCCTTTCACTGTGACTTTTCCCTTGAATTGTCGCAGCCTGTGACTTTTATTGTTGTGTCACCGCCTGGGACATTTCTGTAGAAAGGTCATTGCCTTTGACTTTTTTTGAGATGTTACTGAAAGTGACAATTCCCGGAATGTTGTCATTGCTTGTGACTATTATCGCGACCATGCCAGCGCGTGCATCTTACATGCACTTCGTTTTCCAGATAAAATGTGACTTTTCTGCAGAATTATCGCGACCGACTCCTGATGCAGCAGGCAGTGCCAAGAAGACATTTCTGCGCGAGTGTCTTTGCCTATGGCTTTGCTGTGATGTCACCTTTGGTGACTTTTCCTTGGAGGTGAGACACTGCCTGTGATTTTTTAGCAAAATTGTTGTGTCTGGGACTTTTGTTGTTTCGCCACTGCCTGTGACATTTCCGTGATGTGTCGCGAGCTGTGACCTTTGCCATAATGTCGCTGCTCGTCACAAGTCCCTTTAATTGATGCAAACAGACTTTTGTCGCAATGTTACTGCTTGTGACACAGCGTTGATTTTTGGGAATTTGTGACTTGTGTTGTGAGGTCATTGTTTCTGACATATCTGTGGAACTGTCGCGAGCTGTGATGTTTGTCTCGAAGTGTGTGACTCTTGTTGCAACGTCACTGCCTGTGACATTTTCGAGGAAATGTTCAGATCAGTGACTTTTTATATTTTTGCACGTGCGGTGCATCTTCTGACAGGGTGCCCTGGCTGGGAAGGGGGCAGGGCACCTAAACTCAGGCTGACCTGGGCCTGTGCGTCCATCGCCCCAACCCCTGCCCTCCCCTGGCCCACAAACTTCTCTTGCCAGTGCTGTCGGTTCATGACAGGCCCCGTGCACACTGCCTGTGTGTCTCTCTCTCCACGGCTTCCTATGCCCTGTAATGAGCGGATTACACAGGACTCGCCACAGGAGACCTTTGTGTGCAAGACAATCGAGTCGGCAAAGCAAAATCTTTTTGTGTGCATCATTAGCAGCCCGTCCCCCACCAGTGCCAACCAGAACCCCCCCTTGTCAGAGGACCCCCAGCCAGGCAGGGGATGAAAAATGGGAGATACATTTAGAGCAATTACTTGGACCGAAAGTCCCCGCCAATCACTCTTAAAGGGGCGGTCACCAATTAATAACCCCGCGTAATCTCCGGGACTCATTTCCAACCTCCAGAGTCTGGTGACATCTGCGGAGACTAAATAAAGATTCGAGCAAATCCGCGCGCGCGCCCCATGCTCTCTCTCGATCTGTGACACATAAGAGCCTGGACCGAACTTTGGCAGCCAAAGCCGGCGGATTGCCGGCCCTGAGCCCTTTGTTTGCCCCGGTCCCTGCGGTAAATACTCCGGGAGGATCCGCGGACCCGCTTCCACCAGGTGAGTGTACCTTGGGGGCGCTCCCACCAGCGCCCGCGCAACCCTTCCAAAACTATTGACAACTGAGGTTTCCTTGGCTTTGATCCTAAAGTCTGCCCTCAACTCTTATTTTTGCCAAATTTGACCCTATATTGTAAAACAACAGCTGTTTCGGATTAGTAGCCATACAGAATCATCCTATGGGAAAGTAAAAAGTCCTATAGAGAGTATGCCAATTTACTACAAGGCACCTGTCCAATTATTAGGCCTCCAACTAATCTATTAGGGTGTGCTATCATTCCCTACCACTTTGTTACAGCCCTACTGGGTCAAATTTACAAATAGTAAATCTTGCAGGAATCCTATGAACTGCTGTAGAGTAGTGTGAACTGCTCCTGTGTGTTTTCTTCAAATAAATTCCTTAATCTACATGGAAGAAATTCAAACAAATTCATTAGGAATTTTGTTAGAATAACTTGGATAAAACCCGACACGTCTCCGTTGACCCCAATTTTTAATAATTCTCCAGGTGTTTGTAGTGTTGACTGATAAGACGGTTCAGAGTCTCAGCGTACCTACTTGTGTATAATGCACAAGACCCATATTGCGTAAGTACTCAGCCTTTCCTTCTCCATAGACATAAATTGGGAGTTAGTAATCGGAGTCCAGGAACACATTTTGCAAAGGTCTTAGACACCCCGAAGGGTGTAGTAAGGAGAACAAAAGTGCAACTGTTGTGACTAAGATCATTGCTCCTACAAAGTCGTAGGTTTTACGCAGAGTCTTGGGTACTTGCGCCAGCGTCCAGGTCAAAGGTACATGAAGTCACCCAAAGCTCATTCAGAAAAATTCCTGCATATTGCCGATTTTTGTTTTTGATGTTTCTCTGTAACTTTCAGCAACTGATACTGACTTTATTTTATTTTTTAATCAACTTTATGTATTGATGCGTCACGCGCATTACATAAACTGTACGGAATGCGTCAGCCTCTTCCCTTCACGCTTACGTGCAGCTGCAAGTTTTCTGCTACACATTTGGGGCATCACTCAGAACCTCACGCCCGACACCAAAACTCATCACACACTGGCGGCTCCGTAAACCCACACTCAAGTGTTCAAACACAACCAGCTTTGTAGCCTCTTGTCCACCCGGAAGTGTCTTGAGGCCTGGTCAGCACATGCGGCACTATACTACAATACAGCACATCTGGTAGTTTGGGACGGTGACCCTCAAACCGCATCATGGCTGCCCCAGGAACCCAACTTTTATGGTCTCACTCAATAGCTAGTAAGTCTCAGGGCTTGTCAGCCACAATGTCCCCGGTTCCACACCGTACTGCTCGTTTTGGCTTCCCTTGAAAAAGTAGATTTCCAACTCTGTACTACAGCGTACACCTGTGACGCGTTGAGAGTTATTGTGTCCGGTCTCCCTAGACACACAAGATTCGATAGTACCTTTGTGTGGAATAGAATATATAGGGGAGGAATAGAAAAAAATAGACCTTGGAATAACATCATTAGTGGAAATGGAAAAACAGGAGTGCGAAATGGAGGGAAAGTGGGTACATTGGAAAAGTGGGAATGTCAGAAGATTTGGGAAAGCGTGAATGTCAAGGATGATTTTATTGGGACCAATTCCTTATTTCTCGTTAAAGGCAATATTTGGTGTGAAAATGCAGTATTTCTGCAGCAGGAGCACTGATTTTACTTTACAGTATATATTTCATCATGTCTCTTGCTTGTGTTCAGAATCAAGTTCAACTGTATTGATGCTTCGGTGTTTATTTTCAGGATTTATTTTTACATTCGAAAATAAAATAAATTGTAAACTGCGAGCATGAACATAGTATTGTATTGCAGCATTTTTATAGCGCACACTACCCCTTTTTGGGAATCTGAAGCGCTTCTGACATTCATCGTCAATTAAAGCGTGCAAAGTGGTGTACAAGGCGGACAGAGGGGTGTAGTAAAGTCATCTTAAACATGGAGGATATCTCAGAATTTTAGTTTACTCAGGCTTCTAGGAAATTGCGGCGGCTTGAGCACCTGTTGCACAGATGTGTGTGCAAGCTACAGAACCCAAGTTGTAACACGGGAAGGGCAGTTCGCCTTTAGTTCATCAGAGGGTTAGAAAAATACCACCTTTGGGAGACAGCAGCACTTGTAGTCCATTGTGCCAGTGCATCAAGTTTTAGTGTTTGCTTTGCAAATATTTCAGAGGCCTAGGACATATGCGTTTATTGGTGAAATATGCACAAAACCGCAATTTAATGATCAGGGAATACTGCGCACACTCGGGTATTTGTCACACACATAAAAAAAAAACACAAGCTTTTATTTTTAGCTTCGTGTTTCAAATCAGGAATAACTTCCACCGAGTATGAAAAAACAGTCTTCTTTTTCAAATAGAACACAGGCTTCGCTATATTGAGCTGTCTCCTTTAAATGAAAGAACACAGGACATCCGAGGTGATGAATGAAAAATGTGTTGATAGCACTAAACATTCTAAGCGCTATGAGGGCGTCAAGACAAGAGACTACACCGTTCCGGGGCGGGGCAATATGTACTTGGGGAGGGAACAAGAGGAGTTATAATAGTTTTGGAGAAAATGAGGGGGCATTTCAGACACCAACGTAGCGTGAAGGAAGGGACTTTTCTTAAACTCTCCCAAACATAAGTAAATAGTTTCTCCTTATTCAATTTTAACAATGCAAATCATAAAAGTACACAAATACATACACCTCATAATTAACATGAAAAATACATTGAAGTTAAGACCATAGATAAAAAAAATAATTTAATTTAAAACTCCAGAAAAAAACCATGATAAGTAAAAACATACATTTGAGGTAGATAAAAATTGCAAGAACAGTAAAGCTGGACGCACTTGTCTGAAATTCATCGTAAGTAAATAAGAAATTGAAAAAATGCACAATTAACTCAAGGATGAATTCATAAAATGTAGTTATATGTGTATAACATTGTGCAATAAAAACTTATTAAAAAAAAAAAGTAAGTAAATTAAAAACAAGCGCACCATAGGAAATAACGTGACTCGCCCAGGGTCACACAGGGAGTAGGACTCAGTTGACTGGCTCTAGAAAAGATATTTTAGCCACTAGACTGCGTATCAGGGGGTGAGAGCTCACCTCAAGTGTCAGCTCTGACCCCGAGTGCACAAGGCGTCTCCTGACCCATTGTGGAATATCCATGTCAAGCGGTAGCTAGAGGGACAGCGCCGGCGAGATAACTCAGTGAGTTGAGCTGCTGTTGCAAAGATTAGTGTGGAGCCAACAGATCGCAGTCTTTTCCTTCTCGGGTTGATAAAACCAGTACCACCATACTGGTAGCAAAACAACAAACACTATATGTGGTACAAGGTAATCCAGTTTGTGTTGTACATTATATATAATTGACAATTGGTAATATCCAACCTTTTGTGTCATAAGAGCTACTTACGTTCAATTAAAATCATCACAAGCGACTAATATTATTAGTGTTGTAATAGTGACCACATCAGACAAGATTACATTAGTGGTTACCATAAGCAGGGTTACTCCTAGCAGTGATCACCTCAGGCAGCGTTGCCACCAGTAATGTAAAAAGGCTTTGCCATAGGTATTACATTCCAACCGCAGCTGCCGTGCCCCCGGCACGAAAATAATAATGTTAGTAATAAGTCTCCCCACATGATTTATCACTCAAAAATCAGCTTTACAAATATTTTGAAAATTGAGCCAATTTTTCTTCAAACATCAGCTTATGAGTTCTGAAAATACACACACAATGCACAATTTTGGCACATATATATTAATTCAACCAAGCAAAAGGTTCCATTTTAGCAGGCTGGGACGCACACAGATCTCTACCTACAGGCAGTGGGACAGCTACCAGTAGCTCACGAGCTCTTTGTTGGAGAAGCCTCTCCCAGCATAAGTGCCACAAACTGAGAGGCACAGAAACTGATCTGCTACTGTGTCAATCAGGATTGTGTGTCATAATATCGAGTGACACAATATTGGCGTATCATGACGTAAACTACTACAAAATCATGAAAGTAAGTACAGATTTATTGTCCTTAATTTCACATCTATGTACCCTGAAAATATGTATTGATATATTTCGTCAATTACACAGATCTGGAGTTAAGAAAAGCAAATCTATACTTGCCTATAGTTACTGATCTTGACAATATATTGTGGTAGCTGATATTCTAGAGTCAATATTTTTCGAATTGATACCTAAAACCTGATATTGGAGTAGAACAACTCCTTGGTATAATTTCTGTTATACTTTGGTGTAACAAGTAAGTAATTTTAGGCACTGAATTTTTTTAGAAAATTGTGAGGGAAGTTATGTTGGGACGTCCAAACTTAAATGTTATGTTTTAGAGGAGGTGGCATTTAAACCTCTGATATTAACTATCTCGTTGTTCATAATATCTTCAAATGTTTCTCTTTTATACACTTGCACTTTGAAACCTTCAGTTTTTTAAAGTTTAGTTCATTAGTGATGACAAAAGTAATGAAGTATTGTAAATGTAAAATATAAAACACTGTTGGACATACTGAATTCAGAATCTATGTTAAGAAAAGTTTTCAAAATAGAATTTGTTGTACAAGTTGATAGAAAATAGTGTCATTCTAGTTGGAGATCTAAATATGGAACAGGTACTGTGGCTGACCGGCCCGTTGGGAGTCAGGAGTTTGCAGACAGACCAGAGTTTCAGAGGTCTGACATGCGGGGGATTTTACTCTGGGGTTTCTGGCCTCACTGAAGAACATGCCTGTTGGGTAATCTCCCAGCATACTTTAAGCTTGTCCGCCTTGGTCATCTTGTCATACAAAATGGAGGCCGCAACCACAAAGCACTTTGTGAACCCAATCTGCTGGCTTTAAGGATCGCAAGCAAAGGGACGTGAAATGTAAAAAAAAAAAAAAAATCAGATAAAGTTTAATCTCTTTCTTGAACAGAGAGCCATCTGTCTTGCTAGAGTCTGTTGAGAAACTTCAATAGATCTACTTTTAGCAGTCTTGAAGTCAACATCTATGTGACACAGGAGAGAAATTCATGGGATGCGCTGAGTTTTAGGACCTCGAATACGATCGAGGAATCAACTTCTCATAGAGGATTGGTTACCTTCTCAGGAAAATGTTCTTGAACCGAAACTTCTAATGCGCAGTAGAAGTGTGTCTTCCTTAAGAAATAGAAATTTGCTTAGCCGATTATACCAAATTGCAGAATTTTAGCCAAGATGGCTGTACCTTTGATAAAAGATTATTCTCTCGGATGAATCACTTCTCTTAAGACATGCTGTTTTTGGTCACACTTTATGGAATACTTCATCAGGGCTTTAAACAAATAGAAACTTTCCAATGGGGTGTACTTCCTTATTGTCATTATACATTTAAGTGTATAGTAAAACACACCTTAGCCAAAGGAGGAAACAGCACACAAATAAAAACTATTTAAAAAGTGGGGTTAAAGTGGAGTGTACCACCCTGGACTGATGGGTGCCCTCCTTCAAGGATCTATGGCTGTAGGTACTGGCGCTAAGGCAGACATATTAAGACCAAATATACAACGCACACATAGCTTAAGAGGCCATAATGGCCCTGTGGTAATCCCCATAGCGAGGTCAATCCCTTGACAAGGTCAGCGTCCTAAAATCAATTTGTTGTCTTCAAGCAGGACCGCCTAGAGAGGATGGACTCTCCAGAGATTCGCTTAACTAATACACATGTTCATTTATATATTCGTTCATTCATTTATTCATTCAGTCGCTGTTATAGGGGGCATATCCCAGTGGAAAAAATCTTAATTAAAGTTTATCGCCCCATGAAGGAACATGGACTCATGAAACTATCATTTTTGAGCAGAAGAGAAGTGCACTGAGAAATCTTCTGGTGTCTGAGCCCCATGTGAAAGAACAACCCAGCATCATGTGACCTAAATTTATTTAGAAATTTAATAAAGCGCAGGACTTTGCCTTTTGGTACATAACACACAACACATAACATAACAGCTTTCAGGGAAGTTTCCATAAAGAACCTATTTTCGGGGTCCCGTTATTTTCACTATAACACACAACACATAACATAAGAGCTTTCGGAGAAGTTCCCATTAAGAACCTATTTCCACAATCCCATTATTTTCATCTCAAAATAAGACATCTCTCAGGTTATTTCGGATCGCCCAGTGGAACATTTTTGAAAAGCACTGGACTCTGGTTTTCACAAGGTTTTTTCTTTTTTTAACAAGGTCATTATGTTTAACATAAAACATTTTTTAAAATTTATTTAACATTTTAAAAATGACCTTTTTTGGGAGAGGTTGGGAGGTGTAAACAAAATCAGGGTTCAAGTTAGGCAACTAAATATATTAACTGATTTGTACTTTATATGTATGTATTTTTTATATCACATGTACATTGATATGTTTGGCTTGCAATGGTTCAAGTCTGAAATGTGAGGGTGCCAGTCATTTCTGGTTCTTGATGATTCTTGTTAAATCGCCCAATCATAATATTATTGTACTGGAATAGATGCAGTTAGGCCATGCAAGCGAAAATAAACATGGCCGGATAAAAATGTGATTGAAAGCGGGTATATTCATAAATACACATAAGACTAAAGTCCATACCATCACCATAGAATGGTCTACCTGACCTGAGAAAACACTCCTTACTGCCTCACAGACTCAATGTTACAAATACTTTATCGATTTAGACAACTGGCCACATACTTGAAAGGGCTATTTAATGATCTTTTATCGGACTGCACAGATTTAAGTGTACATGGCTTTGAAACCACTCATACCACATATTAATACTTCACCACCCGCCTTCAATAGCCCTTTTAGGTTATGCTTGACAGCACAGATGTCTACAGACCTCTTGTTACGAATTCTGTAAACCAGTGGCCTTCAAACCTTATAATGATCCGCTACCCCAGTGCAATAAAAAAAACAAAAAAACAATCTGGACCCCTCAAATTTTTTCACAATTATTCTAATAAACTGGCAATGTTTAAATTTATCTAGACTTATTTAAACATTGCAGATAAGTTCTGTTACCATTTTAAAAATGCAAATCCATGATTGCCACACATACTATTCTGGTCAGGCAGGCCTTACTAATGTGAAAAAGTATCCACAGTGTGATTATTAGAAATGGGGGTGGGGGTTTTCAAGAATATTTGGAGTCCCTTCCTTTTGACACCTTCTCCCATCCAGAATATAAATGAGAAACGTTGTTACTGATGGCACATTACAGAGCGGCACTGCCGCTCATTTGTTTCCACTGAAAACAAATAACTGTTATAAGCATAATGCTTCTTTTAGGTTGGCGCCCCCCCGGGATCACTTGAGGTCCCCCCAGGGGCGGGGGCCCACACCCCAGTTTGAAGACCCCTGCTGTAAACCATACATAGAGTGGGCTCTGGCTCCTTCCAGAAGAGTATTCCTCACTCAACTCAAGCTATTGGCTGCTGGGTGCGTTATTTGGCCTTCCAGTATGTGCTTCCACCGGAATGCACGAGGGACTATTTAACATCTGAAAGGGACACTCAATCATCACACTGTTTTTCGCATTCAATTATTGATCCTATTTATGGGTTTTTTCTCAGCATTGCCAAAGCAACAGATCTGGCTTTAAGGTGCTAAAAAAAAAACACTACCACACGCATCACCTGCAAACAGTCTTTGTAAATGCATGTGATTAAAAGAGTCAGAACACTGAAGTCAGACCTACTGACTTTGCAAATGCTTGCTAAAGAATGCCCCCCCTCCCCTCCTCCATCAGATGAGTTGTACAAAATTCAAAGTTTTGGAAGCTGCGAAATTTGTGGACTCTGCGAAACATCTGTGGATGAAATTTCATATGCAAAACTTAGGTTTTTTATCTTTACACTTCTGAAACACCTTTTTTCAAAAAATTATCAGGTACATTTTTACAACTTTGTCAGTTTATCAACTTTAAGTAGCTGTTAAAGCTTTTTTTTTTTTTTTTTTAAAGTCTCCATTTTTTGTGCGAGGCTGGTTAACTTTGCACACCTCTATATCCTGGATTTCCAGAGGTATTTTCTTTTTTAATTGGAGTTGCTGCACAATATTCCCTGTGTCTTCTTCTATCCACTGAATCTGCTGTGGTGCGATTCTTAAATTGCAAATTCTTAGTTCAGAAGATCTGCTTTTTAGTCTGCCTTCCCCATTTTATAACATTGTGAACCGGGGGAGATTATTTTATCTACTGTGACAAAAGAATGCTATCTGCTAGTTTTACATTTTAGATAAATGACTGGACATCTGCACTGTGCCCGAGGGGCGGGGTCTTAGTGAAAGACCCCAAGACCCTAAGACCCTAGAATGTTGACATTAGGAGATTTTTACAGTTTCATGGAAGAATGGGATCTGTAGATTTTGTAGAAGGGGGTGAAGTTTAGCCCAAAAGGGGGATTAAAAAATCTTTGAGATAGGATGACATTCATGGTCACAAATCCACCAGCATATCTACCTTGGTGTGTCAATGCTAGGTCAAGGAAAGCCGAATACATACCATATTTTGCGGATAATCTCTCATTTTAGAAATTAATCACATTCATATCCATTGTATGCAAATTTGTATTACGTGGATTCTGGGAAAATATGACATGTATCGACCCACCTGGACCTGCGTTAGACATGGACTGCATACGCAGTTTCGGCTAGTATATTGGTAAATGGCCCAGAAATGAAGGGTCTGTGAGAAAGGGCAGAGTCTGCCAGTCAGAAGCATAGAAAGTGTTTGGTCAATGAACTAAGTAATCTGCAGAGGGCTCGCTACTGAACCCCTAGCTTTATATAGGTGTTCTTGGACAAATACTGGACAGGTAATGTGGGCTTTGTGTATTATTCTTGGGTTGCAAAGAAGACTCGGTGCAAAAACCGTGATTGTTTAGGACCAGAAAATGTTTTTGTGCTGCAATGGACAACTTCCACTTTGGAAATTGCTCGGAAGGCAATGGACGCCCATTTCATGCCCCCTTTCCTTGATCATTTGTAATGGGCAGTAGAGAGTACATTGCGTCGCACAAAACATTTGAGAAATCTGTAGATAATATTGCAACCCTGATGTTGCAAAACCTAAGACCGTTAGGCTTTGAGACTAGAAAATCCATGTGTTCACCAGGTCAATAGTCACGTTCCCTCCTTTGGATCATCCAGCTATTTCAAAGGCTGGTTGGGCGCATCACAAACGTACCTCATTGAATGCACCATACTGTCCAACCCACGCCAAAGACCCCAAAATAGACTCTGGTCTCCTGCTGGAAGAGATTCAAGCATTTTGGGGGTCCATTTATGCATAAAGGTCCACCCTATGACACTTAGCTGTACATCTTCACCTCAATACACACTTTAGGAAACACCAAAAAGGCCTCAAAGCGCTGATAGCTGGCACAAGGCCACTCCTGCTAACTGCCTCACAAGCCTGTGAGGAATTGCTAAACACATGTACAAGCCTGTGATGACCACGCCTTCCTGCACCTTCGTAACACCTGCTTCCCTTTCCCCAGCTTTGCAAAGCACTAAAAACAACCACACAGCAGATGGAGCAGTAAAAAACATAAATAGGATATGAACTAAAAGTATCACTAATCTATATGTGGCAATGGATATGAACTAGCCTTGTGCGTTTTGGTCACATATCGGATCAGGTGTGAGAGAGTGGTTTGAAAGTGCCTGTCACAGATTAAGAACGGACTGTGGGTACGGCGGGTTGAGGGTTCTTGTCATTTACCAAGAAAAGGCTGTTGACAATGGTGGGGAGTTCTTGCCACATACCATGCAAGGGCAAGTGTACTTACCACACTCGAATCAACGGTTGTGAACGCATGCGGGGTGTGCTTGCCACATTTCAAGGAAAGTCGATAGACAAGGTTTCAGCGTTTTGACAGATACCGTGCAATAACAAGGGCTGTTGTAGACAAGTGCGGACTCTTCTTGTCACATACCATAAAACACCTCAGGCCCTAATGTAGGTATGACAGCTCCTGCCACACATCTCCATTGCATTACCAGGAACTCTGGAGGAAAGAGATGTGTCCCGCCACATGTCTACATTTGACTACTAGGGATTGTGGATAAGTGCCAGGTGTCCTGAAAGTCTACTAAACACCATAAACTCCAACGTACAATATTGCTTGGGACTTTGAGGGAGCGGTCATCCTGCCTGCTATTAAACTGAGAAAAGGCTCTTGACAGAGTGGAAGTGGAAAAAAAAAAAAAGCAGATGTATTCTCAAAATTATGAAGCCCTGTTCTGGAGGCCAACCAGTTGTACGCCATGTCATGTGTCATGGTGCTCAGTGAAGGCCCCAACTCAGCCCTTGGGCAGCAACCTTGAAATTGTACACTGGCATTTACTGGATGCAAAGAGGCCATTTCACAGATATGTGAACTCACATTTACATGGGGAACAATATCCCTCACAAAGGTTGGTTCATTTAATTTGGCCATAGATTCTGAAGTTCAATTGGATCCATGTGTAGTAAAGCAGCAGTGCACACTACTTCTATGTTATGCCCAGGGCCACTGAAATTATGCGATTGTGCAGCTGCGGTGTTTTTCAGATAGCTATGGATTTGCTCCATTTGCCACATAATCCATCATCTGTTGCATAATCTGTAGATTTTAACCCCAAAAAATTGTTACTAGCTCAAACGGTTCAAAAGCTACTAAAAACGCAGCAACACTTGTTGCCGCCCAGTTTGCACAGGTTGACTGGTTACCTTTCTGTCGCTAATTTCCTATATTTGGGTGTTAAACTGGTACTAATGATGTGCTACATATGCCCAGACAGTGTTAACAAGAGTAAAAGTGAGAAAATAATGAAGTAATACTTTCACAAAATGTGCCGCATAATTTGGCTTTTCGTGCCGCATAATTTAGTCAATCCTGACGCCCAATTTTGCCTTCCCCTACCGCGTAATTCCAGTGGCTCTGCCTATAATGACCACTGCACAGTGTACACATGATAGACAATGTGTAGGAGTAAATATTTTGGACATGTGCCCTTGCAACTTTTTTCTGTTTCATCTTCACATAATAATATTTTTCTAGATGGAGAAATTCCTTGCCATACTCTACCAGGTAGTAAGGAGGATTTTAGACGTTTTTCACACCTCATTTTCAAACTTCTTTGGCCTTTTAGCACTATGTGAAGTCACATTATTTGGGTATGGAAGACCATTGATAAGGTTTGCGAATGCCCACAACTTTGTGGGTGTCCACTACCGCAGACATCAATCACTATCATAAAATATTTCATGATTATTTATTAGGTGGTCAATTAGGGAACTTGTCAAAAGTTATCGAAATGTGTGTGTGTACAGGCTATACTGTTTGTATTGCATGGCCTATCTTAACTTTGCTTAGATGCAGTTCAAATTTTGAGAAGGTCAAAGACTGCCTTTAGTTGGTGCAGACTGCAGCCTTCCTTAACCTGCTGTAGCCTGCAGCTTCTCTTAACTTTGGATAATTAGCAGCCTGCCTTGACTGACTGCAGCCTTAAGTTTGTGTAGAGTATAATATGCATTTGTTTACATAGGCCGTAGATTGTGTTGACTGCGTGTAGGCGGCTGCCTGCAGAAGTGATTGCAGGCAAGTAACCTCCTTTGAGTTGGTCAAGACTTGATGAACCTTGTGTAAGACACAACTGTCTCAAATGTAGTGAGCTCACAGCATGCATAGGTGTGTTTAAGCTACAGTTTAAGCAGAGTTGTGTAGGCTGCATCCTACCATATATTTGTGTACAGTGCAGCCTGCCTATGTGTTTGCACATTAGGGCCTGCCTGAGTTTGTTGTGCACAGTCTAGGTGTGTAGACCAGAGTGTGCCAAGAGTCGCCTCCGTTGTGTGGATTCTTTTGCATCAAATGTGGTACAAGTTAAATTAATTGTTTACAGAGGGTTTTTTAATTCTTTTTTTTTTTTACACCTTTGTTCGCAGATTAAGGCAGAAACTGAACAGCAACCTGAGACCAGTGAGCAGCAGGGAGACGTCGAACGTGTGCCTGGTCAATTTTGGCAGGTACGTTTGCGCTTCAACCTCTGGGCCTGGTAGGGCTGGCAGTGGGGTGTGTCAGCAGCACCGATGTTCCTGGGCACCATGAATGGTCTTCAGGAAGCGGGTGCTGCCACCCTGCCCCAGGCGCTCAGGAGCATGGGTCACGTGCACAGCATCAACGTCATTCTGGGACACGTCCGGGACCAGGAGGAGGCACTGTTGAGCACCCTTTTGCCTGTGCCTTTCTCTGTGCTTAGTGGCTCAGCCAACCTGGAACAGCATCAGTCACCACCTTACACACACCTTACCTCCTTCGGCTCTGATACGGACCAGTCAACTCCACACGGTAAAATACCCTTTAACTTCAAGTGTGAGTCAGGGAGGGGTAGAATGAGCACATAGTGGTGACCCACCTCTAATGAAAGCAATAGCATGACTCAAGAGGGAAGGAGCATGCGTATGAGGGAAAAGGGAGTCTTTCTTCTAGTGTCGAGCATTACGGTGGGTAATATTGGAACGTGGTGCTGTATAGGTAATTTTGAAAAAAATACTCTCCTGGCCAAAATCAACACCACAAGTCTCTTATCAAGGGATCTTACCACTTAATAAACACACAGTTATCAGCTGGATAAATTTACACTTTCACAAAGAAATTCTCATTTTCTAGCCTCAATGATTCAGAGTGAAAATTCTGAATATATGCCCATCACCTCCCTCAGCTGTGATGCGGAAAAGTCGGCTCCACACTGTAAAATGCCCTTTAACATCATTTAACATACATGGGTATCAAAAGGCATTAGGAGGTAACCTAGGTCTGTCAGAAGTGATTGCATAAATCAAGACGATAGGGACATGATGACTCTAGGCAAACATGAGATCAAAAACTAGATTAAACTCTGGGCATCCACGTTTGGTGATGTACAAACCAGGAATATCCATGGCTTTTCCATGAACATAAAAGCAATATAGTGTGAGGATAATTAGGATTTTTCCTTCACTATAGCATCTTGTTGTAGGTAACATTTGGAAGGTGGTAATGTATATGTAAGACTATTGACAGATCATTTCCCCTGGTCCTTGTCAACAACAGATGTCTTCTATCATGTTGTTTTATTAAAGTGCAACCAATCGCTATGGGTATGCAAATTTTCATGGGATACACACAGGGCCTGATTCACAAAGGGCCTCTGCGCTCGTGGCGGCGGAGGCCCTGCAATCATAGGGAGGGGGCGGGGGGGAGTCTACGCACTTGGGGTGGAATCTCCACAATGAGAATTCTCACTGAGGAGATTCCGACCCGAGTGAAGAGACTCCACCCATGACTGCGGGGGCCTCCGCCACGAGTGTGAAGGCTCTTTGTAAATCAGGCCCTCAATTTCTATCCGCTGTGTGTCCAAGTGAAGGCTCCATATGATGTCACGATCTAAAGATAGTGTCACTTTAAGAGTCATTGTTGAAGTCCTTAAATTTGATATTTTTCTGAACTTTTGTTTTGCACCATTTTAAAAAAGTTGGGCATGCCTTTGTGGAAATATGTATCTTCTGCTCGCTTCTTGACCTTCCGCTGAAAACCTCGATAAAAGATAGCTGACACCATGTGAATGTTGTAGAGAAAAAGGTTGATCAAAAGGGTGCTTTGGACAGACAGCACCCTCCACATGTAGATTAGCAAAAGACAATGTAGGCCACTCAATACCACCAGCATTTTCTAGATGTGTTCAATGTCCCAGTTCCTCACAAATTTAGGCACAGACCACTACATATCAGAGAATCAGCTAATTTTATGTTTAGTTGGATCCTCTCTGTTTTATTGCATTACATCTTTTCATTTTATTTCTTAAGATATTCAGTGGTTTACTCTAGGAGACTACACTCCTGTTGTAAGCTTGGTAGACGTTACTGTTCCAGTCCTGCCACCTATCAGCATTCTACCCTATAGTAGTTTGAAACAGTCACATCTTTTTTATGCTCTGTTAAATTGCTTCTGTTTGCCCATTATGGGACCAGAATATTATTGTCAGAATATCACCTGAAAAAATAGTGTCTTAAATAAAGTTTACAAAAATATCGGCTCATTAGCGTTAAAAGAAAATTCACACCCAATCGGATCATATTTTTCTAAACTTTACTTAGGACCTAAAATTTATGATAGATAGTATTTCTGTATGAGATATTCTAACAACCATGTGCCCTTTCGAACATTCAATTTTGCTAACTAGATTTCTGCATCTGCCATTGATCCTCTCAGGCTTTGGAATCCGCTATGACGTGTTGACAGAGTGAGAAAAACTTGGGGTGGTGCTGCCCTGATTTATTCAATTTTACTTCAATATCACTTTTATCAGTTGCTGTCCTCTATCATCTTTCTGTAAATAGTTTTGTTGTGTTATGTATCTCAGTTTAAACTTTCTTGATGAATTTATTTTGTTTCTTCTCTGCCCAAACTTTATTTGATTTGTATTTTCTTGACGAGTTTAATATCTTCTCATCCTGTGGACAGTTAAGTAGGTTTTTTGATCTACCTGTTTTGCTTATTTTTGTGCAACAGGTACAGTCAACTGCTATTAAATAAGGTAATAATCCAAATTTAATAATTATCCAGACAGCTACCTTGTCCTACCAAACACCAATTTCCTTGATTGGTCACATCATACACGTATATTTTTATTATTTAAGAAAACCTTATTAGGCATCTAAAGAAGTCCATACATTGGTAGGAGGGTTCACGTAACTATCCAAATTTGACAAGTGACTTCGTGCGGCAGGCAAAGTCTTCTCCGCCTTCTGGTATTGACAATAGGGACAATACAGTTTCTCACTAACAGACATGTTACTTCGTTCTCAAGCCATCGACTCAGAAGCACGCAAGCAAAGATTTCTTAAAACAGACAAACTCGATCCCTAGTATTCTCAAACTCAGTGTAGAATAAATGTTGTGTACACAATCTTCAGAAACAGTGATGTTCTTCTCCTGATGCCTCCACTCAAATCCCTCACTGAATCTTGCTATGCTAGCCATAGAATGATCATGAGGACAAAGTCACTTTTTCCTCTGCTTAGATATCCAATTCATTATGCTGTTGGTTAACCCTATCTTAAATCCTTCGAACTAGTGCTCCCTTGACACGACAACCTTATAATCGATTCGGAGGTCCTCCAAGGATGTTCAGCATTAGTAGAAGCTGCCTTCACTATCACTGATTTATAGCATGTAAATTAGTTAATTCGTACGTCAGACAAACATATGTATGTCCTTACACAGGAAATCTGAATACATGATCCAGTACATTAAAGTTGGCATTAGCTTGAAATATTTATGTAAGAAAAAGCAATTTCCTGGAGTCTATAGTGAAAGTGGGATTAAGTCACAAGTGTGTATTTTCACGTGGAGAAGTATAAATGTCCCTGCACTTTAAGCCACCACACCTAATGCCTGGTAGACACATTAGGTCATACACAAGATAAAACAAGGCAGCCTGGGAGGCAATAACCCTCACAAACACAGGGGAGTCCTAGAGAAAAGCTGGCAAACATTCCTTAGTGCCCTGCTGTGCCACCCCGACACAACCCACTGACGCGGCATGACCGTTAGGAGAGCATTACACTAATCTTTGCAATAAATCATAAATTTCATAGTTGTTCACAACCACAGAGTAGTCCTACACCATATATATTTAAAAGTAGAGTGGGATTTAGGGGCTGCTAAGAAATATTGCCACATACGTGCACATACACACCTCAGCAAGTACTAAAAACAGGTGCATATTGAATTTATATGCATTTGTCCATTTGAGCGCTTGCGCCCATCAGAAGATGAGCGCAAAGACCATGCAATGTGTTTGTGTGGCCCACCTGGCTCTACCTGGTGTAATTACCCATACTATACACCGTGACAGGAGTAATAAAACATGTAAACCTGCTCACGAAAAGTATTTCGCATTATTTAGTCACAGTTATTAATTGTGCGCAAAAACATATTGAGCACATGGAGCAAACAATATTTATATAAGCTGGGACAGAGTAGCCATATACAGGCAGGCACAGAGCAGTCAGTGTCATACAAAGACAGGCACAGAGCATTCTCATGCAATGACAGCACAGCTCTCTGCTCAATTTGCTGTCTTAAAATTACGCTATTGAAGCGTACCATGTCAAGGATGCCCACCGGCTGCAGTTATCCAGGACTTTAAGGACTCATTTTGTTTCAGTTGGTTCCAGTCACCAGTAGGGTGTTGTGTGCCCTGCTGCAGCATTCCCTAAGTTTAATGGACGGTCTTGACTTATAGGTCTGGAGTTTGACAGCACAGCTGTCAAACAGACCTACTGCTCACAATATGCATAGAGTAGGCTTTGAGTCTGCCCCTTTCAACCTTTGGTTTTCAGAAACCACCCCCTTTCAGCCATTGGCTTCAGACTTTGTCAATCACGTCTTGGCTCAGTACAGTGGCGTATTCATCTCTCATGGGATTGGCTATTGGCTGTTTGGGTGTGTCCTTCTGCATTCACTAGAGTGCTGCCTTGCTTTGCACGAGGGACTACTTTACAACTATTGCCCTCTGTCCACTCCTGCCGGCTTCCTCCGGTGTGTGTCACTTTAATGTCTAACGCTGCAGGAGATATCAAATCGAATCCAGACCTACTGGCGCTTCCAATGTTCACACAATGTAGGTTTGGGTCATTTCTCGTCTTGTTATGGTTTCTTGTTCAGGGTTTCCTGGAGGACTGGTAGTTGCACGGCCTGAGAGCCTCTTGTAAGAGCCTATGTTCCACACATCTCCTCCCTGAATGGATACCACTTTACGCCTCTCCTTCGGCATAGATCCTCTATATGGGAGATGCCGAATTGGGACCTGCAAGCCCTCAAGCTTGTGCTTGAGTTTGCATCGCTTTCACCTAGGCAGCAATATCTAACTTCAGGCCCCATTGCTCCAGCACCCTGGTTCATGAGCACTTAACCTTTCAAAGGACCAGCGACTAAAGTCCCTACGATCCATCCGAGAAGGTCCAGATGTTGGAGCATCCTACACCCAGCAGACAAATGTTACTGCAACCAGGCTTCCAGTAACCCGTGCTCACAAGCTTGCAATAGCTCAGTGTACACCCGGAAGACTAGAAAATCCTGCCAGTGACCGTTGGAAGGAAACAGGTCCATTTTCATTTCTGATGGCCCCCAACTGCAAGGAAGCAAGCACTGCTGGAACACCATGAGAACCATAAAGTCCTCGCCACAAGTAGTAGGAGCCATCATCACACCTGCTTTAATCTCTGGTGGACTCTAACTATGGGGCGTGAACCAATCCAGAAACCACATGGCCAGCATAAAGTTCTGACCGCAATTATAAAAAAAGGATAAATGCAACTATTTCGGCCATTGGTGGCCCCCAACGTTAACAGCGAGCTGTCCAAGATACATAGACAACAGGCTATGAAGAAGATAGCGAAATGTAGCTAACATCAAGATGTACATGGTTTTTTCACGAATGCAAGACTGTGGCAGCAAAAAAAAGAACTAATATAGTGTGAAAAACAGTACTGCAAGACCTGTAACCCTAACAGTCCCACAGGAAGCGTACTTCTATGTCCACTCAGTCCTCCCTATAGACATCCAGTACAAAGAGGTTCAGCACAAAGGACAGCTTTAAGCATATCCATAGTATTGAATGGCCTGTAGGACAACATTCTCTCATTCCTATGTAATTTGTGGTCGTCTGGCCCCAGAACACATTTTAGACCATCAGGCTTAATTGGGGAACTGGTATTCACTGCATGTGCAATGGCCGGACTATTCTACACAGTTCAGAGACGGGGGAGCGGCTACTAGCCTTCCCTTGGCACAGCCAAATTTGGATTTGATGTACAACCTCAGTTAAAACAAATTGGTTGGCAAGTAATGTATTCAGACATGGTTCTTTTCCCCCATTGAATTCTGGTACTCGTAGTTTACTTATCATTATAAAGGTTGACCTACAAAATTAACATGGAAGGGAAATGCAGTAGTGGACAGCCCTTCAGACAAAGATCACTTCAGGAACATTCTATTGTTGTGTGGAACAAATGGTAAAAAGATATTTTGATTAAAATGACAAAATGCAATAGTACTATGCAAATATGTTTGGGAATTAATGGAGTACTGTACATAGTAATAGGGCAGATATAGAAAATATGCCATACAAAAGGACAGAACAATAGGCTGCCACTGGCAGCTGCTGTAGGGAGCATAGGCAGTGGGCAGCAGTGAGTAACGCATGTAGTAAGTAGCACCAGCAGTGTCCTCCTAAAAAGATCCTTGGTTCTTAACACTTGATATTTATTTTCCAGTTAAGCACTGTTTTTATGCCAGTTTAGAGCATCATGTCAGCTCTGTCCTTTCAAGGAAGGTTGTTTTTGAACAAGTTCTTGAGTCTCTTAGAATTAGATATCTTTTTCTTTCATGGGGCTTGTTGTATCTTCCACAAAGTATCGTGACTTGGACAATGTGTGTTCAGGTGCTGGGTAGCCACCTTACGGTTCGCTCAGTCGGTTTTATGCATATGAGCTTTATCAGATGCATTTGAATTCAAATCGTTTGCTGCAAGAGGGTAGTCAAGGTTATGGACTCGATAGTCCATTTCGGAATGATCTGTTTTTGTGGTCCATTCTGTACCAACTATTTCAATTCAAATACACCTTGAAAAATACTAAGTATTGTTGGATTAGAAGCCAGGACTGACTGAAGGTGTCAGACAGGATGTGGAGCCATGGATTGGAGTAAAGAATTTTTATTCCAAAATATTGGCGGGTCACAATACCATGAACATAATATCGAAGAGGTAAGTGCAGAAGGAGGTATAGATTTACTTTTCTTGTCTCCAAATCTAAATAACTTAGGAGAAAAAATTTTTTTAATAAACCACCAAGGTATGTATATGTGGAGTAGAAAATGTATACAAACTTACCTTTCGATTTTTTGCCCCCTGATATTCTGGTCGCGATATAGTGACTTGTCAATAGTTTGGATTCGATATTTCCAGCCCTTATCGGATCACGTAGTATTTCACGTGTACGTTTTGTGGAGTAGTGTCTGGACTATCCTGTCCTGCAGGACTGTACACATGACACCCGATGGGACATTAGATGCGGGGCCTCTGGCCTTTTCTCTTCCTAGCTCATTCCTTCCACATTTCATCTTAAAAGACCCCACAGATTTTCTCCTGGTTCACAAGAGTCCTTCGCGTGATCCGGCCCAGGCCATCTGATCAAGCTCTCCTCCGCAGAAGGAAGCTGCAGGGATTAGGGATTTTTTTTTCCCTGTGTGGTTTATTTCAATGTTTGTGGATCTTGACAGATACAAATGCTGCTAATCCTTAAATACAGCAGGAAGATTTCAGCCAGTGGATAAAAAGCTTAGTGCGAGCAAGGATTCAGGTTAAAAATATGGAAACTGTGACACCAGGTTGTTCAGAGAGAGTGGGGGTGGAGAGTGGGTCACCTCTTGAAGTGAACTGGGATGGAAGCACACTGGCTGTAGCAGACCCCAGCGACTGACTGAACCCCATTGGTCTCTGGTTAGTCCATCTTTAAAGCGGGCTGTTAGGGGAATTTCTCTGGCCAACAAGTTAACACACTTTAAGCGAGCTCTTACTCTCTACAATGCAGAGGGGACAAGGCCAAGACATAGGAAGGGTGCACACAGTTACATAAAACACATCTGATCACAAGCGGGAAACAGACCGCCTCTGCATCACATGGCGAGAATGTTGTGTCATCTACATCAATCTCAGTGACACTGCAAATAGGCCTGGGTGAAATTTAAATTATGCTGGTGTAATTTGTGTAATTTTGCATTATGCTTGTTAATCAAAACTCACGACGTTATGAGTGCCGTTTGTGGTTAAAATTTATCATGAATCTGCCATTCACAACAAATATTTGCAGCAAACGCAAGTAAACAAGAGAACGCGAGCAGCATTTTTTATCCTGCACTTTTTTTTAAGCATGGAATGCGCTGTCCTGGTGTCAAAAACTGACACAAGGGTGCATTTTGCTGAAATTTCACCTAATTACACAAAAGCTAATTTTGCACACCCCTAGTAGCAAGGGAGCCAGGAACCGTAAGGCGCGCAGGGTGAATGGGCCCCTTAATCCTGGCTGGGTAGAAAAAGACAGCCATAATTAGAGTGCTGTAGGCTCCCAACCACGGTTTGGCTGCACGACTGATAGCTAAGTCCTCGATCAATCTGATCGCAAGGGGAGTGAGTGATGTGGAGGGACCAATAGTAACTCTAGATTTGCCTTAATTTAGTGACATGCACTATGGTGGATGTGATAGAATTGCAGGTTGGTATTATCAATGACATAATCAGGGCAGAGGAAAACTAGCAGAGGAAAAGTATAACCAATGTAAACTTGGCCATATGATTAATAGGGCAGAGCAAACATATGGAGGGAAAAGCTAGGGCAAAGGAAAACTAGGACAAATAAACTAGAGTGAAGGAAGATGCTTGGCAATTAAAACTGGGGTTGACTAACCAGAGCAAAGGAAACCCAATCAATAACCAAAGAAAATGAATGGTAGCTCATGAAAAACAGGGACAAGTTTCTCTCAGTTAAATGAAGTGAAACCTGCAGAACAGACAGACTGTCCCAATTTAATAAAAGGAAATTAGGGCAACGGAAAACTAGGAAAAAAGAAAACAAGAGTAAAAGAAATCTAGAATAAAAGTAGAAAGGTAAAAGAAAACTAGGTCAAAGGATACATAGGACAAAAAAAAGAAAGGCTAAGGAAAACTAGGGTAAAGAAAAACCACAGACAAAGGAAAATTATTGTAAAAGAAATGTGGGGCAAAAGAAAATTTGAACAAGCCGAAAACTAGGGTTAAAGCAAATTATGGTAAAGGAAACCCATCCCCAAAGGGAAGTAGGGCAAAAGAAAACTAGAGCAAGGAAATAATATGGCCAAATAAAGCCAGGTCAAATGGAACAACAAAAGAAAACTAGGGTAAAACAGAACTTGGGCAAAGGAAAACTAGAACAAACAGAAACGCAAGATAAAAGAAAACTAGGGCAAAGAAAAAATCAGCATAATGAGTATGAAAATTCAGTGAAGGAAAAACTATGGTATTTGACAGTTCTCTCAATTCAGTAAAGTGAAACTGAAGGCTTAGGAATGTACGCTCCATTCACTAAAAGGAAAACTAGGGAAAAATAATTCTATGTTAAAATTAAGGTGGCCAAGGAAAATTCCGGCAAAAAAATAAATCAGGGCAAAGGAAAACAGTAACAAAAGAAATGCAGGTTCACAGAAAGGTAGGTTGAAAGAAAACCAGAGCAAGGGTAAACTAGGTTAAAGAGATCAAGAGCCAAAGCAAACTAAGACAAACGAAAACTAGGGTAGACGAAAAATAGGATAAAATAACAAAAGCAAAGGCAAACAAGAACAGAAGAAAACTAGGGTAAAAGAAGAGGCCAAAAGAAAATTAGAACAAAAACCAGAGCAAATGTAAACTGGAACAACAGAAAAAGCATGGTAACATGAAACTAGGATATAGGAAATCCCGGATTAAAGAAAACTAGAGCAAATGCGAACCAGGACAAAAAAATAGGGTAAAAGAAAACGAGAGTAAAAAACTAGAGCAAATACAAACCAAGACAAAAAAAACTCGGCTAAAAAAATAACAAGAGCAAAAGAATTGTAGGACAAAAGAAAAATAGGGTAAAAGAAAACAAGGTCCTAGGAAATTCGTACACACATAAACAAGAGAATTTGGGACAAAGGTCTGATAGTTCAGTGACTGTTCTCCAAATTTAATGAAGGTAAAACGTGTCGCAGAAGGTTCTCCTGGATTCTTAAAGGACACAGAGCATATCTGCTAATGAAAGAAACGCCAAGGGAGCTCCCAATCCAATGAAGGGTCAAAGGGAAACCAGGGCTAAGATTTTCCCAATGTACAAAAGGGAAACTATGGCAAAGTTTCTCCCAAACTACAAAAGGAAACCGGGGCAAATCTTCTCTCATCCTACAACAGGAAACCAGGGCAAAGCTGGTCATCCTACAACAGGAAACCGGGGCAAATCTTCTCTCATCCTACAACAGGAAACCAGGGCAAAGATTCTCCCAGCCTACAAAGGGAAAACCAGGGGAAAAATTCTCCCCAATCTTTAAGGGGAAACCAGGACAATGGAAGTCTCTCCCAATTCATTGATGGTACAAGCGTGCTACCGAAAGGTTATCCAATGTGATATTAGTTTACAAAGAGACAGTACTTGGGCAAAGAACGTTTCTTTCCACTTCCAGGATCGGAATTTACATAACCCAAGTGTCCCTAAGAAGCTAGAAACAACGTAAAATCTGGCGGTCCTAATTTATGGAAGTAAAAGGGGTGCAGGAAAGTCCCGAGTTTATAGAATGGAATTCCCTTGATAGAGGAATTCCCTTCTAATTTATAAATATGAATAAATATGACAGGGAAGGTTGTGAGGTTCCCCCCCCCCCCATACCTTGGTGGAGTTTGTAACCGAGGAGGACTCAATTATTTACAGCTCAATCTTCAAGAGAAGATGAGCGAATCACAGTGAGTGTTATGAACATGATTACACATTAATAAACAGTAAAACTGAGATTTATTTGACATAATCACCACAGAACCTTTGTGCTTTATGTTACAATACTCTAGCCCTTTGCTTTCGTTTAATAGGGTCATACATGCTGGGACATTTAGTTGGCGTCAGTTGATAGTTGATACAATAGAACACATGCACTAAAACAGCAATTGATTGGAGATAAGTTTAGGGCTGGAGAATTGCATCCTTGGTGACATGGTTTCAATTGCATCGTGGGCCTTTTCTTTATCGAGTGTTTGCTTTCAGGAAGTCACTTCTGAATCAGGCTTGCGTCTCCCTACTCCGATTTATCCCCCTCCTCGCCCCACCCTCTGACCTCTTTGTTGGTCACCCTCTATTACATTTCTCTGTTTCCCCTGCAATTACGTACTTGACACACCCACAGCTCTGAGCAAGACATTATCATTTCTAGCCAAAGTGGCGATTGATGGAGTTGACATGAAAGATAGAGTTGGAGTGGGGACAGCAGCGCCTGGGTGTGTGACTGAACAAATAAACTTGAACTTTTTTGGCTTGAAGTCCTTATTACCTTCTTAAGTTTTATTCATTGTAATCCATATGCAGGTCTTTGATATGGTTGACCTGGGTTAGTGCAGCACCCACTCTTTAGGAACGATTTAGAGTGCGGCGACACATATCACAACCGTCCTATTTGTAGACTTAAAGGGAATCGTACCAGAGTGGCTCCAGCTACCCCTGAAACAACAGGCAGACCATGGCGGACTCGGAGTACTAGATTTCGGGAATTATTACCTCTCTGTGCAACTGTGCTGGTTATCGGGTTTTAATTTGACTGAACTGGGTGATCCCAGAGGAGTTAATAAAGTGACCCAAATAGATCAATGGGTCTTACATCCCTACAGGCCGCAAAACTCTCAACCGTGCCTACTTAAGAGGACTCAATATTTTCACAGGTGGATCCGCCATGCACCACCCACTCACACACCCTACACGCCAGACACCCCACTTACTCTGTTGTTTGCTACCCCATCCATAAAGAGCAGAGCAATAGCGGTCCAATGGGAACATGCGGGTCTCACCACAGTGGGGCATCTCTTCGAGAATGGAGTAATACTCCTCTTTGAAACTTTGCAGGAAAGATTTGATCTGCCTCCTGGTGAGTTTCTAAGCAAAACCAAAGAGGATGATGGACGGAGTGTTGAACATTGCAAGCACTCACCCCCAGTCAACTGATCTGGGTTTAATCCATCATCATTCTTTAGCTCACTCGCCACTCCCAGTTCAGACATGGCCATATGAAAATCAGTCTGACCCTGTGCCTCATGGGAACAGTCCAGCCCAAACTGCCAAGCCATGTCTTCCCTGGACCGGAAACAAGCATCCTGGGACCGGCTTCGGGTTCATAACCCTCATAAGCCAGGCTATCTTGAATCCAGTGGCAAAGTGAGCAAGGGACCCACGTCTGGGCATACCCTGCCAACTTAGGGCGAACTTAGCAAAACCAAAGAGGATGATGGACGGAGTGTTGAACATTGCAAGCACTCACCTCAGTCAACTGATCTGGGTTTAATCCATCATCATTCTTTAGCTCACTCCGCCACCACAGTTCAGACATGGCCATATGCAAATCAGTCTGACCCTGTGCCTCATGGGAACAATCCAGCCCGAACTGCCAAGCCATGTCTTCCCTGGACCGGAAACAAGCATCCTGGGACCGGTTTCAGTGTTCATAACCCTCATCAGCCAGGCTATCTTGAATCCAGTGGCAAAGTGAGCAAGGGACCCACGTCTGGGCATACCCTGCCAACTTAGGGCGAACTTAGCAAAACCAAAGAGGATGATGGACGGAGTGTTGAACATTGCAAGCACTCACCCCCAGTCAACTGACGTGGGTCCCTTGCTCACTTTGTCACTGGATTCAAGATAGCCTGGCTGATGAGGGCTGTGAGCCCGAAACCGGTCCCAGGATGCTTGTTTCCGGTCCAGGGAAGACATGGCTTGGCAGTTCGAGCTGGACTGTTCCCATGAGGCACAGGGTCAGACTGATTTGCATATGGCCATGTCTGAACTGGGGTGGCGGAGTGAGCTAAAGAATGATGATGGATTAAACCCAGATCAGTTGACTGGGGGTGAGTGCTTGCAATGTTCAACACTCCGTCCATCATCCCCTTTGGTTTTGCTTAGTTCGCCCTAAGTTGGCAGGGTATGCCCAGACGTGGGTCCCTTGCTCACTTTGCCTCTGGATTCAAGATAGCCTGGCTGATGAGGGCTGTGAGCCCGAAACCGGTCCCAGGATGCTTGTTTCCGGTCCAGGGAAGACATGGCTTGGCAGTTCGGGCTGGACTGTTCCCATGAGGCACAGGGTCAGACTGATTTGCATATGGCCATGTCTGAACTGGGGTGGAGGAGTGAGCTAAAGAATGATGATGGATTAAACCCAGATCAGTTGCCTGGGGGTGAGTGCTTGCAATGTTCAACACTCCGTCCATCATCCCCTTTGGTTTTGCTAAGTTCGCCCTAAGTTGGCAGGGTATGCCCAGATGTGGGCCCCTTGCTCACTTTGCCACTGGATTCATGATAGCCTGGCTGATGAGGGCTGTGAGCCCGAAACCGGTCCCAGGATGCTTGTTTCCGGTCCAGGGAAGACATGGCTTGGCAGTTCGGGCTGTACTGTTCCCATGAGGCACAGGGTCAGACTGATTTGCATATTGCCATGTCTGAACTGGGGTGGCGGAGTGAGCTAAAGAATGATGATGGATTAAACCCAGATCAGTTGACTGGGGGTGAGTGCTTGCAATGTTCAACACTCCGTCCATCATCCCCTTTGGTTTTCCTGGTGAGTTTCTGGCACACAGAATGCGCCTGGCCCCGTTACAGAGCCTCTGGAACATAACAACTACAGAGCTGCAGACACACACCTCAAGAGGTGGCTCTTTCCTACATAACCACCATAGTCAAACACTAAAGTACAGCATATCCCCGCGATTGGTAACATTTATAATCTGATTAGATTTATGTATCTAGGTATGTGTATTTCTTTGTACAAATATGTATAACTATGGCTTTTAAAATATATACATATTCTTTAGGTCTGCTTAACAAATGTATACATTACTTACGGTTATATATATATATATATATTGCCAACTTAACCTCGCAAACAAGGAATGACGACGCCGTGTTCTGGCCAAAGAATTATACTTTAATGTCGGCTGTTCGGACGCATTTCGCCTGCCCAGCAGGCTTGCTCACCAACAAGATTGCATAAAGTTTTAACCATTTTAAATGCAGTGCTCATAACAGTGTCACGTAATGGACTACAAACATAGTGCAATGGAAGGCAGACTCGTAGTTTTTAAACAAGTTTACATTTCAAGGCATGCCATTTTTTCTCCTATAAACTTTTACATTTCAGTAAAGGATATTTGGACATGCCCATTTTTATACTCTTACAGAGAATATTAACACTGTAAATGCAATACTAATTAACATTGCTCTCAACAATTCATAGTTATTAGGATCATAATTAAGCCCCCAGTGGGCAGACCTTTTACCCCTGCCTGTCGATCATTATAATCAAACACAGAGATCTAAAACACATCCCGCCCCAGTGGGCAATTTCACACTGACCTGTTGATCATTATACTCAATCAAAAAGTTCTAAAACTATTTCAGCCCCAGTGGGCAATTTGATGCTAGCAATTTAGTTATTATGGAAAAAAGTATTTTATGTAAACTATTGATCATATCACATATGAACTTTCAAAATGTCTGACTCCTTCAGTTTAATGTGCAATTTATCAAAACAAAACAGAAAATTTAAAACAGTATATAAATGGTTAAAGACAGAGATTCTGGAGAGGGTTGTTCTGAAATATCTTTTGCAACTACAGTAATATTTACAAATGGGTATGCAAATCTTCCATATTTAGACCAGCCGGGGTTCTTGTGTCGAGTCTTAATATATAGCAGGATTCTAGCTTTCTTAATTTTTGTCTCCCGATTACCCCCCCTAATATTGGCTGGAATGGAATCAATCACGAAATAGGTTAGCTCTTGCACTTTTTTGCTGTGGTGTGTTTCAAAATGGCGGGCTACTGGGTATGTTTTATCGCCATTTTTTATGGCTCTTAGATGTTGTAGCACTCTTTTGTGAACAGGAAGGATTGTGCTGCCTACGTACTTCAGGCCACATGGGCACTGAAGCACGTACACTGCAAAATCTGTTTTGCATGTGAAATGGCCCTTTATTTTCTTTTCTCTTTTTGAAAGGCCTGGTTTATATACTGCAGTGTTCTTTCCATGTAGACAGGCTTTACATTTTGTACATTTTATAAAGCCTTCTTTTCTTTTTAACCATGATGAATTTGCGGCTACTGATCGTACTTGGGGAATCATGTTGCTTACTAATGACTGTTTGAGAGATTTTGCTCGCCTGAATGTGATAGTAGGTTTTTTCTGAACTGTTTTCCCTAACACGGGATCATTACGTATAAGGTGCCAGTGTTTACATAAGATACTCCTCACTTTACTGTGTTGTTTATTATAAGAGGTGATCATTCTACACTGGTTATTAATCGCCTCTTCACTGTGTTTTTTAGTTTTACTCTTATTGCGCAAGTTACTAACTTGTGTAACGATATATCTGTAATAGTCAGTAGTTAGTGACAGATTCCTTACCTTAGAATATCCCCAGGCGTCAGGCTGGATCCGGAAAGTTTTGCGTAGCAGTACCCTTGCGCGTCGGTAGGCGGCGTCGTGCGGCTCCGCGTCCGTCGTCGGGATCGCCGGATGACGTCGAGGCCAGTACTTAGACGCCGCCCATGCGCGCTGACGTCAGTTCTGTACACGACTTTCCGCGCCAGGAACGCAGAGCCATGCAAGAAGCTGACATTGGTGTCTGAAAAAATACTAGGGCCCTGAAAGGGATGTCCTTAACCCTAGAAATCAGTTCGCAGAACAGGAAGGATGGGTGGGCGGTAGGAATCTGTCACTAACTACTGTCTCTTACAGATATATCCTTACACAAGTTAGTAACTTGTGCATCTGAAAGAGACACGTTAGTGACAGATTCCTTACCATAGAATAGATACCCCAGCAATACCAACCCCGGTGGTGGGTCTGCGAACAAAGATCAGACGAGGAAGTCTCGGAGAACAGAACGGCCAAAGAAGCCGTCTCGCTGGACCTGGCTGTCAAGGCAGTAATGCTTGGTAAACGTGTGCAGCGAGGCCCACGTAGCTGCCTGACAAATGTCCTGCAATGTGACACCACGTCCCAAAGCCGTGGTGGCGGCTGTCGCCCTGGTGGAATGGGCACGCAGCCCAACAGGGGGCTCCTTCTTAGCCAAAGAATAGCAGGCCTTGATACACAAGACGACCCAGCGGGAGATGGTCCGCTTGTGTACCGCCCAACCTTTTTTGGCGCTCACGTAGCCAACAAAGAGCTGGTCATCCACCCGGAACTGCTGTGTGCGGTTGAGATAAAACGAAATCGCACGTTTTGGGTCCAGACGGTGGAGCCTCTCTTCGTCTCTAGAAGGATGCGGAGGCGGAAAGAAGGTGGGCAAAGTGATGGTCTGCCCAATGTGAAAAGCAGTAACCACCTTTGGCAAGAAGGACGGACGCGTCCTAAGAACAACCTTGTCTGGATGGACAGACAGAAAGGGAGGCTTGCAAGAAAGAGCCTGGAGCTCACTCACCCGCTGAGCGGAGGTGATGGCCACCAGAAAGGCTGTCTTCAGAGTGAGAAGACGAAGAGGACAGTTATGTAGAGGCTCAAAGGGAGCGGACATTAAAAAGGTAAGAACCAAGTTCAAGTCTCACTGAGGCATTACAAACGGAACAGGAAGGAAGAGGTGTGTAATGCCTTTAAGAAACCTGTTAACAACAGGGGACTTGAAAAGGGAGGGCTGATCAGGAAGCCTGAGGAAGGCCGAGATTGCACAAAGATAGCCCTTGATGGTACCCAGGGCAGAACCCTGTTGGGCCAGAGAAAGAAGGAACAGAAGAACCTCAGAAAGAGGGGCAGAGAGGGGATTCACAGCCTTTGCTGTGCACCATGCCACAAACTTGTTCCACCTGCAGGCGTATACCACCTTAGTGGAGGGACGCCTGGCTGCCAGAATCACATCACAAACTTCGGGAGGCAAGTCGAAAGGAATCAACTGCCGCCGCTCAATCTCCACGCAAGGAGGTGGAGACTGGACAGGTTCGGGTGGAGGACCGTCCCCTGCTGCTGCGACAGAAGATCCTCCCGAAGAGGCAGACGGATCGGGGGATCGATGCTCATACTGAGTAGCTCGGGATACCAAACTCTTCGAGCCCAGTCCGGAGCCACAAGAATGACTTGGGCTCGGTCGCGCCGAATCTTCTTCAACACTCTGGGTAGAAGTGGTATAGGCGGAAAGGCGTACAACAGACCGCAACTCCACTCGCGACGAAAGCGTCGCCGAGCGAGTGCCGCCTTGGAAATTCCAATGCGCAGAACTGATGACATTGCGCGTTCTCTTCGGTGGCGAATAGATCTAACCAAGGCTCTCCCCACTGTAGAAAGAGTCCTTGCGCCACCTCCGAGTGAAGACGCCATTCGTGATCCATCATGCACCTGCGGCTGAGTTCGTCCGCCCTGGCGTTCAGGGAACCTGCCAGGTGTTGAACCATCAGGCGCATGCCCTGATGTTCCAGCCATGTCCAGAGACGCAGAGCCTCCTGACATATGGTCCACGACCCCACCCCGCCCTGTTTGTTGCAGTACCACATGGCGGTGGTGTTGTCTGTGAACACCTGCACTACCTGCCCCTTGACAGAGGGAAGGAATGCCTTGAGTGCAAGTCGGATCGCCCGGAGCTCCAGAAGGTTGATATGGAGCCGGGACTCTGCCGGAGACCAGAGGCCTCTGATCTCCGCCTCTCCCATGTGACCACCCCATCCCAGAAGGGACGCGTCCGTCACAACTGTGTGCTCTGGCTGGGGAAGGGAGAGGGATCTGCCCATGACCCATTGCCGGTTCGAGAGCCACCACTGCAACTGTCTGGCAGTTCCCTCCGAGATCTGGACGTAATCGGACAGGTTCCCCTGATGCTGCGCCCACTGGAACTTCAGGTCCCACTGCAGAGCCCGCATATGCCATCTGGCATGGTCGACCAGCAGGATGCAGGAGGTCATGAGGCCCAGCAGCCTCAGGGTCATCCGTACCGAAACCCAGGATAGAGGCTGAAAGATCGGAATCATAGCCTGAATATCCTGGACTCGCCGTTCGGGAGGATAAGCCCGAAACTGCGTCGTGTCCAGAACTTGATTCTTCTCCACAGCTCCGATGAAAAGGAGCTGTGGAGAAGGAATCAGGTGCGACTTCGGCACGTTGATGGAGAACCCCAGCGAGTGCAGGCGTTCGGCCGTAGTCTGGAGGTGGGAGACGACTGCCTGGGACGAGCCCGCCTTCAACAACCAGTCGTCGAGGTAGGGGAAGACTGGAACCCCTGCCCGGCGCAGATGAGCTGCGACCACCGCCGTCACTTTCGTGAACACCCGAGGGGCGCTGGTAAGGCCAAAGGGGAGCACGGTGAACTGAAAATGCTCGAGGCCTACTGTGAACCGCAGGTAACGCCGGTGGGCCGGCAGGACGGGGATGTGAAAATATGTGTCCTGCAAGTCCAACGCTACCATCCAGTCTCCAGGGTCGAGGGCAGTCAAGACCTGAGCTAGGGTGAGCATCTTGAACTTCTCCTTCCGGAGGAAGCGATTGACGCTCCGGAGGTCCAAGATAGGACGCATGTCCTCCTTGTCCTTTTTGGGCACCAGAAAGTAGTGGGAGTAACAACCACGCCCTACTTCTGGGTCGGAACGTGCTCGATGGCCCCTTTGGCCAAGAGGGCCGCAACTTCCTTTCGAAGAAGCACCAAATGATCCCCCGACATGCGGTGGAATTGAGGTGGCATGGCTGGGGGGGAAGTCTCGAAGGGGAGGGAGTAACCCCTTCGGACAATGTCCAAGACCCACTTGTCCGAGGTGATGGCACGCCAGTGGGGAAGGTGATGGCGGACCCTGCCACCTACTGGCGTGCTGTGGACCTGAAAGGAAGGACTAGGAGGGCTTGGAGGCCGCGGACGGGGTGGGGGTGGTGGCCTGACCCGCACGCTGGTTACCCGACCCACCACGGCGGGAGCCACGACCTCGGCCAATGCGTAGACGCCTGCTGCGCGGGCCGGTGGCTGGGCAGCGGACGTGACTGGGCGCCCCTTCCGTGGCCACGAAAGGGGCGAAAAGCAGACTGTTGCGGAGGGCGCACAGCAGAAAGGCCCAGGGACTTGGCTGTAGCCCGTGAGTCCTTAAAGCGCTCCAGCGCATGGTCTGCCTTGGTGCCAAAAAGACCGACACCATCAAAGGGCATGTCCATAAGAGTGTTTTGAACATCACCCGAGAAACCAGTGGTTCGCAGCCAGGCGTAGCGGCGCAGCGCTACTGTCGACGCAAGCGATCTGCCCAGCGAGTCGGCGGTATCTAGGCCACATCTGATGGTATACTTTGCTGCATCCCTTCCTTCCGCAATGGCGCCGGAAAGCAGTGTCTGGACCTCCTCAGGACACTGGGGCAGAACCTGCGCCACCGAATCCCACAAACAGTGGGAATATCGGCCCAAGAGGCAAGCGGTGTTGACAGACCGCAAGCCAGCACTGGAGGAAGTAAAGACCTTCTTCCCAAATTGATCCAGTTTTTGGATTCCCTATCCGGGGAGCGGTAGGGAAGGCGCTCTGGGAAGCAGAGGCTTGGACAACCAAGCTCTCAGGGGTGGGGTGTTGGAAGAGAAACAGGGGGTCGCCCGGAGCAGGGCGATGGCGTCGGGCTATGTTCCTATCCACAGGAGCCCATGTGGTGGGCTTGGACCAGGTGCCCAAAAGAACGTCAGAAAGTGCCTCGTTGAAAGGCAGCAGTGGCTCCGAGGAGGTAGCCGCCGGCTGAAGCACTTCCGTCAGGATGTTAGGCCTGACAGCCACTGTAGGCGACTTGAGGCGCAGGGCCTCAGCTGCCCTACGCAACACCGTAGCAAAGTTTGCTCCCTCCTCCGTAGCCACGGAAGGAGGAGACAGCATGCCAATGTCCGGAGAGGTGTGCAGACCACTGGCATCCCCAAGTTCCTCAGCCCAGTCCTGATCGAACTCACATTGGGCAGTGAGAGGGTCCTCAGACCCTTCCCAGTCCTCTTCGTCCTCCAAAGCAGGTTCAAAGTAAGGAGGAGGGACATGCGGGACCCAAGACCGCATCAGCGCCGGAGCCGGGGTCGACCGACACCGGTCCGGCGCCGTGTCCGGAGAGAACCGGGGTACGACGCCGCCCGGAGCCCCGGGCGGCGTCGGGAACGGCACCGGTGAAATCGGCGCCGGTGGAGGTGTCGTCAGGTCAACCGGCGTCGATGGGGGTTGCGGCAACGCCGGAGCCGGGGTCGAGGCCAGGGCCGGAGCCGGGGATGGGACCGGGGCTGGCGTCGCTGGCGGCGCCGGGACCGGAGTCGCCGGCGGCACCGTAGGCACCCCAGAAGGGCCCGCAGTGCCCGAAGGCGCACCGGGGGGAACTTGAGGCCCGAAGAGGCGGGCCATGGCCGACAGGAACTCCTGTATTTCGGCCGGAGTCGCCGCCGAACCCGGGAAAGGCGGGTAAGGCGACGGCGGCTCCACAGGCACTCCCGGAGCCGCGGGGACGGTGCCGACAGGACCCTCAGCCGAGTCGCGAGACCGGCGAGGGGAAGTCATCGAGCGATGACGCTTCTTCGACTTCTTGTGCTTCGACTTACCGGAGGAGTGCGAAGACTTGGACCCCGACGACCGATGAGGACTCCGCGACCGGCCCCTCGACCTCTCACGTGACCAGGGCTTGGGTTGGCGCGGAACCGACTGCCGGACCTTGAGGAGCTTTCGAGACCGCTCTCGCAAAGCCTTCGGATGCAAGGCCCGGCAGTCGGGGCACGACTTGGAGTCGTGGTCGCGTCCGAGGCAGTAGAGACAGTCTCGATGCAGGTCCGTGATCGACATCATCCGACTACAGGCGTCGCATGGCTTGAAGCCGGGCATCCCTACTGACACCGTCGGAGTCGAACGACTCGAGAAAAAACAGTGATAAAAATCACAAAAAACTTAGTCAAAAAATGACTAGGGCACTGCTCTTCCCGGATCTGCGCTTACTGGCGCGGAAAAAGAAGAACTGACGTCAGCGCGCATGGGCGGCGTCTAAGTACTGGCCGCGACGTCATCCGGCGATCCCAACGCCGCCGACGGACGTGGAGCCGCACGACGCCGCCTACCGACGCGCAAGGGTACTGCTACGCAAAACTTTCCGGATCCAGCCAGACGCCTGGGGATATTCTAAGGTAAGGAATCTGTCACTAACGTGTCTCTTTCAGATGAAAAGAATTTCCTCTCTTGTTTTTGTCTTGGCTTTATATATGGCTGATTGGACACAGTCTTCTGAGTATCCTCTTGTCTTAAATCGACTTTTCAGGCATTCTAGTTCTTTATCTAGGGTTTCTTGTTCACTACAGTTTCTCATTGTTCTTAGGCACTCCCCATAGGGATGCTCCTGATCAAGTTAGTGGGGTGAAAACTTGTTGCATGAAGCAACGTGTTTCCTGCCGTCAATTTACGGTACAACATAGTATGCAATTTTGCATTTTTACATAGACAGTTAAATCAAGAAAATTCACTGAGGTGGCACTGACTGTACTAGTGAACCTTAAATTCAGATTGTTACTTTGTAGTTTTTTAATAAAGTTCTTAACTGATTGTTCCGAGCCTTTCCAGACAACAAACAGGTCGTCAATGAATCGACTCCAATGTAATATGTTGTGTTGCCATTCTTCCTGATACTCTGCCTGGACCACCTGCTCCTCCCACCAGCCCATATGCAAATTAGCATAGCTGGGGGCGAAGCAGGTGCCCATTGCTGTTCCGCAGGTTTGATGGAACAGCTCCCCATTGAACAGGAAGAAATTGTTTTTCAGACAGGTTGCAATCATTGCTATCAGCATTTGTGTATGCGCCCATAGCTTTAATGGCCTGTTGCCTAGGTAGTGTTTAATGGCTTTCAAGCCATCATCATGCCTAATGCTGGTATAAAGTGTTGTAACATGTATTGTTACCAGCAAAAGATCCTCTTCCCAAGGGACATCATAAATTCTTTTAAGAAAATCACCCGTGTCCTGAATATAGGACGGAAGTGTTTTCACTAGAGGGGCAAGAAATGAATCCACAAATTTCGAAAGTGTTTTCTAGTGCACTGCCAATTGCAGAAATAATAGGGCGTCCTGGGGGGTTTTGTAGGTCTTTGTGAATTTTCGGTATTAGGTAGAGCACAGGAATTACAGGATTGTTGATTTTCAGGAACATTAATTCCTCACGTGTTAGTATGCATTGATTGTGCCATTCATGCAATTGAATATTATAAAGGCGGTGACTTGTGGTCATGGTATCTTCAGATATCTTTACATAATTCAGACGATTGTGGAGTTGTTTATATGCCTCAGTTAAATACAGCTGTTTATCCCATAAGACCACGTTCCCACCTTTATCGGCATTACGCACAATACAGTTAGCATTAGATGACAATTTAGTGATTAGAGCATTGTACTCCTTTTGTTGTTGCGACATTATTTTATTTTTAACACTAGTACATTTTTCGAGATTTTTCAGATCATTGATTACCAGTTCATTATAAATGTCCACTGAATCCTTTGTCATCATCAGTATAAATCTTGAATTCGGTCTGAACCTCGTTTGTTCACTTGCTGTAATATCAAGACCTGGTTCTGCTGCTAATTCCATAGCTCGATCAATAGAGCTTTGTGCACCACCCAAGTCACTTGAAGCAGTTGCTCCATCTTCCTGTTCTAGTTGCCTTAAGTCCAATAGTAAATTCATGTCATTCACCAATAAACTACCACTTTGACTCACGCTTGTCGCTGTATTAATAGCTGTAGTTACTGACTTTCGCCCTTTATTGATTGAATTTTTTTTTTTTAAGTTTTAAAGCTCTTGTGAACTTAAAAATGTCCACTCGGGTTTTGACGTAGTCGAATTCTGCTTCTTGGAAATATGATAAGCCTAGTTTGAGGATATTCTTTTCTTTTTCAGATAGTGAAATGTCAGTCAAATTCACAATTGTGGCTGCGCTTTCTCTATTTATCTCCTGCCCGGCTTGCTCTTGGCTTTGTCGCCGGGACCAGTATTGCTTTGCCCCCTTGCGCCTTTGTTGCCTCTGCCTCTTCCTCTTGGTGGACCTGTGTTTACTGCTGGCACTTTTGGGCGGAGGTTGAACCTCCGCTCTTGTTGTAAAAACCAAACTCATCTATTACTGTTGGAAAGGTTACAGTCCCCTGTATACTTGATCCTTCATCACCCTCCGTTTCTAAATCTGAACTTTGGATACTGCTTAGTTCCGATTGTACTTCCGTTGCCGGTTTGTCACTGACATTCAACTTCTGTCTCCGCAAATTTTCGAACTTCTTTGCAAAGGTGTAGATCTGACCACGGTCATAATCATTCTTATCGCGCAAAAACTTTTGCGCCTTTCTTTCTTTTATTGTTTCTTCGAGTTTGCGGAGACGTTCTTTCATCTCTATTTTGAACTTTTCAATAGGATCTTGTTCCGCTTCTTTCTCTAGCATCTCAAGGATTTGATTGCTTTCTTCCATAATTTTTTGTCGATCGATTTCGGCATATTTGATCAGTATGGCCAACATTCTCCTCGATGATTCCTGGTTGTTGTCAGCCCACTCACGGAGCATGTTGGGGTTGGGATCTTCATACGTGGGGGCCACCAAGATTCTCAGGCCTCTGGGAATACGCTTTACTTCCAGATAACGCTGGAGTGATTTTGACTCCCACCATTTCGATAGTTCGCCCCGTTTGAATTTTTCTAGCCGTTTTAGCCTTGCTGTCACATCCGATACTTTCCCATTGCTAGTTGCATTCACAAGTTTCCTTGTCGTTGTTTGTGCATCATTAAAAATAGACAGTGCTGCCTCCTCCCTCTCCTTCATTTCTGCAGCCGACATAGTTAATAGTTTAGTGGATGTCTATCCACTCGCCTGAAACCGTCAGCGTCTGCACTCCGTAATGGGTGTAGACTCCGTTACACGCTGACTTTCCCTCTTCCTTCACCCGCTCTGCGCAAAGCCGCTTACCTGCGTGACGGTGGCGTTCTCCGCGGGTCCTCCGACTCTTCAGGTCCCGCCCCGCCCAGCAGGCTGGCTTCTTGCGATAGTCAAGGGTGCAATGCTGCTCTCCTTATTTTGCAGTGAAGGGGGGCGACGGTAAAGGATCCTGCCGTCTCGTTGCGACGGATGTAAACAAGCAACGAGACGGCAATATATATATATCATTCTACGCTCAACATGTTTATAGGTCACTGCATAGTTTTCATAAAAGTTAATTGATTAGCTGCTTATGGGTCTAGGTTTTATTTATCTATCACAATATGTAAATATTATCATAACTATTTTATCTACAAGTGCTTCACTATTGAACTATTGAGAGTTGAAATTAAAATGAAACGTTATAAAAATACGCAAATTAGATTCAACTACACCAACACGTGAAAGTCTGAGTTTATACAAAACAACTTTAAATCTCTATATTTTATTTTCCTTATACATGTATACCCTTGCTGTGTAGCTTTGTATCTATATATTTATTACTTTACTCCTACTGTATAAGGGGGAAAAAACTTTTACTCTCTCCCATGCACTACTGTCTCACCCAATACCTCTCTCAATATATCCTCTACCTCCACTCTGACTCATTCCAAACCTCATTCTTCTACTATGATCTCCAAAATAACCCTTTCTAGACCCTTCCCTCTTTTATTCCCTCCATTATCCTATTCAATCCAACTAACAGACTCACATGTCCACCGCTCAAATGAATTCATTTTTCCCTACACTAACCCATCACTAATCCTTTTGGGTTCTGGAGTAGCGTGCTACTCGCCGAAAAGCACTTCAACGCCTCGTCAGGGGTAGTAAGCGCTATATAAATACAATTACAACAGACACACGTACAGCTCTGGGGGAGCAGAGAGACACAGATATGTCATCCCTGTAAAGAGGAACAGAGACATAGACATAGATCTTAGTGTAGGAGAGCAGAGACATATAGGTGTCGGTGAGGGCCATGTGATTTCAGTGAGGGAGGGCACCGAGATATCAGTGAGAGGGAAGAGAGGCATCCATAGCTGTTAGGGAGACATGCAGACCTCTGTGAGGGAGACCAGAGACAGACAGATCTTAGTGAGAGAGAGAACCGAGACACAAAGCAGATCTTGTTAGGGAGACAATCCATGCAGGTCTCGCACAGGGAGAATAGACACACGGACAGACATTTGTAGCGAATAGGAGACACAGACAACTTAGTGAGAGACAAAAGAGACATAAGTAGCTCTGTTAGAGAGACATTAAGGTCTCTGTGAGGAGAGACATACAGTCCTCAGTGAGGGACACTGAGGTACAAGGGGACATGTAGATCTCTCTGAGCCAGAAGGGATACACAGAGAGACACATTGGAATAAGAAAGAAACATTTGGTCCCAGTAAGAGAGAGCGAACTGAGGAGCATCAGACCTCACCTGGGAAGAATTGCAGATCTTTGGGCGAGAGAAAAGACACACAGCTCTCTGTGAGGAAAAGTGAGACATAAAAAGTACATGAGGCACAGCTGCCAAGTTACCCGGGTCCATGTGTGATCTGCTGCTCCAGTTCTGTGTTTTTTCCCCTTTGAATTGTGGGACTTGTAGTCCTGTTTTATAATGCAATAAACAAGACTACAAGTCCCAGAATTCGAAGAAAACTCCACAGGAGCAGGGCTGATGAGGGAGAACAGGACACACACCTCCTCTGTGAAGGAAACAACTACACAAGAAGATCTCTGAGAGGGTGAAGGCAGACACCCAGACCTTTGAGGGGGGACGTATGCAGATCTATGTGAATTATAAGTGCACATATAACACACATTATAGAGCCTCCTTCGCGCTCCAATGTAACGTGTTCTTTCTCTCCAGACACCGACATGTTCTTAAGTAAATGCGAAGGGGACTTGAGTGACCTGAGAAAGGGCATGGAAAGCGAGAACGGCACACCAGGCCCAGACACCCCGGAAGAAGACCAGCCCAAGAAGAAGCACCGCCGAAACCGGACCACCTTCACCACGTACCAGCTGCACGAGCTGGAGCGGGCCTTCGAGAAGTCCCACTACCCCGACGTGTACAGCCGCGAGGAGCTGGCCATGAAGGTGAACCTGCCGGAGGTCAGAGTTCAGGTGAGCACACCGCAGGCAGCAGCATTCATTCTAAAGCGACGCCTATCATAATGAGGGCTTCTAAGCGCTACCGCTGCCATCGACTACCAATAAGCGAAAGAGTTGCGGTTATGCTTTTTTTCTACAATACGTTTCGCGAGACCAGCGTATTTTTCTCAGTGAGTTAATGGCGCCTTTTTAAAGACAGTTTGGCAACAGACTTACGGTGAGACCGCACACAGGTGCCAGGGGGGTCCCCAGTTAACTTTGACACTCAAGTTTCTCAGTTCCACGCTTGATTATCCCACCTGGTAATGTTTTTCTTTGCATGCTGGGTTGCGTAGTACTAATTTTATAATTGGACCAAAAAGACCACTAATCCCAGCATGCCAAGAAAAAAAAGCTGGCGCGGGTGAGCCCTGGTAATGCTTGGTGAAGACTTCTGAGGATTTTCTTTTTCAAGTTTGCTCCTTTTTTCTGTAGGCTGAAAACTGAAGTGGAAGGAAGAGAGTCTCCTTTGGTGGCGAAAATTTGATTGTGCTTTTCATAGGTGAAAACAGCAATTGGAGGAACCACAAAGTCGCAGGATTTCTTTTTTTGTTTGCAATTTTACATAGAGCGAACTCTATCCGAAGGTATATTATTGGAGCGCTTTACATGAGCACCAGTTACATTACACAAGGACACATTCATCTTTTTGTAGGCACGGGGAGAGGAAGTGATTTGCACAGATTCACAGGATGTTAAGCTGACGCCCAGACTCGAACCTGGTGCCCCAGTCGGCAGCTCTGGTTGTTACGCCACTTCCTCTCCCCTTGTATTGGCCTCTAGGTGGCAGCAGAGCAGCCGATAGCAAAGAAAAGTGGGGTATTTCTCGGCGTCCCTTGTCTGAGATGTTCAGCATTTTCATGCGTTATAGATTATGTGGAATTGCATTCTGGTACTTGTAGTTTTATTGCTTCTGTCTATTAAGTAAGTTGACCCAAACCTCAACGACCTGGCACTCGTCTCTCCTCTCTGGATGTGCACACACAAATGCTTTTGTTAAAAGGTACACATTTCTTAACAAACGGATCGCTGTTTATTTTGCGTAAAAAACCCCCAAAAAAGTTACTTATTCTATAGGCACACTTAGTGCAAGAGTAGTAGACTAAATACTAGAATATTCGATTTATGGAGCAAATTTCACTGTCATGGAGGTCTGTGGTCAAAGTGGTCCTGTTGTTGTGATGGACAAGTTCATGGTACAAACCAGAGCCCAGAAGGCCGCCTCCTAAGTTATCCGCTTAATTAAAATATCATCTAATTAACATATCGCATAAGCCGCTATCCGGCCTCCGAAGGGCACAGGCAGAGCCCCGGTGTGCACAAAACCCGCTAATCCCCCTCCAATGCATCCAATTACCAACACTTACGGGCCCTTAATAGCGTAATCGCCTGCTGTTGGGTGCCAGGCCCAATAAGTGAGCTGCTAATTACATTAAAAAGCCTAATCAGCAGCCCCCCCCTTGCCCCTGCTCCAGGGGCGCGGAAGCCACAGCTACGACAACAGCACTCCGGTCCAACGAGCAGACCCCAGGACCTGTGGGCACTGATTGGGCCAGGCTTACCTACACCAAGCGTTTACTCCACTGACCTCCAGGAAGACACCACTCTGCTTCACTCAAGATGACTCCACTAACCACAGAAGTGTCTCGCCTCCTGGCACACCAAGGGGCACTCAAGATGTACCACCAGAACCTAGGAATTATTGACCTTCAGCTGTCCTACGACCTGATAAAGAAGGACTCATGGAAACTCCGCTCTACCAAGGCCTACTCAAGATGTACCACCAGACCGTAGGAATTATTGACCTTCAGCTGTCCTATGACTTGTTCAAGAAAGACTCATGGAAACTCCGATCCACCATGGGGCACTCAAGGTGTACCACCAGACCCTAGGACTTCTTAAACTTCAGCTGTCCTGTGACCTGTTGAAGGACTCATGGAAACTCAGACCTACCAGGGCCTACTCAAGATGAATTCACAGACTTTGACTCAGTGAACTTCAGGTCTACCATGGCCTACTAAATATGGACTCACTGATTTACCATGACCTAGGACTCACTGAAATTCAGAACTGCCTGGGCCTACTCAAGATGGATTCACAGACTTTAGGTCTCACTGAACTTCAGGTCTGAAATAGCATACTCAGCATGGACTCACTGATTTTTCATGGCCTATTCAACATGGACCCACAGATCTTAGGGCTCAATGAACTTCAGATCTACCAAGTGCCCTCAAGATGGACTCACTGACCTAGTAACTGAACTTCAAATCTACCATGGCCTGCTCAGCACAGGCTCAGTGAATTCATATCAACCAAGTCCCATTTAAGATTGAGTCAGAGCCCCTATGACTTACTGAACCTTGGATCTGCCAAGGCCCACTCAAGATAGAGACACCTACCTAAAAATCATTGATTTTTTTTTTTTTTTAGAGTTTTATATAGTGCGAACTAGACCCGAGAAATCGGGTATCAGAGCGCTTTACATGAGCACCAGTTTCGTACAGATGGACACATTCATTTTTGTTAGGCACAGGGAGATTAAGTGATTTGCCCAGAATCACAGGATGTTGAGCGTCGTTGCTGAGACTTTGGGGGGCGAATCAGTGTGCATACTGTAAAGAGGAGGGACACTGGCGCGAGTGCCCTGTGCTTTTACAGAAGGTGGCGGTCCCCAGAGGGTGGGGGTCTTGAGGACGGGGTCGTGAAGATGGTGGCCGGGTCAGGGTTCCGAACGCTGAGGCATCTCAGGGTCGTACTGATCAAAACTACTTTGATGACCCTCGGGGCAAACAATATTATCATGATGACTATGATTCGGATGATGTGACCGGGATGTCTTACAGCTAGGACAGCCAGGGACAGGGTGAGGGATCAGTTTTGATACCTGTAGACCAACGAGGTCCGTACGTTAGTGCGGATGTGCATGGTTCGACTAAGGAGTTTTTGGTGGATACAGGTGCAACAAACAGTTCTATTTCTCATTCCTTGGTCCCTGGGCGGCTCTGTCTGGCCATGATAATGTTTCGGTAGGATTTTCTGGTGTACCGGTTGTGAGCCCCATTTCAAAGCCTCTGGCGTTGACTATTGGTCCTTTCACTGTGGATTCGTCATTTTTGTTGACATCCAATTGTGGAGAAAATTTGAAGGGTTTGGACTTGTTGAAAAAATTGCATGCTACGATTTATTGCTCCCCAGCCGGTGTCTATATGACAATAGGTCCAGATGTGGTGTGCGCCAAGCAGTGTCTGTCCAAAGATGCGCCCCTCGCTGTTGAATTTAAAGATGTGCCACCCACACTGAGGGCAACGGGCGACACAGATGTGGGTTTGTTGCAGATATCGCCTGTTTCGATACGTGTTAAGGAAGGTGCTATTTTACCCCGCATTGCCCAGTATAAAATTACACCGGCAGGTGAACGAGCTTTGATGCAAATAGTGCAGGATTTGATTGAGAAAGGAGTGGTTGAAGAGACGGCTGCTAATGTTTTTAATAGCCCTATTCTCAAAAGGACACCTTTGGATTCCTCTGATGACCATGCAGATGTTTATCGCTTTGTGATTGACTTGCGTGAAGTTAACAAAATAGTGATTCCCCAGTTCCCAGTAGTCCCTGACATTACAACACTCTTGACAATGATTCCTTCTTCTGCTAAATTCTTTTCTGTCATTGACTTGAAAAATCTCTTCTTCAGTATACCCATTCATCCTGACAGCAGGTATCTGTTCGGGTTCACCCTAGCTGGAAGAAGCTTTAGATTCTGTCGCGCTCCACAAGGCTATGCAGAGAGTCCGAGTATTTATAGTCAGGGGGATTGAATTCCCCCTGCCCTTATGTTTTTACAAGAATAGGAATGATACATTTCTGAGCATGCTTTCTATAATTTAACATGTTTATAGGATTTTTTTTTCTGTTCTCCTTTTAGATTTTCTTTTTGGCTTGGTTGTGATTTTTTTGGGGACAAATTGGTGATTGTTATTTTCAACTTGTTTTGTGAAATTACTGTTCAGTGCTCCATGCAAACTTTTTGACAGTCTTTGTGTTTTCTGGAAAATTTGAACAAAAGTAAAAAATTACACCAAGGCCTGCCGTATACGTACACAATGACCAGCAGAACTCACTGACTTTCCGATCTACAATGGCTCACTCAAAACTGACTACCATATCTTCCAAGTCCCACCGAAGATGCGCTCACCGATATTAGGACTCAAAAACCTCACATATACCAAGGACTGCTGAAAATGAGTCGCTAACTAACCTACATGCCTGCTGGGCTCTGCTCAAGATGTGCTCAGTGATATATTGACTCCCTGACTTCTAGTTCTGCCAATCTATACCTAAAATAGACACGCTTAGGACTCACTAACCTTCCAGTCTTCCAAGCTGGCCCAATCTGTTTACAAATAGTGTACACTACTGGGACTCGCTCGGGGTAGCATCTAGCCCATTTTCTTTTCACCCACTGCGCCACTCTACACAGAGGCCCGCCTTACGCAAATCCGTACTGACCCTGCTCCTCATGGGAACTGTCCATTCCGAACTGGAAGGTGAGGCCACCCCCAAACAGGAACACAAGCAACCCCATATCAGTTTTGACCTTAGTGTCTAATTTCTCCACAAATACATTGAACTGCCACCTTTTGCTTCTGGTCCAGTTGCCTGGTCTGTGCGTGGTAGCCTTGGGCCGTCGGGCTCCTTTTGGTTACACCTTTTTTCTAGGATCCTTATTACGAAGAGGCCTACGGTACAGATGGGATGGTCTTTATGCAGAGAGCTGGGCCTTACTTTGTAAGACAGGTTTGATAGTGTTAATATTAGGAATATCAGACTCGGTGAAGAACGTTGGATGAAAAAGTTTGTCAAGCCAGTTCACAAACCACATTTCAATTTTGACAAAGATTTAAGAGGCTGAAACAGCTGTCTTTGCCTTTATACTCTGCAGTGTTCTCAAAATTCAGAAAAGGTGTCATAGCTAAAATCTGACTGGTTATTGCAGAGAGGGAATGTTCTTGTGGTCCTTGGTACAAAATGCAGGGGACATTGTAGGGAAAAGGGAAGCACACCCCTACCCCTGGAAGGTTCAGTGAATTCATGAGAGCGGTGGAGAATTTCATTTTTTTTTTAAAAAGCGCAAAAATAGAATACCCACTTTCCAATGCATGAACCAGTGAGGATGTGAAAGACTAATGGAAAATTATCTTGATGTGAGGATGTTTTTATCCACAGGCCACTCATGTTATGCATCTGTTCCTTTCTCAGGTGTGGTTTCAGAACAGAAGAGCCAAGTGGAGGAGGCAGGAGAAGATGGAAGCGTCGACGATGAAGATCCATGACACGCCGATGCTCTCCTTCAACCGACCACCGATGGCCGGCAACATGGGGCCCATGAGCAACTCCTTACCCATGGACCCGTGGCTGACATCGCCCATGTCTGCGGCCACCACCGTCCACAGCATGCCCGGCTTCATGGGGCCAGCACAAGGCCTGCAGCCCAACTACACTGGTCACTCCTTCCTCAACACTCCACCTCCTATGGCACCGCCTATGCAAACCATGACCAACTCCCCGTACCAGTGCGCCACCAGCTACATGGACAAGTACCCACTGGAGGACCTGGACCAGAGGAGCTCCAGCATCGCCTCCTTAAGGATGAAGGCCAAGGAACACATCCAAATCATTGACAAGACATGGCAGCCCATTTAAGGATAGGGTGACTCTCTTAAACTCTCTATAATGTCGGGTCAGAGCAGCCGCCTCGTCCTCTGGCTCTCCGATCCCTTACCTCAAGGAGCTCGGCGGAAGAAAGCTTTCCGCTGGGAACCATCTTAGACAAAATGGCCACCTGACCCTCAAAATGCCTGGAGCACTTTGAGAAAAAGAGATGGCTGAGCGAGATGGCCACCAAATGTCGGCATGGTTTCGTCTCATGTTGACGGGGACTGTATAGACATGGCATACAAATATATTTTCAGGAAAGGATCATGAGCCACAGAGTGGATTAAAAAAAGAACACATGTAAAGTTTGAGGTGTTTTGATGTGGGGTGGCGTGAGAGCTACAGTGCACACTATCCAGCGCGTGCAGTCACACAAGCGGTTAAGTCTACACCCCGGTACACCGCTCAGTTCACAAAGAGGGGTGTCATGAAAAACCAAAGCCAGACAATGTAGTAAAAACATACAATCATTTGGTTAGGATCAAATCCAGGTATTGTTCACTAGTATTGTGCTATATGATGCTATTAATGGAGTATTAAAAATGAGAACATCAACATATTGTTGTCCTCCACTGCCTCCCAAAGAGACTCCCACTGCCCCAGGCATGTCACCCCTAACTCTCATTCATCTGTGGGTTTTGTAGTCTGTTCCTCAGGCAAGGATGCTAAGGAACTGGAAAGACAATTGATATTACAATGATACTGTATATAAAAAAAGTTCTCCTAAACATATTTGTCTGAAATGTCTTTTCCAAGATTTTTTTTTTTTTTTTTACAATATTCTCCATGACATCTTATACCAATTGTAATATTGCATTCTGGGACAATAAATAACATTTTTACCAAAAGCGATATTTTTTATAACTGTACAACGCAGTGATTTATTAACTAAACTTTTAAAATATTTTAATACATTTCTAAAATATGTAATAACATTTTATTACAATTTAAAAGTGAATAGAAAGTTAAAAAAAAAAAGGTAACTTTGAACAGGAAAAGAATTTGTACAATGTTAATAAGTGTAAAATATTTTGTTTAAAAAGTTATATGCATTTGAAAGGATCCAGATTTGTCATGATGGGTGAACACACCAGGGTGTGGCGGCCCAGAAGAGATCACCCCGAAACTAAGGTTAATGTAGAGGCAAGGATCCTCCTCCTCCTCCTTCATTGGCAAGGTGGATGGCCATGTACCTATAGTTAAGAGAGATTTTTTTTATTTAACCCACAATATAACAAAAACTGTATTGAACAAAAAAAAAATGTTAAGGGGAGGCCAACATTTATAAAGATATTTTAGGAATAGAAAAATAGAATACAGAGAAAAACAAGGGAATTCTAAAAGTTGTTCTGGAGAATACATTTTTGTAAGTTTATGAAAATGACTTTTAAGAATAAGACCATTGGTTGCATCTCCTCTGTACTGTGATTTGTGAGGAGTGTCTGTTGGATTACTCGCTCAATACACACTCATTTGTGGAAATGATCAAATGCTGTCCTTGACATTATATAGGCACTTACAATTTACTCCAGAAACTCAAGAAGTTACCAGTGGTATATGAAGCCTTCAATAATGTTGACCCCATGCTTTATTTCCAATCTAATATCCTTCTTTTTTTACACCTGTTATCAGGAGAAATGGAATTCCCTGAAAATCAAACAAATGCAAAACCTTAAGAGAGATCTGAGTTCCAAGTTACGAATCACTCCCATAACTCCATTGCTCTGAGTTCCCGTCCATCTCCAGGCCAGGTTCATGCCTGTTTTACGCACATACAATTAACATGACGTCCATGCAAGGCTTCTGATTGCGTTCAAATATAGAATGCAGTATACAAGGCAGCACCACAAAGTATGTAGGTGTGCTGGATTTTTAGAGTAACTATTGACTATGCAAATGATTTCCATTTAGCCTAATTGTGTGTAAATGTGTCTCTTATGAATAACCTGAAAATCTGGCGTGGATTCGGCCCTCGAGGACTGACATTGGTCACCTCTGTCGGTTAAAAGAGCTGAGATGTACCACATCACTACGACATCTCAGGACTGCCACGTTGCACATCGCTGGTCAGAGGACCAATGCCCTCGCATAGAGGTCTGCACAATTGTAAAAATTGTGGCAAATGGCTAAGTCTTGTTAGCACTGCAGTGGGTTTGAAATAAGTGTAAATTACACTAGTGGTTGGCATTAACAACAGCTATAACTTGATCTTAAAAGAGAGACCCAACCCATGAACATGGTCGAATGACATACTCAAAATGGGCGCTAAAACTATTAGCGTATGGTATGCCCCATTTACAACTTACCGGACACTTTTACACCTGGTAGCTTTGACAGTATAATTAAAATTTTGCCCAGGCCTCCGAAACATGTGCACATCTCAAATTAATTTCATATTTCCCTATACTAATTCACCACTAATCCTTTTTGGGTTCCGCAGTAGCAGGCTACTCGCTGAAAAGCGCTTCAATGCCTCATCAGGGTTAGTAAGTGCTATATAAATGCAAGTACAAAACCAACCACAAAGAGACAAATTTGCTATTGCGTGAGTATTAAACGTGTATATGATAGCCCTATCAGGCTTACAGGCTCCCCACCCTTCCCAGTGAAACCCTGCAAGCTTAGGGATGCTACTGGTATGTGATAGACTGTGTCCCAGAATCCTTTTTAAGTGAAACTCAGCCTCTGCGGGGCACTTACCTGCATGCTCCCCGTCCTTTCTCAAGAGTTTACGTCAGGGCTGTAGGTGCCCGATGGGGGGTGGCATCCCCGTGGAATGGGTGGCCACCTGCCTACGACTGGAAGCCATGTGTGCATCAGGCATGTATAAGGGTGAGGGGCACGTGTTTCCATTCCTTGGGCGATCTGCAGAGCTGCACATGCTCCCCTGTGCATTAAAATGAATATAATTGAGCAAAGGACATTCTACTGTGAATAAATAAATTAAACGACTTGTTAGAGGGTGCCTTTGGGTCTTCTTTTGCAGCATTTTCAAGAAGTTCAGCCCTGTTGTCATGTGACCATTCACCGGCTCTATTCCTCCTCACTTGTCCTAGACATTCATGTATGTATATGGTATTTCTATAGTATGAACCTAGCCAAAAGGCCGCGGAGCAGTGTGGATGGTGCAAGGACTTTTGGGGATCATGCTGTAGTCGCATCTTTCTGCCCCCAGCATGGGGCACCTTTTGTTGCCTGTGGTCATCTGGTTCACTTGGCTTGTGGCTATATAGACACTCACCTAATATGGCCTTTTGTAGAGCTTGTACATCCCTTTTTATCCCCTCTCCGCACTTCACACAGCACATTCCTTTCCTGACCTCCAGCCCACCCCTTCCCCCCATTGGCAGTCCATGGTCTCACCTCCTTGTGCCATGTTTCTCTTTTGGCCCCACATTCCTTGGTTTTCTGACTCGCAGACAATGACTTGAATAAGGAGCATCAGCTCTGCCCGTCTTCCTAGTCCCTGTTGCTATGACACCACAGACCAAGACTTGGCTACATCTATAGCTGTGTGACCTCTCTTGCCTCCAAGTTCATCCTCTTCCTGGTGAACACTCCGCCCTCCCCAACTGCAAGCCTATTGTGTATGCACCCCCTTCCGCTGGGACCTGGTGCCACGAAAGGGACAGCTTGCATTCCTGGTACCCACCCATGATGGCGCTAATGTGAGCTGGCAGCTCCCTGGGCCTTGGCGCGAGGGGCTCATATAGGGAAAGCGAACACCAGCGAGTTGCACGCCTGGAGACCGCGTGGTTCACTGGTCTTCAGACTCTATGACCACTTGTCCCCCATGGTCCTCATAGGCACCCCACACTTCCCTAAGATTCCCACCATGCATTGTGCTCCCCTTTAGCTCATAGAACAAATATATTTCTGGATCCTTGAGGACGCGCCGGGATTTTCTAGGACAGTTCCAGTTTTTCAAGGATTGTCATGGCGTCCAAACACTTTCTGCTAAAACAAATACATATCCCAACTTTTGAGAAAGGGCCGGGTGACCATGCACAATAATCAGTGTTCTGCAGGCTCACGTTCCAACCAGCCCTCCCATCACACCATGGATACAACTTAACCTATTTAGAGTCACCTGCTGTGCTACCTCGCCTCATTCAAGCAATATAGCAGGGGTTTAACGAGAGGTCAGTCATGGCTACAGAGCCCATAAGGCAAGGCTTACCAGCAGCCTGACCCTGCAGCTGTTCACAGCGAGAAGGTAATGTTTAATTTTGATCCAATATATATATATATATATATATATATATATATATATGTGTGTGTGTGTATATGTATATTTATATATATATGTGTATATAGGAAGTATAAAACAGGCTCTGAATTTGGTTTTCTCTGCAGTCCCATGGTCAGTGCCATCATTTAGTCCTATTTCTATGTCTGTGCCCGACCCAGCTTTTGGTTATGAAAAACGGGCCACCCTAGCCATATGGCCTCTGCGGGGGTGTATGTGGTAGGATAGCAGCTGTGTTTGCAACCTGCTGGGTCCACCTGTCGGGAGTGGGGTCAACCAAATGGCGCCCACCTAATTAACATAATTCTGAGGCAGGGCTGAGGGCCAGTGTTCCATGGGGTGTGGTTAGTAGCAGGGTGGATTCATTCTCAATGTGAATGATTTGTTGGGGCATGAGTGAGCGAGCACCCTAGGGGTCGTAGGCAGTAGCTAGTGCCGACAAAGGAGGTTGAGGAGCTGGGAAAAGAATTAACCGTAGATGGTGGCCACAATGAGTGGCCCGGGGGAATGGATGGAGGAGGATGTTGGCGCATGTGCAGTGGAGACTGTCGAAGGAATGGAACTGTGGGAGGAGATGGTGAAATATTATCAACATCATCGATTTCTTTTTACTTTTAAGGGCTAACGAGAGTGGCCCTTCTCTAAGCGGGCATTAGGGTTCGATAGAGCAAGTTGGCTTCATACAAGGTTGGCACCAGCCACAGTAAACGGTTTGTGCCAAAGTATGTAAAAGCTAGCATCAATGCGCTGGAAAATAGCACATGGAGATAAAAGGGGGTACCAACAAAGACAGTGATGTCTAAGGCACTATAAAAGCGGGCGCCAAGGCACTATAAAAGGGTAGCAAAAAGGTACATAACATAGGCACTACATGGGGAGGTCTGAGGGCTCTCTAAAAGGGGAGCGCAAGGTTCCTGCCAAAGGGGCACAGTGTTAAAGGAGCTATATCAAACACATTTTTAAGGGGGGTACCAATGCACTGTAAAAGGAGATTTTGCAAAAAGATGGAGCAAAGCAGAGAAAATGGGAAACACAAACGCACTGTAAAACAAGCATTGGCAAAGCCTATCGGTCTGGCAATGGCTATTTATTTTCTTACAATAATATGCCACAAGAATTAGAAGAAGAAAAAAAACGTGCCACTGCTTAAACGTAGCTGCTGTATGCTTGCAATGAAAAATAAACATAACCATAACCATATTAGTAGGAGTACTTCATAGGGTTAGTTAGCACAGCTATAGAAACTCTTTATAGTTTTAATGCACATCACAGGGACATATGATTCTTATTGGTGCAAATAAAAAGGTACTATTGGCTTTGAATTACTGTAACCTGATGACCAAGTGTAAACACACAAAGATGATTAAAAATAATTATATATATATATATATACATGATCAAGAATGGAGAGAAATGCCTTTTGGGCGGATGTGCACGTGATCATGCAAACGTGGTCACTTACAATGCAAAAGAGCCAATGGCTGACCCATTTCCCATTACCTGAATGTTGTGATGAGTGACAGATAAACCGAAGAAGAGGGCAGACTCAAACCCCTGTATGTCCTGTGAGATGTGGTGAATAACAGAGTAGTGAGTGTAGGCAGCAGAGTGTCTTGTTTGATGGGAGGTTTGGTGACTGGAAGGGTAGCCAGGTGCCCTGGGATCTAGGAGGTCTGTTTAGTGGGAGGGTAGGTGGTGTGTGGGTTGTTGGGTGTCCTGTGTGATGGTAGGTGTGGTGAATAAGAGGGCAGTAAGGGTGGGTAGGTGGGTGTCCTGTTTGATGGGAGGTGTGGTTAATGGGAGTGTAGCAGGTGCGGGCAGCGGGTGTGGTGGGAGACGGGAGGTGTGGTGAATGAAAGGTTAGGAGATGTGGGCAATCACCCTGAAGTAGTGATGGATGGAGGACAGGGGTATGTAACAGTTTTTAGAACAAGGGAGCTCCCGGAGAGTGCGTGAGTGTTGCTGAAGGAAGGAACTAGGGGGAGGGAGGGTATTGTGGGGGGTGGGACTAGGAAATGTGGGTAGCAGCTAAGATCAAACTGTTGACACATCTTGGTGAGGTCACATCCTGCAAGAATGAAAATTTGCACAGATGAGTGTCCCCTCCCGCGGTGGAAATATTAATCTCCGCATAAACGTCCCTCACCACCACTGGCTTCATCCTCAGAGAGGACACCCATACTGCCCACGCGTGCCTACACCTCTCAGCAGCACGTGCTCCGGGAGCCATTTTTGAAAGAATTAGTGAAAGGCAGGGCCCTGGCGGACAGCCCTCTCCAGAGACCCCTGAGACTAGAGTCTGATGAAACATCCCCCCCACCCCCACACCCCCTCTAAGAGTGACAGGAGCCAGATGCTGCACGACAGGCTCGAGGGGCGTGAAGAGGACGCACAACAGACCCCAGAGCTCCGCAGACCCCTGACTGGGAGCGTGTCCCGGGGCGGCCAAGCGTGGGATGCAGGGGGACAAGGCGGAACCGGGGGAAGGGCGTGGACTGCTACAAGGGCGGCCAGGAGGGAGAGGAGGCGGCGGCGGCCACCATCCGACCGACAGCCACCAGCACACGGGGGTACGTAGACCCGAGGCAGCAGCTCCGAGCGCTCCAAACCGGGGCACCAGCAGACGTGACATGCCCAGTGTGGGACATCACACATCTCCTCTGACTGAGATACCAGTAGATGTGACAGGCCCAGTATGGGACATCACGCATCTCCTCTGACTGAGATACCAGCAGACGTGGCAGGCCCAGTGTGGGAGATCACACATCTCCTCTGACTGAGATACCAGTAGACGTGACATGCCCAGTGTGGGACATCACACATCTCATCTGACTGAGATACCGGTAGATGTGACAGGCCCAGTGTGGGACATCACGCATCTCCCCGGACTGAGATACTAGTGGATGTGATAGGCCTACCCTGAGAGATCACACATCTCCTCTGACTGAGGTACCAGCAGACATGACGGGCCCAGTGTGAGAGATCACACATCTCCTCTGACAGAGGTACCAGCAGCCGTGACAGGCCCAGCGTGGGAGATCGCACATCTCCTCTGACTGAGGTACCAGCAGCCGTGACAGGCCCAGTGTGGGAGATCGATCGCACATCTCCTCTGACTGAGGTACCAGCAGCCGTGGCATGCGCAGTGCAGGAGATCACACATCTCCTCTGACTGAGGTACCAGCAGACATGACGGGCCCAGTGTGGGAGATCGCACATCTCCTCTGACTGAGGTACCAGAAGCCGTGACATGCGCAGTGCGGGAGATCGCACATCTCCTCTGACTGAGATACCAGCATACGTGGCAGGCCCAGTGTGGGAGATCACACATCTCATCTGACTGAGATACCAGTAGATGTGACAGGCTCAGTGTGGGACATCACACATCCCCTCTGACTGAGATACCGGTAGATGTGACAGGCCCAGTGTGGGACATCACGCATCTCCCCGGACTGAGATACTATTGGATGTGATAGGCCTACCCTGAGAGATCACACATCTCCTCTGACTGAGGTACCAGCAGACATGACGGGCCCAGTGTGAGAGATCACACATCTCCTCTGACAGAGGTACCAGCAGCCGTGACAGGCCCAGCGTGGGAGATCGCACATCTCCTCTGACTGAGGTACCAGCAGCCGTGACAGGCCCAGTGTGGGAGATCGCACATCTCCTCTGACTGAGGTACCAGCAGCCGTGACATGCGCAGTGCAGGAGATCACACATCTCCTCTGACTGAGGTACCAGCAGATGTCACAGGCCTACCCTGGGAGAGCACACATCTCCTCTGACTGAGATACCAGCAGACGTGACAGGCCCAGTGTGGGAGATCGCACATCTCCTCTGACAGAGGTACCAGCAGCCGTGACAGGCCCAGCGTGGGAGATCGCACATCTACTCTGACTGAGGTACCAGCAGCCGTGACATGCGCAGTGCAGGAGATCACACATCTCCTCTGACTGAGGTACCAGCAGACATGACGGGCCCAGTGTGGGAGATCGCACATCTCCTCTGACAGAGGTACCAGCAGCCGTGACAGGCCCAGCGTGGGAGATCGCACATCTCCCCTGACTGAGGAACCAGCAGCCGTGACAGGCCCAGCGTGGGAGATCGCACATCTCCTCTGACTGAGGTACCAGCAGCCGTGACAGGCCCAGTGTGGGACATCGCACATCTCCTCTGACTGAGGTACCAGCAGCCGTGACATGCGCAGTGCAGGAGATCACACATCTCCTCTGACTGAGGTACGAGCAGATGTCACAGGCCTACCCTGGGAGATCACACATCTCCTCTGACTGAGATACCAGCAGACGTGACAGGCCCAGTGTGGGAGATCACACATCTCTGGCCTGCATCACACACAAAACCCTTCACTCTCCGGTCCCCAACTACCTGAACAACAAACTGGTAAGAGCAGGTCAATCCAGAACGCTGAGAAGTTCCAACTCACTCCTTCTTATCCCTCCGAAACTGAAAAAGAAAACCACCCAATACCGATCGTTTTCTGGCAACGCTCCCAGGATGTGGAACGCTCTCCCTAGAGTCCTCAGATGCAACCCCTCCTTCTCATGTTTCAAAAGGGACCTGAAACTCCATCTCCTTAACAAATACTTTCCTGACCAACGTCAACTAACCTAGACTTCAATATCCGAGTTGACTCTCTCTCTCTTGACATTCAAGGATAGTGGTGACCGGACTGTGTTAACCACCTTCGTTTGTTTTCTCTCCCTCCGCTGCACTGTTTACCTATTTTTCATGTTGTATTTTTATCTCTGTTTTGCTTCCTTACTGCCTTCCTACTATGTAATGCAATTTCCTTTGGTTTTTTACAGTGTGAATGTGAAGCGCTCTGATACCTACGGGTCTAGCTAGCGCTATATAAAACTTTTAAATAAATAAATCTCCTCTGACTGAGGTACCAGTAGATGTGACAGGCTCAGTGTGGGACATCACACATCCCCTCTGACTGAGATACCGGTAGATGTGACAAGCCCAGTGTGGGACATCTCCTCTGACTGAGATACCAGCAGACGTGGCAGGCCCAGTGTGGGAGATCACACATCTCCTCTGACTGAGATGCCATCCGACGTGACAGGCCCAGTGTCGGAGATCACACATCCCCTCTGACTGAGATACCAGTAGATGTGACAGGCCCAGTGTGGGAAATCACACATCTCCCCGGACTGAGATACCAGTAGCGAGACAGGCCCATTGTGGGTGATCTCACATCTCCCCTGACTGAAATACCAGTAGATGTGACAGGCCCAGTGTGGGAAATCACACTTCTCCGCTGACTGAGATACCAGTAGATGTGACAGGCTCAGAGTGGGAGATCACACATCCTCTATGACTGAGGTACCAGCAGCAAGACAGGCCCAGTGTGGGAGATCACATATCTCCCCTGACTGAGATACCAGTAGCGAGACAGGCCCAGTGTGGGAGATCACACATCTCCCCTGACTGAGATACCAGTAAATGTGACAGGCTCAGTCTGGGAAATCACACTTCTCCCCTGACTGAGATACCAGTAGATATGACCGGCTCAGTGTGGGGCATCACACATCCTCTCTGACTGAAATACCGGTAGATGTGATAGGCCTAGTGTGGGACATCACGCATCTCCCCGGACTGAGATACTAGTGGATGTGATAGGCCTACCCTGAGAGATCACACATCTCCTCTGACTGAGGTACCAGCAGACATGACGGGCCCAGTGTGAGAGATCACACATCTCCTCTGACAGAGGTACCAGCAGCCGTGACAGGCCCAGCGTGGGAGATCGCACATCTCCTCTGACTGAGGTACCAGCAGCCGTGACAGGCCCAGTGTGGGAGATCGATCGCACATCTCCTCTGACTGAGGTACCAGCAGCCGTGACATGCGCAGTGCAGGAGATCACACATCTCCTCTGACTGAGGTACCAGCAGACATGACGGGCCCAGTGTGGGAGATCGCACATCTCCTCTGACTGAGGTACCAGAAGCCGTGACATGCGCAGTGCGGGAGATCGCACATCTCCTCTGACTGAGATACCAGCATACGTGGCAGGCCCAGTGTGGGAGATCACACATCTCATCTGACTGAGATACCAGTAGATGTGACAGGCTCAGTGTGGGACATCACACATCCCCTCTGACTGAGATACCGGTAGATGTGACAGGCCCAGTGTGGGACATCACGCATCTCCCGGACTGAGATACTATTGGATGTGATAGGCCTACCCTGAGAGATCACACATCTCCTCTGACTGAGGTACCAGCAGACATGACGGGCCCAGTGTGAGAGATCACACATCTCCTCTGACAGAGGTACCAGCAGCCGTGACAGGCCCAGCGTGGGAGATCGCACATCTCCTCTGACTGAGGTACCAGCAGCCGTGACAGGCCCAGTGTGGGAGATCGCACATCTCCTCTGACTGAGGTACCAGCAGCCGTGACATGCGCAGTGCAGGAGATCACACATCTCCTCTGACTGAGGTACCAGCAGATGTCACAGGCCTACCCTGGGAGATCACACATCTCCTCTGACTGAGATACCAGCAGACGTGACAGGCCCAGTGTGGGAGATCGCACATCTCCTCTGACAGAGGTACCAGCAGCCGTGACAGGCCCAGCGTGGGAGATCGCACATCTCCTCTGACTGAGGTACCAGCAGCCGTGACATGCGCAGTGCAGGAGATCACACATCTCCTCTGACTGAGGTACCAGCAGACATGACGGGCCCAGTGTGGGAGATCGCACATCTCCTCTGACAGAGGTACCAGCAGCCGTGACAGGCCCAGCGTGGGAGATCGCACATCTCCCCTGACTGAGGAACCAGCAGCCGTGACAGGCCCAGCGTGGGAGATCGCACATCTCCTCTGACTGAGGTACCAGCAGCCGTGACAGGCCCAGTGTGGGACATCGCACATCTCCTCTGACTGAGGTACCAGCAGCCGTGACATGCGCAGTGCAGGAGATCACACATCTCCTCTGACTGAGGTACGAGCAGATGTCACAGGCCTACCCTGGGAGATCACACATCTCCTCTGACTGAGATACCAGCAGACGTGACAGGCCCAGTGTGGGAGATCACACATCTCTGGCCTGCATCACACACAAAACCCTTCACTCTCCGGTCCCCAACTACCTGAACAACAAACTGGTAAGAGCAGGTCAATCCAGAACGCTGAGAAGTTCCAACTCACTCCTTCTTATCCCTCCGAAACTGAAAAAGAAAACCACCCAATACCGATCGTTTTCTGGCAACGCTCCCAGGATGTGGAACGCTCTCCCTAGAGTCCTCAGATGCAACCCCTCCTTCTCATGTTTCAAAAGGGACCTGAAACTCCATCTCCTTAACAAATACTTTCCTGACCAACGTCAACTAACCTAGACTTCAATATCCGAGTTGACTCCTCTCTCTCTTGACATTCAAGGATAGTGGTGACCGGACTGTGTTAACCACCTTCGTTTGTTTTCTCTCCCTCCGCTGCACTGTTTACCTATTTTTCATGTTGTATTTTTTATCTCTGTTTTGCTTCCTTACTGCCTTCCTACTATGT